>NW_010729109.1:1990444-2060112 GCF_000365185.1 Nelumbo nucifera
ACATCAAGCATTTATATTATACAGCAGCTAGGACATCTTTTCAGATAAAGATGAACAAGAAGATGACACCTTCAATCTAGATTCTAGAGACACTAAACTGAATGCCAATAAATCCCAAGAATGGTGTTCAAGACAGAACAACCATTCAAAGATGTATTTTCAATGTGAGGGCACTAAAACTGTACTAATATCCATCAAGTGTGGTAAGCAAACTGTTATGGTCCCAAAGATTAAACAGCTACGCTTGACCTTGACGCATTCCAACAACATTTGAGTCTTTTGGTGTATTGGTCAAGTACATAAGACAGATATGGAAAATTAATAAAGAAAATAATGCAACTTTTAATAGTAGAAGTAAATTTCCAAGGGCCTTAGGAAGCAGAAGCTATGAAATGTCTCAACACTCGTAAGCCAATGTATATGATCAACTTAAGGGCGCTGAAACCCCATAGTGTTAAGAATTTTCGACCACCAAGTATCATGATTAGAACTACTGATCAAAAAAGTATTATGATCAGAACAGGGAAAAGTAATAAACTTCTGTCGATCATCAACATAAATTACTAGGAGCATTAACCAATGTGGGGTGTCAGAAAGATACTTACTGATCCAGAGCGGCACAAGTAGACATTATCCGTCAGCTGCGTGATTTTGTCCGATGCCCGGTTAGCAACATACATCCCTAACAATGCAACAACAACATTGAAATCATTCCAAAACAAGATAATCATATTTGATTCAAAAGACTGCTCCCCCCCCCTTTCTAAAATTCCTTAGCAGTAATGTAATGAAAATTCTCACGCAGCATAAAGAATGAAACAAGGAACAACAACAATCTAGTACAAGAATAAGCAAATCAATACAAGCAGCAATGTTTGAAATTGACAAACGAGTTTTCACAGCCAAAAAAATACTAAAAAAACACTTAAAAATACCCCCAAGTCGGAAATTTAAGGAACAATAAAGAAGTAAATGGCTGAATATGCAGAGAGAGAGAAAGAAAGAGAGAGAGAGAGAGATAAAGATACCAGTGCTGGTTCTGGAATCAGCGCCGAGGACGACACCTCCGTCATAGGTGACTCCTATAATGGTGGTTCCCATCGAATGAGGAGCATCTAGATTAAGATCCATTACAGCAGCAGTTGTAGCGAAAGAACCCTAGAAATCAAACGAACTTGAAGTAATTCGAACCAACAATATTAAATCCTCCAGCACCAACACAAAAAAGAAAGGAGAAAGCCAGAAAGGCAGAAACGAGAGTGATGCGAGCTAAGAATTATTTGACCGTGAAACAAGAGAAAGGAATCCTACTACTACTATTCTAGTCCCTAGAGAGAGAGAGACGGAAATTCGGCTTCCTGCCCAAGTCACCTTCGATGTCGTTGGAGCGATCACAACCGTCCAACTGAGAGACTTATCTCAACTAATAGGATGTAGGAACGTAGCATGTAGGATGAGAAATCGGATTTGGTGCCCGTTTCATTTTGGTATCCGTACTGATTAGACCTGGTCGGCTAGCCGGATAGCCCGATGGGCTGTTCCGGCCTGGCCGGACTTGGTCATAATTTTAAGTCCGTGGATTTGGGCTCGGGCCTAAAGTACCGGGCTCAATATTTTTTTGGTTCAGGTTCAAATTTTCTCAAAAAAATTAGCTCGAGCCCAAGTCCGACTTGATACTATATATTAAATAATAAAAATATATATACAACATTTTTCCTTGTTCTTCTCCTTTTTTCAAGTAATAATGAGATGTTTATTATTTTTGAATTTCGAAGGTTTTTAATATAAATAAAACATTTTTATTAAATAAAAAAAAATCTGTTTTCAAATTTCTGACCAGACTTGAGCTCAGGCTGAATGTATTCTATTGATACATATACAAAACTCGGCCTGACCCATGAACAAGTCTAATATTGATTCGTTTCATTTTTCACATATTATCTGTTAATACGTGCCAAAAGTATCCGTTCCCAGTCACCAGTTGGTAGGATCGCTGGGCTCTAGCTAATTGTAGCGAAGACATGGGATCGAATCCCATTGCCATCAGGGATGGGAGGGTTATTGGAGTTTGTAAAGTGGTCCAATCACTATAGCAGTCGGCCATATACCTAGGCCATGATGGGTTTGGGTTTTTAGGCCGACGGGCTGATCATGGCTCAGGACGATAAAGTGGGTTGTGCATAGCGGCCCAGCACCCCCCCCCATAAACAGACACATGTATTATGTATACATACATATAATAATTATATATAATAATAATATATTAATATATATAAACTTTTATTTTTAATTTTATTATTATTTTAACATTTTCTTTTTTTCAATAAAAAATTGTGCCACCCACAACCCAATCCAACCCGGCACAGGCCCGCCCAAGCTCATGCCATAGGCCATGTCAGGCTCCCTTTAGGGGTTATGAGCTAGGTAGGCACGACCTGCTACAGTGTTGGCATGGCATGACCCACATTACACCTCTAAGGGTTATGGATTTGGGGGATGGGCTACCCATAAGGTGCAAATCAACTAGATCATGGTCCAACTCAAATTCAAATATGATCCCATTTTCCACATTTCGATATCTCTTGTCAAATTTTCGGATCAATTCATATAAAAAAGATAACATCAATTTAAAAATCGGATCGAATTTGAATTACTCCCATTTGATATGAAAGAATCCAATACAATTTATATTGAACTTTTGTAATTTGATTTTTTTTGTATTATTTATGTTGTTTTTTAAAAGATTTGTTTATATATATATATATATATATATATATATATATATATATATATGTATGTATGTATGTATGTATGTATATGATAAAAACGGTTAAAAATGCTTGTATTTTTTGTTTTTCTTTGTATAGACCATTTTGTTTCTTTTTTTATTAATAATTTGTTAAATTTTAACCTATGGATAATTAAATCAAATCGAATCAAATCAAACTCAAATATCTAACATCCTTAGCAAATTCAAATTTGAATTGATC
Organism: Nelumbo nucifera; assembly: GCF_000365185.1. Next base: position 1,993,435 of record NW_010729109.1, read on the forward strand.
TTTGTTAGATCCATCGGATCATTGGATTGGATCAGATATAAGATTTACATTATCACATCAAATTTGGATATACCCCTATCAAAATTTGATTCAATCCATTTGCATCCCTACTACCCTATTGTGTAGGCCTATATCATGTTATGTAGGTGCGTAGCCCTATGAAACAAAGAAGAAGAAGAAGAAGAAAGAATTGGATTGTTTTAATAGGGTTATAATTGGGTCGGATTTGGATTTAACCAACTCTACTTCATTTATTTAAAAAATAAAAATAAATCTAAGAAATAAAAAATAATTACTTTTTAACATAAATTCAATATATATTTTAATTTTTGTATAATTATATAAATTTTATACACTAAATCAAGACACACAAATATATATTATAAAATAATTGAAATTGAATTTTAATTGGATCAAATAGGGTTCAATTTGGATCTTATCCAATTATTAATCACATTAAAATAATAAAATCCAAATCCAATATCATTATGTAAATGGATCATTATCAAACCAAATGTTGGACTAGATTTCATACTATTGAGTTTGTTGACAACCCTTTTGAGGGTGATCATGGATTGAGCTAAGCAGCTATGGCCTACTATAAGTATTATAGCCCAGGTGGAGTCAGCCTGGCCCAACCCCAAGCTTGACCCCAAAATAAGCCCAGGCCTGGGTCTATACACCAGGTTAGACCAAGTTTTGGGTCTATCATCTTAAATGCATTATAATTAGGGCAATTTCTTTAAACTATCCCTACTGTTTGTAAAATTGACTAAATGTATCCTTACTGTTTACATATTGTCTTAAACTACCCTTAAGTTTTCTAACAATTGTCACACACCTCCCTTGCCATTAGTCGACCATCATAAACCCTTTACATGTGACACTACATGACTAATAATTTTGTCTATAATTCCTAAAATGCCCTTTTCATTTCATTTTAGTTCATTTCATTTAGGGCTCGGTCAGCATTGGACTGTTTATTGCTTTAGGTCTCAGTCACCAATGGCCTCTCACATGTATCTGAGCCGTTATTTGTCAGCGCCAACATCATCAAAGGTTATCCATTTTGTAAACACTTGGAAGCAGCAATGAGTTTCGACCCTATGGTGTGGGGGAAGGAGAACACCCATCAACTCTTACTACTAGTTGCTAACACAAAATTAAAAAGAAAAAAGAGAGAGCCGACATCCACGGCGAAGTATGATAGCAAACCAGCTCTGATGCGCCGAAGAGTTTTATGTTTTTGTTGTATGTTTTCTTCCCATCTTGGTTGACTTGGACCCGCCCATTGATGTTCATCTTATGCTGCTTAGTCTTCCACCACCTGATCTTAAACCTCACCGCCATCGCCAAATCTCCTTGGAATTGTTGGATTTTAATCTCATAAGAGATTAAATCCAACGGGTTTGATTGGTCAATTACATGAGAAATTGCACCTGCACACTTGATTGAAAAATTAATTTTTCTCTTACAAAACCCAGTTTTGAACTTGTCCCACATTGGAAAATTATAAGCTTTGTTTTTAGTATTTTAATAGGAGCTGATTTACACTCCTTAGAAATAGTAGAGGAGAGTATGGGGTTTGATACCACGCAACGCGTGCGCATGCATGTGTGGTGCTTTAGAGGCGCACTTTGCTCACACTTCGTGCGCACCCGCGTGGCTTGCGAAGGGCGGCTTTGGTTTTGGTGCGATGTTGACTGTTGATCACCGTTGATGAGATCAACAGTCACGATTCGATCAGGTGTGATCAAGAGGCACAATTCAAAGTTAACAGTTATTAACTGTTAACTATTTTTTAAACAGTCACAATGTTTGAAAGTGTGACTGTTCAAGGTGCCTTCTCTAAACCATCACCTACTTTTTCTTCATACCTCTTCATAAACTATTAAAGGAACATGAATCAGACTTCAAAAACACACATTTTCAAAATCCACTTTCTCTCTCTCTCTCAGTTCGGTCTGCTACAGTCTCACAGAAGGTTTCTCCAGAGATTCTTCAACTTTGGTGGTTGTAGATTCTCGCCCAAGGCTCTGTTGTATCCTGGGAATGAATTTGCTTGTAACTCAACAGCAAACTTAGTGAAACTGAGTGGGGGCAAATAACGTTCTAAAGACAGTGTCTTCAGACGCGCCTCAAAGCTTCTCCTCCAAAGTTACAATGACCCCATTTTCCAACAATTTTAGAACGTTATTTTGCAATGGAGGTGGAAGCAAGCATGACTTCAATCAAGATGATGAACCAAGATCTTGTTCGACTAGACTAGTTAGATGGAGCAAATTTCAGCCGATGGCAAAACAAGATGATCTTTTTTCTGACCACACTAAAACTATACTATCTGCTGAACCCAAATCTGCAATCACTTCCTGAACTCACTGACAAAGACTCAAAAAAAATAAAGAAGGAAAGAGCAAAACGAGAAGCTTACTCACTTCTGTGTCGAGGACACATACTGAATGCCTTATCAGACTGGCTCTACAACTTCTACAAGGAATTTACATCTCCAAAAGAAATCTGGAAAGCCCTAGGATTCAAATATAAGGTGCAAGAAGCAGATACGAATAACTATCTTATTGCAGAATACTTTGACTTCACCATGAATGACAATAAATCCATACTGGAGCAAGTTCATGAACTACAGGTGATAGTCAACAAAATTTGATCCATTGACATCATCCTTCTTGAATCTTTCCAAGTGGAAGCAATCATTGCCAAACTTCCACCCCTCTTGGAAGGATTACAGGAAGAAGCTTCTACACAAGGCTGAAGAACTTACCTTGGAGCAAATTCAGCAACACCTTCGTATTGAAGAAGAGTCTCGGATTAGAGACAGTAGGGATAAGACCATGGCTGGTATGCTGAACTCTAAGGTCAATTTTGTGGAAAATAGATCAAAGAAGACTAACCCTGCATTACAAGTAAAGAAGAATGATGAAAACTTCAAGAAGAGCAACAATAAGAAAGGGTCCTGCTATGTTTGTGGAAAAAAGGGGCATTATGCCCGAGTCTACCGACATCGGAAAGGCGGAACCAAGTCTGCAAACATGGTAGAAGACAATCTAGTCGCCATGATTACTGAAGTCAACATGGCAGAATTGTCTTCTGGATGAAGGTTTGATTCAGGCGCCACAGTCCATGTTTGCAAGGACAAGTCCTTGTTCAAGACATATGAAGAAGTGACTGATGGCCAGGAGGTATAGATGGGAAACCAAACATTTGCCAAAGTTGCTGGAAGAGGCAACGTAGAGTTGAACTTCACCTCTGGAAAGACACTAACTCTCCTGAATGTTCTCCATGTTCCTGACATTAGAAAGAACTTGGTCTCAATAAATATTGTCTGTAAGAGGGGATTCAAAGTTGTCTTTGAATCCGACAAATTAATCCTATCCAATAATGGAATGTTTGTTGGAAAAGGATATGGTTGTAATGGTATGTTTAAATTAAATATTAATGGAGAAAAAGTTTTTGCTTATATTGTTGATTCTTTTTCTTTATAGCATGATAGATTAGCACACTTGAATTTTAAATCTATAAAGAATATGAGGAAAACTTGGTATAATTGCTTATAGTAATGAATCAACTGAAAATGTGAGATATGTATAAAATCTAAAATGGCTAAGAAACCTTTCCCTAGTGTTGAGAGAAATTCTCAACTTCTAAAATTAATTCATTCTAACATCTATGAACTCAATGGTGTATTAACTAGAGGAGGTAAGAGATACTTTATAACATTTATAGATGAGTTTTTTAAGTACACCTATGTCGACTTTATGAGAACTAAGGATAAAGCCTTTGACATGTTTAAACTGTATAAGACTGAAGTTGAAAATCAACTAGAAAAACAAATTAAAATCCTTAGAAGTGATAGGGGTGCTGAATACTTTAAAAATGAGCTTAATTCTTTCTGTGAAGAATTTAGAATAATACATCGGTGTTTTGCTCCCCATACCCCTCAAGAATGGCCTGATCAAAAGGAAAAATAGAACACTTACAGAAATGATAAACTACGTGTTGTTAAAAGCTAATGCACCCTTAAACCTATGGGGGGAAACATTCCGAACAGCCTGTTATTTACATAACAGAATTGTTTTTAGAGTTAATAACAAATGCCCATATAAATTATGGACAGGAAAAAAACCTAATTTAGCATATCTAAAAGTGTGGGGGTGCTTAGCATATTATAGAGTTTCAGATCTTAAAAGAACCAAGTTAGGACTCAGAGCTAAGAGAAGTATGTTTGTTGGATATGCAGAACATAGCAAGGCCTATAGGCTTATAGACTTAGAGTCCAACATAATAATTGAAACTAGAGATGTTGAATTTTTTGAAAATAAACTGTGCTCTAAATCTACAGAAAATGACAGAGAACCTGAAAGAGAAACTCATATTTGAATACCTATTGATAATAATGAGACTAAAAGAAGAAATAACACAACTGTAACACCTACAATAGGACCTAGAAGAAGTCAAAGACAAAGAATAGAGAAACACTTAGGTTCAGATTTTATCTCTACTTAATCAATTGTATTTTTGGTTGAGGCTGATAGAGAGAAGATTTTAAATAAGATATATATTGTCCTAACTATTGAAAATGATCCAAAAACCTACAGTGAGACCATGACCTCTAGAGATGTCGCATTTTGGAAGGAAGCTATAAATGATGAAATTGATTTAATAATGTCAAATAATACATAAGTACTAGTAGATCTGCCTCCAGGATAAAAATCAATAAAATGTAAATGGGTGTTTAGAAGAAAATACAACACTGATGGAACTGTACAAACTTTTAAGGTTAGATTGGTAGCAAAGGATTTAGTCAAAAGGAAAGGATTGATTACTTTGACACCTATGCACCAGTGGCTAGAACAACTTTTATTAGAACACTCATAGCATTAGCATCCATTTATCACTTATCTATTCACCAAATGGATGTTAAAACTGTTTTCTTAAATGATGATTTAAATGAAGAGGTTTATATGGAACAACTAGAAGGATTTGTTCTTCTTGGAAATGAGAAGAAAGTCTGTAAACTGGTTAAATCACTATATGGATTAAAACAAGCATCTAAGTAGTGGCATGAGAAATTTGATTCTTGCATTCTAGTTTTTTGTTTTAAACATATTAGTGCTGATAGATGCATCTATTCAAAATTCACTAAAAATTATGGAGTAATTGTATGTCTTTATGTTGATGATATGCTTATTGTGGGTACAAATATATTGGCATAAATGAAACTAAAAACTACTTATCCTCTGTCTTCAAGATGAAAAATTTAGGAGAAGTAGATATCATCTTGGGAATAAAAGTTAAAAAGCATAGTAGGGGCTATGCATTAAGCCAATCACATTATATTGAGAAAGTACTTGAGAAATGTAAACATTTAGGGTTCAAAGAATATAGCACGCCATATGATTCTAGTATAAAGCTAGTAGAAAATACTAGTAGAACAATTGCACAACTTGAGTATGCTAGTGCAGTAGGAAGCTTGATGTATGCTATGCTTTGTACCAGACCTGATATTGCATTTATAGTAAGTAAACTCAGTCGGTTTACAAGTAATCCCGATGTAGAGCACTGGAAGGCAATTGGGAGAATTCTTGGGTATCTCAAGAGAACATTGGAACTTGGCTTGTTTTACTATGATTATCCAACTGTACTAGAAGAGTACACTGATGCAAGTTGGATTATCGGTAATGAAGATAACAAGTCCACCTCTGGATGGATTTTCGTCATTGGTGGGGGTGCGATCTCTTGGGCATTCAAGAGACAAACTTGTATATCTCACTCGACCATGGAATCCGAATTCATAGCCTTAGCGGCTGCTGGAAAAGAGGCTGAATGGATTAGGAATTTATTGTTAGATATAAAACTTTGGCATAGTCCTATGCCTCCAATTTCTATTTACTGTGATAGTGAGGCAATTCTGTCAAGAGCCTAAAATGGTAAGTCCAGACATATAAGTCTGAGACATGAATTTGTTAGGAAACTGATTCAAGATAGAGTCGTCACTATAATCTATGTGAGATCAAGTAAAAACTTGGTTGATCCTCTTACCAAGGGCTTGGCCAGAGAATTGGTAACAATGACAAAAGAGATGAGATTAAAACCCTTTACTTAGCCACCTGTAATAGTAACCCAATCTGAACTGAAAAACCATTAGTATTGAGTTTAATGGGTAATGACAAGTTACAACAATGTGACTGTTAGCACTGACATTGAGAAATTTCCCATCATAACATAAACAATGATGTCTGTTATGATGAGAAGTTGGGTTAAGATCTTAATGAAGTTCTGAAATGTGTCAAATAACGAAACACATAGTGGAACTTCACCTATGTGATCATAAAAGTGGTGCTACTTCTCATGAGAGTTTGGGTTTGCTCTCGGGATTGTTCATGAAACCAGGAAAGAAGCACATGACCATAACAGTGTTGAACAAAACTTGAAACTCTTGCAGAGACTGAACATTTTTGTGTTATAGGTGTCTCCGGTCTATTTTGAGAGTAATTGGTTTAAGGTCTTATCACCAATAACTTTGACAAGGATCTGAGATATCTATACTAACAAAAGGTTTAAGTTGATAAACACATTTTGTATGCATAACTGTCATAGTAGTTTGGATTGAGAGAGAACTATGTAATTGATCAATCAATGTGGGGGATTGTTGGATTTTAATCTCATAAGAGATTAAATCCAATGGGTTTGATTGATTAATTACATGAGAAATTGCACCTGCACACTTGATTGAAAAATTAACTTTTCTCTTACAAAATTCAGTTTTGAACTTGTCCCACATTAGAAAATTATAAGCTTTATTTTTAGTATTTTAATAGGAGTTGATTTACACTCCTTAGAAATAATAGAGGAGAGTATGGGAGTTTAATACCGCGCAACGCATGCGCATGCGTGTGCGGCGCAATTAGGCGCTATAGAGGCGCACTTCGTGTACACCCGCGTGGCTCGTGAAGGGCGGCTTTGGTTTTGGTGCGATGCTGACCGTTGATCATCGTTGATGAGATCAATGTTCATGATTCGATCGGGTGTGATCAAGAGGCACAATTCAAAGTTAACAGTCATTAACTGTTAACTATTTTTTAAACAGTTACAATGTTTGAAATTGTAACTGTTCAATGTGCCTTCTCTGAACCAACACCTACATTTTCTTCATACCTCTTCATAAACTATTTAAGGAGCATGAATCGGACTTCAAAAACACACATTTTCGAAATCCATTTCTCTCTCTCTCTCTCTCAGTCCGGTCTGCTACAGTCTCACAGAAGGTTTCTCCGGAGATTCTTCAACTTTGTTGGTTGCAGATTCTCACCCAAGGCTCTGTTGTATCCTGGGAATGAATTTGCCTGTAACCCAATAGCAAATTCAGTAAAACTGAGTGGGGGCAAATAACATTCTAAAGATAATATCTTCAGACACGCCTTAGAGCTTCTCCTCCAAAGTTAAAGTGACCCCATTTTCCAACAGGAATTCCACCTCTTCGTTGGCTGAAACATTCTTCCGAGCGTTATTCCAAGGAACTCCTGACGTTCAGTTTGATTTTTTTGTTTTTGACGAAGTTGCACCTTCCACAACAATGGCTGGTGGGTCGGAAGGATAACCCCTCTCTCTCTCTCTTCCCCTTTGTTTCTTTACTTCCCCTATTTCTATCACCGCCTTAAACTTGGCAGCAGTCCTTATCCCCGTTTCTGTTTCCTCTCCCTCTCTTTCCCTCGATCCAATATATGGTTGGGGTTGTAATGTCGGAATTTGGTTGACAAACTCTAATGCGAAACACATTCTGAGAAGTTCCGGCAGCGTTCTCGTAGTACTCCACGTCTGGGGGTAGGGGAACACCACCATCTTCACCATCTCCACCTCCGTCTTCTCTCTCTCTCCCTCGCTCCTTCATCCCTTTCATTCTCTCTCCCCTGTTTCGTCACCGTCCAGTGGAACCCTCCACCGACCTCTCTCACTCCAACGCACCCAAAGCCAAGCTCTGAATTCCTCCACCATCTGCCGCCTCCTCAAACTCTTCCAGCAGATCCCGCCTCACCCTGACTGGAGTCGCCGAGTTGGGGGTTTTAAAAGGGTTATCTTCAGTTTCCAGCTTCACCCATCCAATGTTCTCAAACAATAAATCATACGTTTTTGGGCTTCAAACCCAATTTCCGCACCACATAGTGAGGGCCCTCGCCGTCCGTAACAGGTCAAAGATCATTTATTCAACCAGCTACTGTGTATATAACAATCAAGATCAAGCTATCCATTCCACGCAAGTCGCCATTGTTGATGAACAAAGTGCAACGCACCCCGCACAACCCAATCTCTCTCTCTCCCCCCGCTGGTAGGTTTTTGGTGACTGATTACAGTGCCGGTAGGTATTTCTGGGTTTTTAGGTACCTAAACACTGGTGTCGGTTACGCATGCCATTGAGGTCAGATTGATCGTTTCTTCGAAGAAAACATCGTCATGGTTTTTCAAGAAAGGTTTCTAAACGGGCGACCAACGTTTAATCGATGCCTCGTCCATTTTAATAGAAGGGTAAAAAAGTAATTTACTCTTAAGGATAGTTTAAGACGATATATCAATTTGGCAAACAGTAGGGATAATTTAAGGAAATTGGCCTTATATTTAATATACATTTTTATTTGATATATGTTTTTTTGAAGCTTATATGATAAATGCCGTAATTTTTAAAATATAAAAAAAATCGTATATGACAGTTTTTATGCGTATGCAATAATGCAATATCTAAGGATGAGACGAGTCAAGCCTGAACCGGACCTGAAGTGTTGGACCAAGTTCTGACCCACAAAATTATGGGACTGAATCCTGATACTGGCATAAGCCGGACCGGGCTAAAGATGATCACCTAGATTGTTTAATATGAAAAGATCAACTGGATCACGGGTCAAACAGTCTGAACAATTCTTAACAATGTCAGTTACGTACTATAAAATAATGACTATAACGTAGGTTGTGGTTGGGTGGTTACTAGTTAATGCATTGTTCGGGTATGGTAAAAATGTCAAATGCCTCGTCCTTTTCCCCGGGATGGGCGGAGTCAGAATCATATATTAATTTGATAGAAAGCAATAGGAGAGGAGGAGAAAGCAATAAACAGAATAAAAGTTGAAACCAAACACAGCAGTAGGAGAGGAGAGTGAATACAGTTTTAAACATGGGAGTACGAGACCCACCTTCTACTGTGGCAATCCACAAACAAATATTAAGGGGATTTTCTAAAAATTTGGGGGAGTCGAGTTAACTCTGCCATTGGTAGTAGGTGTGTGTTAATTGGTTTTACGGCAAAGAAGAATGGAAGATTGAACCCAATAATGCCTCTTTTTATCTATATGAAGAATGACCCCCCTATTAAGTATGGGACCATTAATCTGAATTGTTTCAAAATTTTAAATTATTTATATTAGACATTTAGGTTAGACTCTTTATTTGATTTAAGACACTTACCATGTTTTATCTAGAGAATGATCACATACTACTAAGGGATAAATACATTATCATTTAATTTGAAATTTAGGTTGAGTTTGGAAGGAGTGCAAATGCAAATATGTAGAGTGCAAAACCTTATATTTTGTATTATTTTGTATGTATTTATGCTGTACATATTTGCATTTGTACTGCTTCCAAGCTCGGTTTGGAAAGAGTAAAAATACAAATATGCACTTTGCAAATATATACAAAATACAACTTTTTGCACTCTATATATTTGTATTCATACTCCTTCCAAATTGAGCCTTAACTATAAAAATTAAATTAGAAAAATTGTTGCATCTTTGTAGTTGACAATCTATTCTGACCTACTTTGTTTGAAAACCACTATTAATTTATGTTGTTTTTAATATGAATTAAGAGATTAAATGAGGTCTTATTTGTAAACAATAACCCACTTTAATTGATATTTACTATTTATTTGATCAATTTATTTTTAAAAGCTAAATCTATTTACTATTTAGTTTAATTGGTATTTACTATTAATTTAATAAACTATTTCATCTTAAAGAATGAAAGTCACACTAATATTTGTCTTAATTGTTTAGTTATTTTTATGAATTTCATTTAGTTTTATTTTTATCCATTTAATATATTAAATATTTTTAAGTTACTTTTGAAATTGTTACTTTCGATCCATTTGCATTAATCGTCACTTTGAAATGGTTGTGTTTGAATAAAATTCAATTACTACCATAACATTTAAAGTGACCACTTTTTAGAGATTAAAATGCTATGTGTGTGATTTTAAGAGAGTGGAGTTATCACTTTTTTATAAATGAATAGACTTTTTTTAAGAGTAAGAGTTTAACCTCTTCTAAGATTCTATCTATTGAAATTTTACAATGCCACATTTCTGAAGAGTGGGAGGTTGTTGTGTGAAGAGTGGACTGTGTGATGCATGGAGTAGTGTTAAAAGATGCTCATGCTCTATAGGGGTGTGATTACATTTGGCTCCACCTGATTGGTTACCACTTTTATGACACGAGTTGATTGGCTACAAGTTTTTTTTGGATATAGTGTCTTTCTGATATCATACCCTTTTTTAATTATTCTACTAAAAAAACCAACAAATCTTAATGGGTTGGAAAGCAATAGGAGGAGAAGAGAGAGAATAAGCTGATATGGACAACTATGTTTTATACACTAAAGATTTATGGAATAAAACTTCAAAATATATCCTAGGCATATGGGAGGAGTGTTGACCCATCTTCACAAGGGTTTCAATTAATGTAATCATGTAGGACAGGAAATAACTTATGATTCATCCCTACCATTAGTTGTTTTTCTTATTCTGCAATTCTTTATGTAGAATCTGTTTTCTAACATTTCTCCTCTTTACTCTTACAAGGCACCCTTTGCGTGCCTTGAATTAATTAATTTTATTTTCCTTCAAAAATTTCATTTTCTCTAGGGGTGTAAGCTGATCAATTACTTGATTTTTAAGATTTTATTATATATCAATGTTTTTAAAACCGAATCAATTAGGGTCCGACTCCCAAGTCGTCCGACCGTTCAAACTGAACGGATGGGCCATTTTGACAAAAATATTAAAAATAATAATAAACAGCCAAAACCGTTAGACGGTTCGACTGCCTGGGTCAGCGGTTTGCTGACCAAATCAATGGTTTTTTATGAAATAACAGTTTTGGGGTAAAATGGAACCGATCAGGTGACCAATTCCTGGTTTTGCGGTCTGATTGTCCGATCTGGTCCAATTTTGAAAACTATGTTATATATCATTGGCTGGCCAAACCTAATTCAAATTTTAACAAAATCCCAATCCAAGTCCGCCCAAATTGCACCTCTCATTTTTTTTTCAAACTTAAGTTTCTTTTAGACATTTTTCACACATTTACCTTATTTCTCTTGTCTTTCAAACTTCCACTCCATGTAGGAAATTGTGCTAAAATAATTTCTCCTGCCTTTTAAAATGTTGGCCTTTTCAAAATGAAAGAAGGGCTATTTGATTATGAAACTCGTCCAATGAGATATAGCAAACCCATCGTTATAATGTTTGAAGATCCATTGTTCTTGTATTAGGAATGGCAACGAGGCAGGTTTGGGGCGGGGCACCCCCTTCTCGTCTCCACCCTGAAGTCACGATACCTTGCCCCATACCTGCCCTGTCCCTGGTGGCGGGGCGAGTTCGGGGCAGGGCATCCATTCCCCATCGGGGACGGGGAATCCCCGAATTTTCCCCGCTCCAAGGCAATTACTTAAAAAATATCTATTTTATGGACAATTTATACATAGGATATAAGAATTTGGGGGCATTTTAGAATTGAATTATAATACTTTAGGGATAATTCAAAAATAAAATTATGGGATCCTAGGATTTTAAAAATTTAGGGAAAACTTAGAGATATTTTAAATATCAATATTAAACCTAAATATATTTTACTAATTTACCTTCGGATTCGGGGAATTATATACAAAACCCGCCCCTGCCCCGTACCCAGTTCGGGGAAAAAATATTTTCCCCGTCCCCACCCCGCCCTTGTTTAGGGTCGGGGAAAACCCGCCCCGTTCAGGGCAGGGCCCCGGTTTTATAGGGAAAATTGCCATCCCTATCTTGTATATTATACGTGACTAGTGTCCTCTCACCCAAAGGGCCTAGCTATTATCATTGTCCTTGGAATATCATGATTACACTTTGTTATTAAATTAAGGGTCTATTTGGTTCGTAGTCAGGAATCAGAATGGTCCAACCAAACAATTGGAACCGGAATAGCTTATTCTGATTCTGATTCCAGACCCCTATTCCCGTGAGTCAAACGGGGCCTAATTTGTCCCTAGAGTGGAGGCATCCCATTTCATTCATCCCCTTTGTCTTTTTTTTTTTTCTTGGAGATCATCTAAATGAGAAGCCTAGAAAAAAATGAGGTAAAAAACTAAATATCATCGAGACATTTCTTACTATTATATATTGACAATATTACCTCTCCTTTTATGATTAAGGTTCAGCTAATTAGTTTGTAGTGCAAATTTTTGCACTGGTGTAAATGCATGGGAGTGCAAATATGCTGAGTGTAAATTCTGGCCTATTTTTACTTCACCTCATATGGAAGGAGAATGGAGGAAGGAAGAGGGTTATTTGTTTGGGACAGAGATGGGAGGTAAGAAGATGCAATCTCCACTTTATATAAGAAAGAATTGAGGTAGGGGAATGTAAATTATAATTACAAATAAATAGATGCAAAATGAGATAAAAAGTACAAATTTTATATTGGATAAGAATGTAAATCATAAATACAAATAAATAGATGCAAAATTGTACAAGAATGAGGTAGAAACATTTAAACATTGCTAGAGAAGATACATCACATGGAAGGAGGCATAAAAAAATGAGGTAGAAACAAAAGGGATGGAATGAAGTAAAGCGAAGAAACAAGAGGAGAAAGGATTTTGTTTTCACCCCATTTGATGGCTTTACGTAAAAATAGTCTAAACCAGTGTGGTAAGACTTGGACCAGACTTATCAATGGTTGAACCAGTGGCTCACCAACACAGTGACCTTTTTGGATCCTTGATTAAATGACAGTTTTCATAGTTTAAATGGATTAATGATCTGATTAACTGATAAAAGTGTGACTTAATGAGCATTTCAATTTAAGTCCGATCCAAGTAATGCAACATTGCCATAACAAGTACTGATAGTGAGTTGCACCATAATACAATAGTAACAATACTAGTTGAGCCTGTGCGATGCAGGATTTTATAAAGAAAAATCGAGGAAGGAGTTTATGACATTTTCAATTAAATAGTGTTCATTTAAGTCAAATTCAAGCATTATTTATTTTTTTTTTTTTTGTGGGGGGGGGGTATGTGTAATTTATTTAATCACAATTCAAATTGCAATTTAGTGAGAGTGGCTAGTTTCCTATGCTCTAGAAATTTGTATTATTTTTTTGTATCTTAATGCTATTTTTATTATTTTTTAAATTTTATTGGTCTATAGTTATTTTTAGGTAAAATTATAAAAAACCTCATATTATAGCAATTCTATAATTAAACATTTAAACCATCCTTGTGTTTTGACCCCCATAGCTTTGAAAAAAATGCAAATATCTCATTTCCATTAGCTTTTTAGTAACAAAGATATTGAAGTTACAAAAATACCCTTATCATAGTTAAGGCGTTATATGCACAGTTTAAAGCTTCAACTCACTAATTTATTTTTCGTAACAACTTTCAAGGAGTATATCTCTCTACTCTTCTTGGACCAAGAAAGTTAAAAAGGCTGAAGTGAAGTAAAAGGAAGCAAATATTTTTTTCAAGGTATTTGAGTAAATTTACATATAAATGAAGTTGGTTAAGGGTAAATTTGATATTTAAAAAATTAATGCATTACATTAACAATTTCTGTTTTGAATGCTAACTGAAGAAAGGTAGTTGCACCTTTTTTTTTCAAAACAATATGGAGTGTTTTTCTTAAGGTCAAAACACTAGGGAGGTTCATAGGACTGTTAAATTAATTAAACTACATTTAAGGTTAATAAATTTTTATTAATCCTTATTAAATTTAATTAATTATATATATATTTTTTTATTTTTGATGAAATTTAAGTTGGTTAGTAAAACTAATTATAAAACTAATAATTGTTAGATAATTTTGTATTAGTTTTATATTAAATTTAAATGGATATTAGTTTTTAATTTATTTCATTACTTTTTAATAATTTATTTAATTCTATTATATTAATAAAATTATTATTATTTTATTTAATTAATTTAATAACTTATTTTTTAATATGGTTAATTAATTTTTATTATTTTTAAATGTAATATAAATGGATTATAATTTTTATGATGTTTTGTTCAATGTTTTCAACTCATCGTCCACTCAAACGGTTAAACCATTTGAACCATCACGTGATGCTATTTCTAATTCTGAGTTTCCTAAAACCTACTATTTGGTTACAATCCATTCAATTTAGGCGGTTGAACCATTGACCTTTTTGACCTAGTTAGTGGGGCACAAGTTAAAATATACCATGTGTTGAAAACTTCTAGAGGACTTCACTTTGTGATCTTTGCAACCCCTTTATACAAAAGAAAAACTCATTTTGTGACCTCAAATTTCAAAATTTAGCTTTTTTGTTTATAAAATTTTAAAAACTAAAGTAAAAAATTCCAAATTATACCTAACATAATATATATACAAAATGTAGTTTGTATTATATCATATTATACATATATAGGTGGATGATGTGTCATCGTTTGACTTATCCAACCTAGACGGTCGAACCATTGACCCATGACCTAGAGGCAAAAACTATTCAATCTCCAAGTCGGTTTTTAAAACATTGGTTTTATCTATTGAGTATAGTAAATAATGTTTATCCTAAAATGCAAATTATTTGATTAATTAACTTAAGAATTAATTATCTTTTAAATGAAAGTAGATTATTTAGCCTAGTAATATATCCAAGGTTCAAAATTTCGATACAATATACCTCGTATCGGGCGTATTGTATCATATCTTTTGGGTCACGATATGCCTATTTACAGGTATTTCGGGACGCCACTATGTTTTAATGAAAAATACATGTGTTTAACTCCCCAAAAACCAATTTTTGGAAAAAGAACATAAAAAACTATGTTTCCGCATGTATCAAAGTACCAATACACCTCTGCCGATATACAAAGGTGTATTGATACATTGAACCATCAATGTATCATTGAATATCTCCATTTCAATATAATTATTTTTTATTAAAAATTATAATTTAATATATATATATATATATATATATATATAATTATAGTTATATTGAAATGGATATGGATATAAAGAAAGTTGATGAAGTTTTTAAGCTATTTTTAATGGAATATTGGAGATGAGAGAGAATTAGTGGCATGAATTATTGAAGGAGAAAGTTATGGTACAATTAATGTGAAGAGATAATAAGAAAGAAGAGAGAGAGAGAGAGAGAGAGATATTTAATGATGAATTAATGAGAGTAGATAAAAGTCTTAAAGCTGATTGACAAGTTATTTATTCAATTTTAAAATTAAAAAAATTGAAAAACAGGTTTCACAATTTAAATGGGATGGATTAATTATAGGGAAAATTATAGATTAGTACCCTATACTTTGGGCCTAGTCTCACTTTGATCCTTAAACTTCAAAATATGCCAACCTAGTACCTAAACTTCCAAAATGTGTCAACTTATTACCTAACATTAACCAATCGTTAAGTGGCATATGTGAAAAGACATAAATGCCCTTTGGGTGAGACCCAATGTGTTGGCCTATTAGCCTAAGGAGATACTGGCAGGGTCTAATAGAAAGGCTAATTAATGGAAGTGATTATTTAATCACTTGATTTCCAAGTGCACCAGTCCTATACAAGATATCAAATTGAAAAAGAAATCACAAATTGAAATCTGTCACCGGATGACAAATTGGCAAAATTTTAAGTTGGATTTATTGGATCCATTTAAAAGGCAATTGAAAGGCTTAATTGATCTAACAAAGAAAGAGATCGTGGCTGGTCAATGGATTGAAAGCTGCATGGGCCCTACCCCTTTGCCAAATGGCACTTGGCTCTAAGTAATTGGAAGGCAAATCCAATCCATTCCCCTAATAAATGGGGATCACAAATTGATCACCGAATCATCAAGATTGGTGGGTCCCATGTCAATCAACCTCAAATTATGGGGTCCCATGTCAATCAACATTAAATTATGTCCAAATAAATGGCAAGTAAGGAAATTCAAATTAATTTGAATTTATTGGACGGATTCACTTAACACTATAGATTAAAGAGTAGAAGGAGAAGTCCCTCCTTCGGCTCTCTTCCTTGGAGCTCTCCCCCCTTGGAGCTTCCATTTGGCTTCCCCATTTGGCTTCTCCTTCAAGCCTCATTAGAAACATTTCTTTCAAGAAGAAGAAGAAGAAGAGGGCTTCATTGGATGAGCTATTCTCATTCCAAGTTGCAGCTTTCATCTTGAAAGACGCCTATAGTTAAGTTGCTGCAACTTTCAACTCAAGAATTCAAGTCATCAAGTTGTTGATACAAGAAAGCTTTCATCTAATCACCACAACCGAAGGATCTCCCATAGCTAAAGGTTGGTGTTGCGGTTCATGCTCAAATAAATAATTGATTGTGAACAAAAGTTTTGTTCACATACAATTGATCATTGCAAGTCCTTTCTACAATCACAAGTTGTTAAGTTTTTCGGATTGTGTCCGTAAAAAGTTATAAATACAAGTTTGGGTTGTGTTTGTGACAAGAGAATCAAAGGTTTTTCTTTGCAAAAAAAAAAAAAGAGTTTGTATCCCACTTACATTTTTGTAAAAAAAAAGTTAATTAAATTTCTTTGGATTTGTTCGCATTTTTTTTTGTGCTCCAAATTTAGCACCAAATTTGTGTAGACAAATTTCTGGCATGCTCAGTGGGACCTCTCTTTCCTCTCATCTCACAAGTCAACACATCAAGTTTGTTTTTGACAAACGGTTTGGACACATGGCTCTAAAGAAAACCATTTAAGTATCATCGGGAACAAGAAAAGTGCCACATATAGCTCAAGCTTGTCCGAATCAAGTGCATTTTTAGCCTCCAACTACGAGAGGCCAACCATCTGCCTCATGATGAGGTATAGGGATTCACAACTAGTTTCACCTCTCGCCTTCTATGAAACTCAAGGGGTCCCTTCAAAAGTCCTAAATGCCAAAAAGGGACCTTCAAGGTTGCCTATGGCAAAGGACGCTAATACGAAGTGGGTAGCCCCGACGAAAGAGTTTGTCTCAATAACTCCACTTGAGCATCCAAGTGAACAAATACCCGTATCGAACACGAAATCTAGTACCGGCTCAAGGTCTGACTCTCATCCCAATTCCCCTAAAACTGGAGGGTCCGATTACATAAGACACACTCCTACACTTTGGTAGCACTCATTATGATGGCGGAAGCTACTACAGTTGAAGAACAATTTGCTAAGATGGTTGCAATCATCGCTAAGTTAATAAAGACGATGGAAGAGAAGGACCTTCAAATTGCTTCTCTAATGAACTGAATGGAATAAATGCAAACAACGACATCCATCTAGGGGCCTTTACACCCTCCAGGGTTCACCCCGCAAGTAGACCCTCCCTAAGAGGAGTTGGTAGAATGTACTAACATATAGGATGCCCAACATGCTTTGGTCGCCTCCCTCTCAAAACAACAACTCCAAAAACATGATAGTTGACACAATACGTGCTCAGTATGGGGGTTCCATAGTCATCATCGATGTATACCAAGCCATACACTGAGTGCATTGATCATATGCCTATGCCGTTAAGGTACCAACCCCCAAAGTTTCAACTATTTGATGGGAAAGGTAACCCAAGGCAACATATTGCGCAGTTCATGGAGACGTGCAACAATGTCAAGACTTCTGGTGATTTGATGGTAAAGCAATTCGTACGACCTCTATGAGGAAATGCTTTTGACTGGTACATTGACCTCTTTTCTAGATCAATCGATAATTGGGATCAATTAGAAAGAGAGTTATTGGATCGCTTCTATAGTACTCGACATATTGTAAGCATGTATGAACTCACCACCACAAAACAAAAGAAATATGAACCAGTCATTGGCTATATCGACAAGTGGAGAAACCTCTGCCTTAATTGTCGAGACAAGCTCTCAGAAGCTTCAGCTATTGATACTTGTATTCAAGAAATGCATTGGAGTTTGCATTACATCCTCAAGGGAATAAAACCATGAACATTTGAGGAATTGGCCACCCATGCCCATAACATGGAACTTAGCTTGGATACCTTCGAAAGAAAAGAAATATGGTGAAAATGAGATGAAATTGTCTAGGTTGATGCAAATTCTAGCAACCTCAATAGCCCCTCTCAAGGTTATCGGGAAGAAAAAAAGCAAGAAATAAATAAAATCAAATATTCAACAAAAGAAAATCCAAAACTCACTCTTAAGGAATTGGAAGCGAAGGTGTATCCATTCCCTAACTCTGATGTCCCAGAAATGTTGGATGACCTTCTAACTGAAAAGCTTATAGAGCTTCCTGATAGTAAACGCCCAGACCCAGAAGAGGAAGGGAAAATTGATCATCCAAAGTATTGTTGTTACCATCGGGTAATTAGCCACCTAGTTGAGAAATGTTTTATCTTCAAAGACAAGATAATGCAATCGGCTGAGTTAGGAGTGATCGAACTAGATCCAAGTGAGGACATAGCGACCACCAACATGACAACCGCTACATTTGGATCCTTTGAACATGAAGTTCTCCAATGCCCTCATTGTTCTGTCGTCTATGAACTTATATCGGGGGCATCACTAAATAAAACACAAATCCCCAATGACCCTTCTACTTGTTGCCATACACTAGGGGCAGTACTAAACCGAGCATAAGCATAGGCCTTAAGTCCCAAGGAAATTCCTTCACTCTAGTCCACTGTGTCACCCTCAAAAGATGACTAGGCTATCATTACATGTAAGGAGAGTCATGCGACACATCAATCCACTCTACTTTGTGGACAATCAAAGAAAATTAAAATGAAGGTTTGGTCACAAAATCCCCTCGAAAGTAAGAAAAGACAAAGCAAGAACACTGCTACCCAACCATTGTTAGTGTTAACTAATGAAGTTTTGAAACAAGTCCCTCGGCTTCTAATTACTCTACAAGAGTACATACAAAAGGAATTCTTTTCTAAAGGATGTGTAGTTGTGCATACAATCACATGTTACACGAAAAGAAAATGAGTCAAAGTTTGCTCCCAGATATGGGCCTAAACTATCTATTAGAAAAAACTCACTCAATACACTCCTAGATATGAGACTAAACTATCTATGCTCCCAGATACGAGCTTAAACTATCTATTAAAAAAATCACTTAATTCGCTCATAGATATGAGCCTAAACTATCTATGCTCTCAGATACGGACTTAAACTATCTTTTAAAAAAAACACTTAATTCACTCCTGGATATGAGCCTAAACTATTTATGCTCTCAAATACGAATATAAACTATCTACAAGATTCCTGAGTATAAATATAAACTATTCAACTTCTAAAGTAACTCAAAATGTGCTTCTGGATACAAGCATAAATTGTCTACAAGACTCCAAAATAACTCAAAATGTGCTCCTGGATACAAACATAAATTGTCTACAAGACTCCAAAATAACTCAAAATGTGCTTCTGAATATGAGCATAAACTGTCTACAAAACTCTAAGAGCATTAGTATAAACTATTCAACTTCCAAAATAACTCAAAGTTTGCTTCCAAATACGAGCATAAACTGTCTACAAGACTCCTGAGTATGAGTATAAACTATTTAACTTCCAAAATAATTCACAGTTTTCTCCCGAATACGAGAATAAAGTTGTTTACAAGACTCTTGAGTATGATTATAAACTATTCAACTTTCAAAATAACTCAAAGTTTGCTCATGGATATGAGTATAAACTATTTACAAGACTCCCAAGTATGAGTATAAACTATTCAACTTTCAAAGTAACTCAAAGTTTGCTCCCGAATACGAGCATACACCATTTGCAAGACTCCTAAGTATGAGTATAAACTATTCAACTTTTAAAGTAACTCAAATGTGCTCCTAAATATGAGCATAAACTGTCTGCAAAACTCTAAGAATATGGGTATAAACTAATTGTCATTTTAAAACCACTCAAAATTTGTTGCAAAACTCCCGAATATGAGTATAAACTGTTTAACCTAATAATCAACTCAAAATGTGCTTCCGGATACAAGCCTAAACTATCCACTACGCACTCTTAGATAAGAGCCTAAACTGTTTGCAAAGCCCTAAATCACAAATACAAATCACTTTGTGAACTATGTTATGACTTGATCCCTTTAAGGGTATGTAGGCAACCTAAAAAGGTGTAATCACAAAATAAATTATTTGTATTACTCCTGCCTTGCACGGGTAAAAACTGTGAACGACAAAAAAAAAATCCTACTCTTGACCTAGAGTATGAATTACTGATGGCACAAGAAAAGAGAAAATTCTCTACTCCTAGCCCGCAAGAGTATAAACTTTACAAGTCAGTGGTTGCATTATCAATTACAATAACAACCACCAACTTGGGGGGCATTTGTTGGAATATATTTTTTTTGGCCCAAGAAATCAAGTAGGGCCCAATATGAAGTAAAACATAAAAAAGCACCAACACAAGGTGTATCGGCCTGTGTCGATATTTAGAACCTTGAAGCAATTCATTAAGCTAAATGCAAATAGCATTTTTAACTAACATTATGTTACAATCTTTAAAGCACAAAGCCCAAAAATTTAAACCAAAGAAATTTAATAAGCAAAAAGACAAACATTATTTTTGCTGATTTTTGTTAACATTATTTATTAAATATTTAATTGTTAACAACATTTATCAATCATAGTAAGTAATTATAATATTTTATTAAATAATCAGTAATGATAGTTTTAATAATAATATTTAGTTATTTATAATATAACAGTAATTATTAAATTTATAAATAGGATTTATTAACAATATTCATTAAATTAATAACACCATAATTAAATTAAATTAATAGTATTTATCAATAATAGTCAGTAATTATAATATTTTATTAAATAATCAATAACAATACTTTTAATAACATTTTACTTATTTTTAATATAACAATAATTACTAAATTTATTAACAGTATTTATAATTTTAATTTAAAGTAAAAATAAAGTAAATATCTATTTATTAACAATATTTATAATAACAGTAATTATTAATTATAATCACTAATTACATATTTATTAAATTATTATAATAATAAATAACTATTAAAATCGATTTACTAAATTTATTAATAGTATTTATAATTTTAATTTAAAGTAAATATCTATTTATTAACAATATTTATAATAACAACAATTATTAATTATAATCACTAAGTATATATTTATTAAATTACTGTAATAATCAGTAATTATTAAAATCGGGTTAAAATAAATAGATAACAATATTATAATCGGTAATGGCAGTAATAGATAATAGTATTACTGCCATTTGGCAAAAAGGGAAGACCGCTCCTTTTGCATTAATATATATACTAGCGGAGGGGCCCCTGCGAGAATTGTAACATTGCTATTTGTTACATTAAAACAAACAATGGTTTCTTAATAAGAAACTTGCAATTATAAGTATTCAACTCTTGAAACTTATATAAAGACTTAAAAGAGATCATCATGTGCTCGTTTTTTAAATATTGCTTCAGTAAAGCATCTCATATAAAAGAACACGATCATACAATGATAGTTTTGATTTCTACTTCATAGTTGTCCTTTGCTTCACATTGAGAACTCCTAGTTGACCCAGACGGTAGGACTATTCGGCTCGGGAACCGTCTAGGCAAACGGTTCCATTTTACCCCAGACCTGATCCCTGGCCAAAAATCGTTGAATCAGTCAATGACCCGTTGACCTGGGCCATCGAATCGTCGACCCATTGACCCATTCAACAGGTTTTGGCCATTTCTATTTTTAATTATTTTTTATTTTTTAACTTTTGTTGTTAGAACGAGGCATCCATTCGAACCGAATGGTCGAACCATTAACCTGGAAATCAATGGCCAAAACAGTTCCATTTTTGGGTCATTTTTTCTAGATGTCAATAATTAGACGAAATAACTTTGTAGTCATAGTCATGGGAAGGGTAAACATTGCAAGGGATTCCAAAACCTTGAAAGATAAATCCAAAGTGACCTTAAACATAGAAAAAAATTGGCGGTAAATCCACCAAACTCGAAAAACCAAGGAAAAAAATTAGAAAATCGAGTCCAAAGTTCCACTTTAAGATGGAGTTAAACATACATGCAACCAAAGAAAGAGACAAAGCAGATCGTCTTGTAAGAAAATAAAAAAAAATTGCACAAGAAAACCCAAAGAAAAAACAAAAGGGAAGAAATAAAATGGTGGTAAACCCTAGACTGTTTTGGAGGATCTTGAAGAAGAAGACAACACAAAAAAAACAAAAGCAAAAAATAGAGAAAAATGAACATACTGTACACGCTCAAATAAAACCCATAGTAGAAGAAACCTTTGAATAGTGAAAATCCAAAAGCATGAAAAACCATGGCTTTCAAACTGCCGTTGACTCGGATGGACAAACATTTCGGCTCGGGTACTGTTTAGGCAACTGGTTCCGTTTTATCCCAATCCCGGTCCCTAGCAAAAAATTGTTGAATTGGTCAATGACCCATTGACCTGGGTGGTCAAATTGTTGACTCGTTGACCCGTTCAATGGTTTTTGGCTGTTTTTTAATTTTTGTTGTCAAAACGAGCCGTTCATTCAAACCATCAACCCAAAAACTGATGGCTGGAACGGTTCTATTTTTGGGTCGTATGAGTCACATGCTCGAATGACATAACACGCATGATATTGCTTAACGGACCTCACACCCTCAATTTTTTGCCTATAATTTTTGTTGTCAAAACGGGCCGTCTATTTGAACCGGATGGTCGAATCACCATTTTTTATTTTTTTAATTAGGAACCGTCCAGGCAACTAGTTCCGTTTTATCCCAATCCCAGTCCCTGGCCAAAAACCATTGAATCAGTCAACGACCCATTGACCCGAGCAGTCGAATCGTCGACCCGTTCAATGGTTTTTTTTGCCGTTTTTTAATTTTTGTTGTTAGAACAGGTCGTCCATTCGAACCAGGCAGTTGAACCGTCGATCCAAAAACTAGTGGCCGAATGGTTCCGTTTTCAAGTCGTATGAGTCACACGCTCGAATGACATAACACGTATAATACTGCTTAATGGACCTCTCACACACTCAATGTTTTGCTTGTAATTTTTGTTATCAGAATGGGCCATCTGTTCGAATTGGATGGTTAATTGTTGACCTGAAAATCAGTGGCTAGAACGGTTTTGTAATTTTTTGGTTGTAATTTTTGTTGTTAGAATAGGCTGTTTGTTCAAACCGGACAGTCCAACTGTCGTTGACATGTTTAATGTTTTTTGGTCATTTTTTTTTAATTTTTGTTGTCAGAACTGGTCGCCTGTTTGAACCACGGTCGAATCGTCGACCCAAAAACCGATGACCAGAATGGTTCCGTTTTCGGGTCATATGTCACACGCTCGAATGACATGATATGTATGATACTGCTTAATAGACCTTACACACTCAATTTTTTGCCTGTAATTTTTGTTGTCAGAACGGGCCATCCGTTCAAACCAGATGGTCAAACCATCGATCCAAAAATCGGTGGCCAGAATGATTCCATAATTTTTTGCTTGTAATTTTTGTTGTTAGAACGGATCATCTATTCGAACCGAATGGTCGAACCATTGAATCGTCAACCCGAAAAACTGGATTACAGATAAAATATACAAGATTCCTTATATTTGTTTTGTGTAATTTGAAAAATTTCAATAAAGAATCTTATATATATAAAAGATATAAATTAAAGAGACATGGATTTTTGGCTCCTATCGTGAAGAGTGGTTAATCTATAAATCAAATGAAGTTTTGTGGTTAGATGGTTTGCGAAGAAGACGTACAAGACAGACCCATAAGGCTCGGTGTCAAGCCACTTGGCACAGTCGGGCTTCGCCCACAGGCTGTTGGCGACCATGCCCTTGGTGAAACCAATGAGAAGATTGGTCCTATAGCAAAGAATGGCTTCTTCAGCTGCAGAGTCAAGATTGTCTCTAGTTCAAGTGTTGCATGTCACATGCAACTCAAACAGGTCAATTTCATGGAGAACACATTCCAATGTTTATTGATAATGAATAATGTTTTATTTTGAAAGGTAATTTTAACATTTTCAAAAGTTTTCATTCACACATGATGTACCGACGACTGATTAACAGTATGTCCTAAATTGGTACATTTTGAAAATTTAGACACTGAATTAGTATGTTTCAAAATTTAGAGGTGAAAGTGATACTAAATCTTAGTACAAGATACGCAATTTTCCCATTGGCAAAACTGTGATCCTATTAGGATTCCTGTTTAAATCCGGTCCAGGCCTTGCAACGTTGCCATAAAGGCCCATAAACAAGTACTGATAGTCTGATAGGCAGGTGAGTTTTAACCATATTACAAATTTACAATTACTACAAGGTGGAGCCCATGAAAAGACATGCGAAATTTTGTGGGCCACACTTGGTACGTTTCATGCAGTTGAGCTGCTTGCTATAATTATAATTCTTCTTCAGAGTATTATTTCAATGCAAAAAATGAAATATATCTGCTAGAGGAATGCTCCTAAACAAACACTCCAATCCAATAGCAAGACAGACCGGCCTGGCCGGAGGATCCGGACCAGCCAGCAGACCGGTCCAGGCTAGCCTCGGGATACCAAAACTATGCTTAGTGTTTTCTTGCAAAATGAGAAGGCCCATCTGTTGACCCAATGGGCATCTGAGTCCGTTTCTGAATTTGTGCAGCGTTTGGGAGACAAGACACAGTCACCATTCACCAACTCACCGCCCCTAGCAGTGTACCTTCTCTTCTTTCATCATATTCAGACCGTCGGATGGCTTTCAGAATTCAGACATAACCAACGGTCTGGCCCACCAACTTGTGGGCCCCCATCTGGACTTTCTCTGTCTCTCATCCTCACCACGTTGAACCATATTGCATCCTTCGTGTGTTTCTGAAAAACACGTGCACGGTTCGAATGGTGGGGCCATAACACATCTTGGTGATCCTTGAAGGCTTGAACCACAGTTGATTTTCATCTCTTCTTTATTTTGATTTTTGAAAATGGTAGGCTTGGTAAGGGTGCTCACAGCTCACGGTTCGGTATTTTTCAAACCGAACCGGTGTCATCGATTTTTTAAAAATCGTGAATCGAAATCAAAGTATCAAATCGAAGTCAATCAATAAATCGTTGGTTGATTTGGTTTTTAATTGGTTCGGTTTAACGATTCGGTTTTTTTTTCATTTATAATATATATTATAAGCAAATATAAAAATATATAATAAAAATACTGGTAGTTTTGATTAATCGTCAATATTTTCGATTTTCAAAAATAGCAAACCAAAATCAAACCTCTCCGGTTTGTCCAACCAGAATGTTTGGTTCAAGTTTATTGATTCGGTTTGTTTTCTAGGGTTTTTTTTTTTCATTTTTGATGATCAGCCTGGTGGATCACTAGATTTCTATTAAAATAATATAAATTCAACCGTTTTATATTCGAATTGGATATGCTCCTCACACCGACCTCACAGCCACGTTCTACCGAGTATTGGGAACATCCGAACATCTCACATAAATAATAACATTCAAGTACGATAGACGATCCCGATGTGCGGCGGATACGTGCTTTTAAGGTGAGTGTCAGGAGCGCTCTGAGGGGCAGATCCGGATTCTTATTATTCATATAATAAAATCATAGTCGTTGAATAGTTTTGATGTGCAACAAACGGGACGTGTACGACAGACTGCGAAATCCAATGAGGAATAAACACGTCAGCTATTGATATCTAAGTAACAATCTTGATCGCTAACGTGTTTAATTCTGATTGGATTTATAACTTTCTTTGTACAGTACTTTCAGTTTCTCAGTCAACACAGTTCCTGCTTTTTTTATTTTTAAAAGAAAAAAACGAAGCTTGCTTCAGTGAGTTCAGTCTTCAAAGTTCTCAGTTTTCCCCAGTCACGGTTCACCGGCGTCCTCCCCCAACCTTCTCCCTTTTCACTCTCTTTGGAACATTCATGGCGTCTCTGCAACTTTACTCTTTGTGCATAATATTCTTCTTCTGCTGCTTCTTCAATACACTTTCTCGGTCATCTTCGGACGTGGAAATTGTTCTGAGGAAGATCAAACCTTCGTTAAGGGGAGGTGCAGAGAATATGTTGCTATCTTCGTGGAGCACTGGTATTCCTGTCTGTCAGTGGAGAGGGCTCAAATGGGTCTTCTCTAATGGTACCCCTCTTAAATGCGATGACGTCTCTTCGCCTGAACGGAACAACATTTCTCTATTCAGAGACCCAACTCTGCAGCTCGTCTCTCTTCAGCTCCAAGGAGCTGGTCTCTCCGGTAAAATTCCAAGAGAAATCGGAGAGCTCTCCTCGTTGCAGAGTCTGTACCTTGGTGTCAACTCGCTCCAAGGAAACATCCCTCTTGAGCTTGGCTATAGCTCTTTACTCTCCGATGTTGATTTAAGTGGCAATTTCTTAAATGGGTCTCTCCCTCTTTCCATCTGGAACCTCTGTGACAGACTTGTTTCGCTTCGGTTGCATGGTAATAATCTTTCGGGTTCTCTTCCTCAACCAGTACTACCCAACTCGACTTGCAGGAACATACGGGTTTTGGATTTGGGCAACAACAGCTTTTCAGGGGAATTTCCGGAGTTTATAACTGGATTTCATAGGTTGAAAGAGCTTGATCTTGGGAGTAATCACTTCTCTGGTTCAATTCCGGAGAGTCTTTCTCGTTTAAAACTTAAAAAACTGAACCTTTCTCATAATAATTTTACTGGGGCTCTGCCGGTTTTCCGACAGTCGAAGTTTGATTTCAGGGTTTTTGAAGGAAACAATCCTGGGCTTTGTGGGTCTCCCCTGGCGAAGTGCAGGGGAAGCTCTGGTCTGAGCTCCGGCACCATTGCTGGTATTGTGATTGGATTGATGGCCGGTGCTGTGGTTTTGGCCTCAGTACTAATTGGTTACGTACAAGGGAAGAGGAGGAAAAGCAGGGGAGGAGATGAAAATGAGATAGAGGAAGGAGAAGATGAGGAGAATGGAGGTGGTGGTGGCTGTGAAGGTAAGCTTTTATTGTTTCAGGGTGGTGAGCATTTGACATTGGAGGATGTACTGAATGCTACTGGTCAGGTAATGGAGAAAACCAGCTATGGAACCGTTTACAAGGCCAAACTTGCTGATGGAGGAACCATTTCTCTGAGACTGTTGAGAGAAGGTAGTTGCAAGGATAGAGCTTCATGTTTGCCCATGATTAAGCAGCTTGGCCGAGTCCGCCATGAAAATCTTGTTGCACTCCGAGCTTTCTACCAGGGACAGAGAGGGGAGAAGCTCCTCATATATGACTATCTCCCCAACAGGACTCTCCACGATCTTTTACATGGTAAGTGTTTGTTCTTTTCCTCGCCTCTGCATTGTTTACATGTTGTTGATTGTTTTATCTCAATGGCCTTGTTATTTGATGGATGGGATCATGGGAATGGAAGTTCTTCTGATCACTTAATGGGCAATGAGATTTTATGTAATCAAGAACCAATCTTCTAGGACTGCAGAAATGTAACTGAAATTTCCTATGTTTTGTTTAATTAATCTATTTGTTGGTCTAAATCAGAAACCAGAGCTGGAAAGCCAATGTTGAATTGGGCTCGTAGGCACAAAATTGCATTGGGTATAGCTAGAGGACTTGCTTATCTGCATACAGGAATGGAAGTACCAATAATCCATGGGAATGTGAGAGCCAAAAATGTCCTAGTGGATGATTTATTTGTGGCCAGGCTAACCGAGTTTGGGCTAGACAAATTGATGGTGCATGTTGTTGCTGATGAAATAGTGGCATCTGCAAAGATTGATGGGTACAAGTCTCCAGAGTTACAGAGAATGCAGAAGTGCAATTCAAGGACAGATGTATATGCATTTGGTATACTGCTGTTGGAGATTTTGATAGGAAAGAAACCTGGTAAAGATAACCGAACCGGGGAATTTGTGGACTTACCATCACTAGTGAAGGTGGCAGTGCTGGAGGAGACGACGATGGAGGTTTTCGATGTAGAGGTATTGAAGGGAATACGGAGTCCGATGGAGGATGGCTTGATTCAATCACTGAAACTCGCAATGGGTTGCTGTGCTCCAGTGGCCTCTGTCAGACCTACCATGGATGAAGTTGTTAAGCAGTTGGAGGAGAGCAAACCCAGGAATAGATCTGCATTGTACAGCCCAACTGAAGCAAGGAGTGAAATAGGTACTCCTTTTTAAGATTTTATTTTTCAACAAATTTTGATTTCTTTGATCTCTTCTCCAATGAGGGGTGCTTGTTGATGACATTTTGTGAATAATCTTGTTGTAGTTCATGGCACTTCCCCTTGAATTAGTATGTTGCAATCTTAATGAGTCTACTTGTTCTTGTCTAAGTGCCTAACAATGAAGAAGCCCTCTTGCTCCAAACCCACCTTGCAAAAAATGGTATAGCAGTTACAGGCAAAATGGTTAGAACTATTTCAATTGGCATGCAGCTTCATCTGAGATGGTCCATTAGCTGAAAGTGTTTGTGTCTCAAGTTCATTCTGTCAAGCCTGCATCATGATTTTGTAGATCTTGTAAAGCATGATGCCTTATCTGTACGATTTGTAATCTTCCCACATGAAGGAAGCTTTTGGGTTTTCTTTTTGCCTGTGAATGGGAGCTGTTAAACCTGTCGAGAGTCTTGAGACATGAACTTGGCTACTTGTCTCTTGCTCTCCTCTGTTGAATCTCCCTTTGTTTTACATTGCTTTGGACCCAATATATTTGCATTTATCCAAGATTAAGACAACGCTTATTAATTGTCCATTCAAGTACAACGTCAAAACCATGATCAAGTTATGGATTCACAAGGGAATGCTTCCAAGGCTTGGTGTTCTGAAAACTCAGAAAACTATGGAATGCCTTGGTTTTTTGTCCACTCCAGTTATTTGGAAAGTCCGTGACAAATGGGTAGATAAGCTTGCATGGATTTCACATCTGCTGTCACTATATCTTGCGAGTTGTGAAGCTTGTGACCCCCAAATAAAAGAGTTACAATACCAAAACCCTTTTGTTTGAAATTCTATGCAGCAGAGTGATCTCTTTTTGATTTGATTGTTAGGTCATGTTTGTGAGTGCCTAAGTTAAAAATAAGTGTTTATTTGAATAAGCACTTATTTGCATTTGGTACCCAACTTTTTCAAGTGTTTATTTTTTTATTTTATATTGAGCGTTTGATAGTCTTTTTCTCTAATAAGCACTTAAATAAGCATTTGTGACTACTAGTAAGCATGCATATGCTTTGCATGTGATGATTCTAGATGATGATAATGATAGTAATAATGTATCCAAAAATTTCTATAAATATGTATTTTTATTTTTTATTTTTATATATTTTTTGCTTTTTATTATTAATCGGATGCATGTTGTAAAACCCAAATCTAATTACATAAACACCTTATCTAAATATGTGATAATTGGATCAAGTTTGTTAAGTTTCAAGTATCATTGACAGGTCTACCTACTTGATTAGATTCTTATTTTTATAATGTTTTATTTTTTGGTTTTTTTTTTCTGTTCATTTATAAAAAAATGTAAGATTTAAATAGACAGAATTAAATGAGGTGAAAAGTAATAGTTCAATTTACAATTTAAACCTCACAATTAAATAGAGATAAATTAAAAAATGAGTATTTTAGTAAAAAGAAAGTTCCACAATCTTATATATATTTTTAATAGTAGTGTAAATGTAGAATTATATATGTATTCAATTTTTTTTCTATATATTTTTTATATTTTTGTGTAAAATAATTCCAATATGTCACACTTACTTTTTGTTTAATATGATAATTAATTAATATTATACATGTGCCTAAATGATTTTTTGCAACATTTATTTATTTTTTTCCATTTTTGTATTTTTATATTTCATTAATTTTTATTATTTATTTATGACATTAAATGTTAATACATTTGACTTAAAAGTTGAACTATTGATCTTTGCCAAATAGTAAAAATAATTTCACTTTTGGTCAATTCTAAAGTATGTTTCATTATCAATAAAAATAATTTTATTACGCTTATTTTTTAATTTGATTAATAAAAGTATCATAAAGTTTAAGTTTTCTACATTTTGTAATTTTCTATATTTATTTTATTTTAAAAATTTTATTACCTAATTATGACTTCATAGGTTTATCAATTTGATTCAAATGATTGAATTGCTTAGCCGTCACTTGGATAAAGAATGTTTTTATTTTTTAGCCAGTTTTAAAATGTATGAATTTATATTGTTAAAAGTATTGACATATCTAATTAGTGATTCATCCAACATAGGAAGGCCCCTGAGATGCACAAAGCACCCAAGACAATCAAACTTGTCTATGGCTGCAATCACATCAACAAGAATGGTTTTACTAGCTAAGTCTATCCTTCTTTCACCTCTGCCAAGTTGCATAAGCTGAATGAATTTCTGGTTATTTTTCAGCATTTTATAAAAGTACTTTATGAAAGTACTTCTATATTATTTGTTGTTGTTGTTACAAGAAATTACTTTTTCAACTCATTTATTGTATTTTCTTAAATAAAATAAATTATTTAATAGTGTCACGTGAGACCATATGTGTTGTGAGCATTAGAATTGTCATTTCATCGAAATGGTTAATATGCAAAAATTAGTACTTATTGGTTAAGTGGTTCATCAAACACTAACTCAAATAAGTACTTAAAATAAGTTTAAGTTGTTTGAAAAGGACCCCCAAACAATAATAACTACTTATTCAAATAAATACTTATTTCTTAAACCACTTATTTGCCCAACATACCTTTAATAGGTTTGGATAATCAGTTTAAGAATCATATCCAATAAACTAGATTTGATCAATATTCGGATTAGACATGGATGACACTGAACATGAACTTGAGCTTTTTCATGGATGACACAATAAGCTAGATTTGAACTTGTATTTGCTCAGATCTTCTCAAACACAGTCTGTTTCATACCCAAGCTTTTGTCCATTCATAATTTGTCAATTCCGTACTAGTCACGTTGATTTAGGCTATGATTTGGGGAGGCCCAACCTGAACTTTAGCTTTTTCATGGGTCGGGCTTGAATTTTTGGGCTATGTTTTGAACTTGGGTCTAAACTAAATTTAATTGGGTTTAGATGGAGGCCTTAAGTAGTCCGTGTCTGGCCCAACCCAACCCGAGCCTGCCTTTCACTGTATATGCAATTATCATATACATAATATATACACATATTATGATTAACCTAAACAGCGAGTTATTTATATGTAAGTATTCTTTTCTAACCATGTAACACATGTATACATGTATGTATAAATTTATCAATGAAATTTGTGCACCTTTTGAGTTCAATTACGGTGTATTCAAGAATATTTGTTGCATGTCAAGTAAAGATTTCAACCAATTACAATAAAGATGTTATATGATTTAGTTATTTTTTATTCGTTAATATTTATAAAGTATACTTTTACGTTTTACAAGATGTACTTATCATCAAAACTTTAATAACATAGAAGATGTCAACTGTAACTGTATTGTTTTATCATTGGTTCATATTTTTTGTTGCATGGTGCAGTTGATGCACTATAGGTTTTTCTACTTTTTAATCTATGTTACTTCTAAATTGGACCAAAAAGCCCAATAAAAATGCTACATGTGAAACACATTATGAAAACATTCAAACCTGATCACCAACTCACCTAAGCCTGACAAAGCCTGCTTGGACCTAATCTGGGTTGTGTTGGGTTAGGCACAATTTTGTAAATTTGTGTTTGACCTAGGCTCAGTTACCAGCCCAAACCTCAGGTCTTAAGTTTTAGGGTTGGTCCTAACCAATCCAAGCCAACCCACCCAAGCTGCACCTTAGGATATATGGTTTCCAACCACATAAGATAGGGAAATAAAAGGAAATTAGGAGCAAAGAGTTGGTCAAGTAATCTGAGAAACTAACCCTACTGTATCTGAGGCTTTAAGCTTGTCCGAAATCATGAAAGCTAGCTGCATGGTTTTGGTGCAAGCTTAGAGCTTTCCTTGGAGTTTGGGCTTGAGTTTGAGAATTTATCCCATTTTAGGCAAATTCGGATTTTATCCTCACACCGTCCTCACAACCCTTGCAGTCGTGCATGGAAAATATCTTTCCATGAATAAACATATAAATACAGAGATGTTTCCAATGGATGGCTGTAAGGGTTGTGAGCCAGTGTGAGGAAGATTTTGAGGATGCAATCCGAATTCATTTTAAGCATATATGTTTGGGCCAGAAAAGTGCAATTGTTAATGGAACTATAATTAACCATTAAGACTGAAACTTACTAACCTAAACCTTTCTAAATTTGGACTAATAGGAAGTTAGTTTCTATTGGCTAGGTTACCCTAATCCTTAACCCAAACTTAACATTTCTGTAAACCAGACCTGACCCACTTAGGAGGTGTTTGACTACGATACTGGAAAAACTTATAATCAAGCAATTGGTATTATAAAAGTGGTAACTAATCAGGTGGTATTAATAAAAATCCACGGAGGGTTTTGATTGATACAAGGTTTTTAAAACCGGACTGGATAGGGAATCACTTTGGGGTCTGATTTCCGGGTCGAATGGTCTGACCGTCCGTCTGAGTGGATGGCTCATTTTGACAAAAAAATAAAAAATTAAAAAGACAAAAAATGACCATAAACCATTGTCCGGGTCAATGGTTCACTAACTAAACAATTTTTGGCCAAAAAGTGGTTTTGGGGTCAAACAGAACTGATCAGGTGACCGATTCTCATTTTTTCGGTCCGACCATCCAATCTGAATTGGTTTTGAAAACACTGGATTGATCAATGCTTTTCTAAAATGATACCTTTTTGGCATCATAAATTTATCCAATAAAACAACTGGTATGTTAGCAAAAATAATACATTTTTATTGATGTGGCAGTTGTTTGTTTATTAGCAAACAAAACTCTTTACATTCACTAGGAAAAACTTTGGCTGTGCGGTAAAACTTAAAAGAGTAGTTGCAACCAATATTCTTAGTCAAGGACAGGTAAAGAACTAACCGAGTGGGGTAACAAGCCATGCGCG
The DNA here is from genome assembly GCF_000365185.1 of Nelumbo nucifera. Next base: position 2,026,685 of record NW_010729109.1, read on the forward strand.
CAGAAAGCTGAAGCTATTTTTTCTAAACAACAAAAGCTTTTTCCTATTAGGAGTGCAACTTGGACTGACCTAGTCCACAATTTTATACAAGATGGGCTTGAATTTTTGTTCTTGGGATAGGTTTGGGCCAAAAAATTTGAAAATATTTATTTTTATTTATTTTTCGTTCTGCACGATATAGTTTAAGAGATACTTTAGGAGAGGGCAATATTTTAGAAGGAAGTAAGGATAGGAATGGAAACGGGGCGGGACACTCCTTCCCTATCCCCGTGGATAAAATCCCCTAACCCGTTCCCGCTGCATCCCCGATATCGGGGCAAGAATTCAACCCCCATCCCAGGCCCGGTCGGGCCTGGAGAATCCCGGGCATATCCCTGCCCCACAACTACTGAACCTAGGGACGAGGAATCCCCGATATATCCCCACCCCACAACCCTTAAGGGGTTAAGCAAAGATGAGTCCATTATTTAGATTCATGCTATGATGTGGACAATATAGACTGAGAGGAACCTAAGGACTTTTGAGAATAAACTTGAAATTGAAGATGCACTAAAATTTGTTGATGGTTTCAAACAATTAAGAAGAAATAACCATTCTGATATCAAACAATTAAGAAGAAATGATAGAATGCAACAGCCAACAACTACCAGTTGTTCCCATTAGACATGTTAATAAAATCAGTAAATCCCTTTCCACCACCCACTCCACCCACATCTCTTACTCCTAAACCTGCTATTTCTCCAAACTATGGCCTAGTTATTAACAAAGTCTGCTGTGCATAGCAGTACAGAGACAAAGTTTGCGGTGGTATCATCATATCATGGTACTGAAAAAATAATAAAACTAGTAAATCATTCATTGACTCGACTCTTCAACTGAGATTAAGATGGAGCTGGTCCATCGCCGACTAGTGTTTGCATGCTGGTCGAAGAGGAAGAAAAAAGGGATGAAGGGAAAGGAAGCTGAGAGGGGATTTGGCCGCTTTTTTTGGGGGGGTTTGGCTTTTGGAGTTTAGAGTAGGGGGAAATGTCCAAGTCTCAAGTCTGGAAACCAAAAGTCAAAACTTACAAATTAAAAGTCCAAAACCTAAGCAACTATTAAGCTATTATATGTATAAGGGGTAATAGTGTAATTTACCACTGGGTTTAGAGCGGGTTCGGGGATTATATGTCGACTCCATCCCCGCCCCACCCCCAATTTGGGGTAAAGAGAAAAATCCCCAAACTCGACCTGTGTCCAAGGATGACAAAGAAATATTTAAATATTAAAATTATTAATTAAGTCATAGGTCTTAATAAAATAAAATATGAATAATAAATTTAAAATATTAATTAAATAATTAATAATTGGCTTTTTTATATAAAAAATAATGAAGTTTGGTCATTTAACAAAATTAGATACATTTTCAAAAAAATAACCAAAATAGTGAGGGGAGAGGTTTTGTTTATTTTTGGACTAAAATACCCACAATTAAAAGAATAGCCTAGAGATCCCGTTTTTATTTCAATCTTCTTCCTCCTCTCATCGTCTCCCAGTCTTTTCTATAGCCTGATGACCGAGAACATGGAATCTCTCTCTCTCTCTCTCGCCTTCTCTCTCGTTTCAAGCATACATCGTGACTGGAAAAAGTATAGAGATTAGGGGCGCAAGGATTAATAACAGACATGAATAGAACCGACATTATATTCCAGTTGTATCTCTCAAATATATTTTCGTCGTCTTTCTCTCCCTCTCCCACAAACAGTGAAATGCAATAGGTCAAGACGAACCAGAGTTGTTCTGCATCTCAGATCTACCAAACCAAAACCTTGAACAGCTCTCAATCTCCACCAATCTCTCTTTGAGCAAAGAGGAGATCCTGACTTTGGAGGTGCAACAAGGAGATTGCAGCAGCACTCCTTATTACCAATACCACCAGCCCCACCTTTAAAGCCCTAACCCTACCGATCTTCAGCCTAATCCTGTGCCTTCGATCCCACATATCTTGCAATCAACAAAATATGAGGTTGTATAGACCTGCACTCACCAAAATATCAAGATTCCCTTGTTTCATGGTTGTAAGAGGGAGAGTTGGTTCTTGGAAAATACAACGGTGTTTGCAGAACTTGTGTAATGGAAAAACCATCACCGGAACTAGAATTAAGCTTAGGATTCAGTTTCGGATTAAATGGATTTTTCTGTAGACCCACATAAATGAACGGTGACTTTTCTTTCATCCACCTTTTGTTCTTCATTGGATAACAATTGATGCTGCTCAATTTAAAGTTGTGCGCGAACTGAGAACAACAACTAGATAGTCCTTGTTAACATGAAGGGGTAGAGCTACAAGGACGAGTTTGCGCTTCAAGACCTGTGATCAAGAAAGGAGTCAAAGGCCCAAGGAATTATCCTCAGTAGGATGTGATGGATGGCCAGGCCGAGCTATAGGGATGTTGGTCCGAGCTAATTAGTAGTATGGGTGTTAGAAGTTGGGGATCCCTTACCTCGAGCATGGAGTACCTTTTTATAGCTGAAGATCTGTGTCCTGGTCGGATTGGGCTTCCGGGGTTGTCGGGGTGAGGTTATCCATCAAGGCATTTGGGATAGTCCCATTCCCCAGCGAAGTCTTCCTTATTCCTCTCTATCTGTAGTTGTGCTCATCCACATGACGTGTAGTTGACATGGCTGAAAGGAGAAGATGGGGGGCCACTATGCCGACGTGGCCGGGTGATAACTGGGCGGCCACGTGTCTTGTAGGGCCAGCTCAGCCATGACCCGAACACCACTCCCCCAGTTCTAAAGTTGAGGAATGAAGTAGTCCAATTCGTTCTTCGGCTAGAGAACTTCAAGTTGATGTCTGGATAGGCGTCTGGCTTCTTTGGTGTTCCTCGGCGCCTATCGCAATCTTGGGAACTGGGCAATATGGAACGTGGCAGAGGAATCTTCCCATCGTTGGCTACAAAACTCTAAGAGCTCTAACTTCGGAATCCGAACACCACTCCCCTAGTTCTGAAGCTGAGGAGGGGGAGTGCCTGGTCCGAAGTGTTGTGCGGTTGCATAGCTCGGTAGAGTGCCGAGGTGTCGAACTGAGCTTCCAGGTCTGTCCTCCTGGTGGAGCCGAGGAACAACTTTGATTCCAAGTAGAAGTCGAGCTTTTGTGTTGTGGTGATGCTCAGCCATGGTGTGTCGAGCTTCCGAAGTTGGGGCTTAGCTTGGCCATATGCCGAGGAAAGGCTTTTTGCTGTCGGTCGAAGGTCGAGCTTTGGAATTAAGGTTGTGATGCTTGGCCACGGGGTGTCAAGCTACGGAGACGGGGCCCTTGGGGGTGCCGAGCTATGGAATTGAGGCCATTGCGATGCTCGGCTATGACTTGCCGAGCTCCGGAGCTGAGGGCCCCCAGGTGTCGAGCTATTGTGATGTTCGAGGGCCTACAGGTGCCGACCTTGTTGTGATGTTCGGTTGTGGCTTGTCGATCTTTGAAGCTGAGGGCCTCGCAAGTGCTGAGCTTCGGAGTCTGCGCCTCTCCGATGCTCCGCCGAGTAAGGTATTGAGCTTCAAAGTCTTGGTCTCTCTGAGGCTCGGTAGCGTAGTGCTGAGGAGGGTGCCAAGCTTCGAAATCTATGCTTCTTTGAATCCAGGTAGCATCGTGCCGAGGAAGGTGGCAAGCTTCAAAGTCTGGGTCTCTCCAATGCTCGGTAGTAAAGTGCCGAGGAATGTGCTGAGCTTCGGAGTCTGCGCCTCTCTGAGGCTCGGTGGCACTGTGCCGAGGAAGGGGTCTCTTCGAGGCTCTGTAGCGCTGCGTCGAGGAAGGTGCTAAGCTTTGGAGACTGCGCCTCACCGAGGCTCGGTAGCGTTGCGTCGAGGAAGGTTTCGAGCTTCAGAGTATACACCTCTTTGGTGCCTCGTCGAGGAAGGTGTTGAGTTTCAAAGTCTAGGTCTCTCCAATGCTCGGTAGCGTAGTGCCGAGGAAGGTGCTGAGCTTCGGAGTTTACACCTCTCCGAAGCCAGGTAGTGTCGCGTTGAGGAAGGTTCTGAGCTTCGAAGTCTGGGTCTCTCTGAGGCTCGGTAGTGTAGTGCCGAGGAAGGTGCTGAGCTTCGAAGTTTGTGCCTCTCCGAGGCTCGGTAGCACTGTGCCGAGGAAGGTGTCGAGCTTCGAAGTCTGGGTCTCTCTGAGGCTCGGTAGCATAGTGCTGAGGAAGGTGCCGAGCTTCGGAGTCTGCGACTCTCTGAGGCTCGGTAGCGCTGCACCGAGGAAGGTGTTGAGTTTCGAAGTCTAGGTCTCTCCGAGGCTTTGTAGCATTGCGTTGAGGAAGGTGCTAAGCTTCGGAGTCTGCACCTCTCCGAGAATTGGTAGCACTGCGCCGAGGAAGGTGTCGAGCTTCGGAGTCTACGCCTCTTCGGTGCCCCACCGAGGAAGGTGCCGAGTTTCGAAGTCTGGGTCTCTTTGAGGCTCGATAGGGCAGTGTCGAGGAAGGTGTCGAGCTTTGAAGTCTGTGCCTCTTCGAAGCCAGGTAGCATCGTGCCGAGGAAGGTTCTGAGCTTTGAAGTCTGGGTCTCTCTAAGGCTCGATAGTGCAGTGCCGAGGAAGGTGCTGAGCTTCGAAGTCAGCGCCTTTCCGAAGCCAAGTAGCGTCGTGCCGAGGAAGGTTCCGGGCTTCAAAGTTTGGGTCTCTTCGAGGCTCGGTAGCGCTGCACCGAGGAAGGTGCTGAGCTTCGGAGTCTGTGCCTCTCCGAGGCTCGGTAGCGCAATGCCGAGGAAGGTGTCGAGCTTCAGAGTCTGCACCTCTTCGATGCTTCGCTGAGGAAGGTACCAAGCTTCAAAGTCTGGGTCTCTTCGAGGCTCGGTAGCGCTGCACCGAGGAAGGTGCCAAGCTTCGAAGTTTGGGTCTCTCCGATGCTCGGTAGCACAGTGCCAAGGAAGGTGTTGAGCTTCGGGGTTTGTGCCTCTATGAGGCTCGGTAGCACTGCGCAGGTGCCGAGCTTCGAAGTCTGGGTCTCTCCGATGCTTAGTAGCATAGTGCCGAGGAAGGTGCCAAGCTTCAGAGTCTGCACCTCTTCGATGCCCAACCGAGGAAGGTTCTGAGCTTCGAAGTCTGGGTCTCTCCAAGGCTCGATAGTGCTGTGTCGAGGAAGGTGTTGAGCCATTGGGACGAGCTCCCCTGATGTTGCACCGAGGATGCTCTCTATTCTTTGATTGATTGCTCGACCGAAGTGTAGTGTGGCTTCCCTTGGTCGGCATTGTTGTCGATTACCTTACTGAGAATTGAACAGCTGCGGGTTGCTCTTAGAATTTTGTTTTCATTTGTCTTTTTTTTCTTTGATAGCTCGGTATGCCGAGCTTTTACCTGCTGTACTGATGGCTTAACTTAATGAAATTGTTTTGATCTGAACTTGTGTGCATACATACGAGTTGGTTCCTCGACCTTACCTTGGCTGAGGTCTGGGGTTGACCGAGATCTTCAGTCTCTGGCTAGTGGGGCCGGAGTATATTCTGAGGTCTCATCTTTGGGACACTTAGTTTCTAGTCTTGGGAGCCTTTGGGGCCCTTCGTGGGTCAGCCGTTGTTTAGCTGGCTTTGCGACGTTTTGTCACCAAAGTACGGAGTACGATGACTACCCTCTGGCCTTGAAGGTAGGAGTGATCTTCTCCGATTTGGGCTCTAGCCGTTGATCAGCCGAGTCAAATGTTTGGCTATACGCTGCCGAGCTAGCTACTAGCAATGTGTTAAGGGCTCGGGCCGTTATAGGTCAGATGAGTTAGTTTTCTTAGTCGGTGATACACTGTCGAGTTTCGTGCCGTGCCCGTTGGTAGGTCAATTGATTTAGCCGATTTAGTGCAATGTTTCGTGCATGCGTCGGTCAGTCGGCCGTGTAGCGCGACGGTGTAGTGCGGCTGTGTAGCGTGGCGGTGTAGTGCGGTTGTGTAGCACGACTATGTAGTGCAACTGTGTAGCGTAGCGGTATAGCGCGGTGGTGTAGTGCGGTTGTGTAGCGCGATTGTGTAGTGCAGTTGTGTAGCGCGACTGTGTAGCATGGCGGTGTAAGGCGGCTATGTAGTGCGGCTGTGTGTGTGGTTGTCGGGCTCGCGGGAGCGGGTCATGGAGGCAAACCACCTTACCGTGTCTTGCTTCTCACGCTTGAACCGCTCTCCCCTCCTTTCTGGCCGGCGCATTTTGGGGTCCTTGGGATGAGGATTGTCCTTCGTATGCGTCAGGGCGTGGGGGGGGGGGGGACGGCCCGGCTGGGCGGTGCCGCACATCTTAGTGTGTGCACCATCTTGAAGATTCTTGATGCGGAGGGCTGCGATGCCGAGATTCCCGAGATGGGGATCAACCTGTTGATCGTTTGGGCTAGTTCTTAGGCATCTTGGTCGCTTTCTTGATTGCGCGATGAGGAATGAAAGATTTTCGAGAAAGGGTTTTTGTGCGTTTCCCATAGACAACGCCAATCTGATGCTGCTCAATCCGAGGTTGTGCACGAATTGAGGACATCAACCAGATAGTCCTTGCTAACAGGGCGGGGCCGAGCTATAAGGATTTGGCCACGTTTCAAGATTTGTGATCAAGAAAGGAGTCAGAGGCCCGAGGAGTTATCCCCGTGTAGATACTTCGATGCTCAAGTCAGTAGGATGTGATGGATGGCCGTGCCGAGCTATAGGGATGTTGGTCTGAGCTAATTAGTAGTATGGGTGTTAGAAGTTAGGGATCACTTACCTCGAGCATGCAGTACCTTTTATAGTCGAAGATCCGTGTCCTAGTCAGATTGGGCTTCTAGGGTTGTCGGGATGAGGTTAGCTGCCGAGGTATTTGGGATAGAGTCCCATTCCCCAACGGAGTCTTCCTTATTCCTCTTTATCCGTAGTTGTGCTCGTACTAATATAACAATTCTCAATAGTAATTAATACAAATAATTGTTAGTTATAAGATGATAAGAAATGTTATAATTAATTAATTTACCTTAGAGTATTATATTATTAATAGTGTAATATTAAATTGTTATATTATAATATTAATTATTACGACAATATTATTATAATGTTACCATTTTTCAAATAATTGTAACAAATTGACTATTTCATTAATAATTAATTTAGTATTGGTTGTTTTAAAAATTCATATATAAAAATTAGGAAAAAGAGTCATAATTAATTGCAATTTGTTATGTGTAAAGAGTTTATCTAAGAACTACTTACTAAACTATTTTAAGTAAGTATAATTAACATTAATTCGTGGAATGCATAAACATGCGAATGCTCTTGTTTTAAAAAAAATGTAGTTTATAAGATATATAATATTTATAAATGTGATACAATTTCTAATAAAAAAATGTTATTGCAAGGTAAGCCTCCATTGTTAAGACATTCTATGAACTTATTCAATATCTGTTTTAAATGCATCATCGACTATTTCAATCAAAGTCATTCATATCTATTACTGCGCATCATATAATCATATTGGTGTTTCCTCATAAAGAGGCTATGCCTACCATGTGTTGTTACCTCTTCTATACGCTTGACCAAGAAGAATTCTACTACACTTTGGTTATACATAATAGAATGAGTACCATTGTAATGAATAAATAATAATATAATAGAACAAATAACTTTTAACATCAAATAAAAACTAAAACAAAACGTAATCCTATCTCCATAAAGAATAGAATGATGCACAATATGTCAAATATTATAACATAAATATTAATCAATTCAGGATAATCAATACAAAAGAAATGATGGTTTATTAAAAAGAATAACTACATCATAGTTTTATCAATGTTCAATATCAATATCCACAATGATGGCAGAATGTCATATAATATTAGTGCACCATATTATCTAATGTATCATCTGATCATTAATATGCTCACATAATTAAAAAAGCAAAAATTTACAATCCTTAACTGATTTAATCTCAATGTCAATGTCGTCGTTAACTTTTTCACTAGTTGATTCTTCATCTTCGTTCCCTCCTATACTATTGCCTTCATATTTTGTGAACAATCTATCCCTGATACTCTCATTCCTTAAATAGTTGTAGAGGGCAAAATATGAAATAACCACATCTCGTTAAATTGGAAAGGAAAACGACACCTTTAGCTTTAAAATTTGAAATCGTGCTTTAAGGCTTTGAATGCTTAATTATATTCCGTAATTTTGTATGAGCTTGGTTAAACCTCTTTTTCCTATTTCTTGTCTATTTACAATAGAAATTTGATATTTAAAGTTTAATATGTGTAAATGATTTATTAGTTTTATTGTTTTTAAAGACTTGAATTAAATGGTTACTGAGAGATTGGAACGAAAAGTGATGATCTGGCTTAATTACAACGGTCCTCAAAATTCTTGCATCATACGCAACCCCCTTTCACCCAATCATGACAGGTGTAAATATCATATTAAAGTCGCAAATAGTTAGAACATTCTTGTAACATTGCTTCACATCTCGAGCTCTATATGGCATTAACTCATCTAGTGGGACAACCGTGTATGAGTGTACTATTTATCTATCTATCTATCTCTCTCTCTCTATATATATATTAAAGCGAAATGAGTGCTTTCCCCTTTTGCTATTTGGAATCTTACTGTTATGGGTACTCGTGCGAGTAGATTTAGAGTCCTACATGAGAACAACCCAATCGTGTTAAGAGAGAGCAATCCAATCCTGTCTAAGCGATCATTACATGAAAGTTACGTGTCCGAATGAAAAAATTAATTCATTGCATGACAGAGCATGTGTCCATAATTCTTTCTCTTTCCTCTCCTCCCCTCTTCGATACTCTATCTTCCCACTACTTGCCTCCCTTTCTCTCTCTCTCTCTCACTCTCTTCTCTCTTGTCTCTCTTCTTCTCGTCTCGTCTCTTTCTCTCTTTCTCACTCTCGGTGTTGCTGGGATTCTTCTACGGTTTGATTTGGCTAAAAGGCTTTCGTTGCCTCGTTGGGATCTTGGAGGTTTGACGATTTCCTGTATTTTGAGAGGACGAGAGGATACCAGAAACCAGGTCCATCTGATCAGAGATCCGACACCATGGCAACTCCTCCACTCAAAGCTGTAACTCACACACGTTCACTACCAAAAGGGTGACCGATTGGGCATTTTATTTTTCGTCAGCCTTGGTGGCTCCGTTTCTCACTTTATTTTTCGTCGAGAGCTTTAGGGCATTTTCTTGCCTCCTCCTCTACCACATCTCCCTTACTATCTTCACCACCCTGAAAATTTCTTCCCTTATCCATCAATCCCATGTCGACACAGACTCCTTGTTGCTTCAGGTTGTGGACCTCAACTTCCCTCAAGATGTCCCCCAATTCCCACATGGAGTTGAGAGCACTAACCAACTCCCGTTTATGTCTCTCTTCTTAAACTCTACTAATGCTTTAATGCAATCTCAATTTGAACAAGTGCTCCAAAGTTTCTTAACTAATTATTTATATCATTTTCTCTTAATTATTTATTTGTTATTTTGTAGGACTTTTCATGGAGATGCCATTTTGGATGGGCTTATCTTTCTTGTAAATGTTGATTCCTGCTACCATTCTCAAAGAATGAGCATGGTATTTTGTTATTTGTTTGGGTTGTAACTCCCACATGGAGTTAAGAGCTCCGACCAACTTCCATCTATGTCTCTCTTCTTAAACTCTGGTATTGCTTTAATGCAACCTCAATTTGTACAAGTGCTCCAAAGTTTCTTAACTAGTTATTTATATCATTTTCTTTTAATTATTTATTTGTTATTTTGTAGGTCTGTTCATGGAGATGCCATTTTGGATGGGCTTATATTTCCTGTAAATATTGATTCCTGCTACCATTCTCAAAGAATGAGCATGGTATTCTATTAATTGTTTGGGTTGTTCGAATGTGATGGATCTAGAACTCCCCACATGTATCACTTTAACACATGCAATAGGATGTATTTTTCCTGTTATCAACTTCTAATATGAGCATGCCTTTATTTAATTAACAGGTTTTCAAGTTCTAACATAAGCGATCTGCCATTTTTTTAGTGCATGATGCAATTTGGACCTCTGCATTGTTCAATGTAGTAAAAATTATTAAATTGCTATTTTCTTTTGGTTGTGATTCATTTTAGGTGTTATTTTTGTTCATAATCTCTACCATAAAAGGACAAAAACAAGCTTGCAGAAGTGGGCAGTTGAGGTTGCAGCCATTGGAACGTTCTCGATTCCTCTTGGATCTGGTGGCCTTGGTGGTCTTCCTGTCCCATATATAGTTGTTGGTAACAAAGAAGATATTGTATCAAAGGAGGGCCAAAGAGGGAGTAATAGTAATCTTGTTGATGCTACTCGCTTGTGGGTTGAAAAGCAAGGCTTGCTTCCATCTAGTGAGGCACTTCCACTGATCGAGAGCTTTCCAGGCAGTGGAGGCCTTATTGCAGTGAGGACTCTTAATTTTAACCTTTAATTTTCTTTAATGTTATTCTGTGAAAGTCATATCCTGTGATGAAGTTAACTGTTGTAGAAACAAATGTGTTATTTCATCTTGTAAATTACTGAATGAATTTTTCTTATTGATTATTTTATACCTAGATATCTAAGATGCAGATGATTTGGAACCATTTGTATATATTTTGTGAAGTTTCGGTTATCCATTTAATAAAAAGTAATTAACTACCATGCAGATTGGACTTAGGATGAATGTTATCTTTTCATGGTATGTTATGAAATTATAGTGCATATCTGCTTACCAATCAAAGAAGATACAGTTTTTGCTATTTCCAGCAAGCTAAGAGTGTAACATTTGGTCCTTGATTCAGAAAGAAAATCTTGGCTAATGACTAGTTTGAGGCTTTAGTTTGATTTTCTACTTCTTATTGGCATTTTCAAAATAAAAGAGAAGGCTTTATTTTAAGAGATGGGGTCCATGTTGAACATTTATAGAATCTACAAAATTAGGTTACCTTTGTTACTATTATTCAGACTTTTAGCTTAGTTGTTTGGGATTCTAATTCCTTGCATTGTTATAGACTTCTGAAATGGAATACTAGCTTCGGCATGGGCAGCTAATTATGATAGGAATGAAGATCCTTTTTCTGTTAGTGTGTCATTTATAGAGTAGGTGTTTGTGCCGAATTTGGTGGCTCTGTGTTTACATTTATTGTTAGAGGTATGCTGCTTGTGTATTTTCAAGGAATTGTGGATTTTTTTTTGTTATGTTTTGATCTATTTTATTTTCTGCTTCTTGCAGAGGCTCTTTCAAGGTTAAATTTTGTGATAAGGCATCCTAATGCACTTCATATGGATAATGTAATGGCCTACGATAATGATGTCTCAACTCTTGGAAAGATATGCCAATTTCACCATGACAGTATTGATGCAACTCAGGTGTTTAGCTCTTGCTCTACAATATTTTAAGATTTACATTTTTTTATGTATTTGTTTTTATTTTCTGAAATTTGTAGAGATTTGTGTCTTACTTTGGTAAGGGGTGTAGTGTGCCTCACCTTGCCCCTTGGGCACTTACAGCTCCTGTGCTTTTCTTGCACCCTGTTATTTTTAAACACTGATACCGAATTACCGATTACTAGCAAACTTCTAATTTGATTTTTTTCATCCTTCTTGTTAGTTCTATCTTTGAACCTACTCTCTTTGTTTTCTTCAACAAAATGAGTGTACATGCTTCTGCTTCCTTGGTCTTATTGAATTTATTTGTTGAAGATAGATCAATATACTTATGGTTTGTCATAGAAGTTTCTTTTGATGTTTTCGATGGCATGTAACATATTGCCTACTTTGTGTGTTTTATGTTATGCCCACTTATGACATGATTGTTGAGTTATATATTACCAAATGAAATTTAATAAAATTGTATTTAAAGGTAAAGGTTTTCAACTCCCAACGAGCCAGAGCCCCTTACATCTTAATTTTACAAACTAACCCAAATGGCCCCTACAAACCCCTTGTTTAGCAAGTGATCCATTTGCTGATCTGCTAATCCATCTGAAAGAAGCCTCTACTTCTCTTGCCAGTGCCTTGATTATCCTCATAGTTGTAATTTAATAGCACCAGTCTGACACACCTAACCAACCAATTTATGTACTGTTGCAGCTTTAAAAAAATTCTAAGACAGGACCAGGTCCCTGCCTTTGTTATTATTTTTTTTAATTTTCTAATGTTTCATTATCCTTCACCAATCAAAAATATTTCTTCTCCCTTTCTCTCACTTAGTGAACATGGTTCTATCCCTTTATTTCTTCAAGTGTAATTTTCTAATGTTTCATTTAAGTTAGATGGATACAGTTTGGAGAATCCAGGGGAATATGGTATAGGTGGGTCTATCAGAGATTATACTAGGATTATCATGGCAATATATTTGGATCATATATGGATGGGAAACTCATAAGGGCAGAACTGCCAGAAGTACTACATGGTCTAATAATGGCAAGGTCTCCAAATTCGAGAGATGTCACAATGATAGTGGAGAAGGATTCAAGGGTGGTTATGCAATGGTTGCATCAAAACAAGCAAGTCCCATAACAATATTGGTATCAGTTGAAGGAGCTTAGGAAGCTGGTAGCTAAAGTAAATGCAAAATTCATTTGGACTTGTAGATCAGCAAATAGGCTAGCTGGTGAAATGGCTAGATAATGGGTAAACAGGGTGCAAATGTAACAAATACTTTTGTATCAATACACCGCTTGTGTTTATAAATTGTCATGACACCCCTTACCAATGTCAGAGTTAACTACTATAAGGAGTATTTATCACGATAAACTCCAGGGGGTATAAAAATCTCACACATTTTAAGAACTTTTTTTTCTACACTCCTTAGCTCCTGCAACGCAGGGGCCACCCCGTTAGTACATAATTACGATATTATTAAAAAATGAATTGAATCATGCTTAAAATACATAATCATTGTTAAAAAATTGTACTTAAAATATCTTTCGAATCCTCTGATTATGACTGATATCACTTGGACTTGGATTCTAGGTTGGTACAAAAATTTTAGTTGCAAAAGCCATCATGGCATCCAATACCTCATGGAATACACAATGCATGGTATCCTTGGAATGCTGAAAACAACGTTTTATTATGTAAAACCATTGACTTTGACAAATATATGAAAGAAACATTACTATCTTCTTTTCAACAATAATGTTACAACTATCCTATACCTAATCTATTAATAGAAAAGGACCGTACAAATGCTTAAATGCACATACTCTCATTCGAAAAATTTCGTATATCTGCTCATCTCAACCTAGAAGTAGCTCCATAGTATACCAATGTCCACTAAGTGAAATTCGTTGTTTGGGCATGGATGTTTAATTTGTAAAAAATTGATTTTTAATAGTCACAATAACAAATTTTTAGCCTCTACTGCCAATATTTGTAATTAAAATATATGACAAAGCTGATATCATGTTGCATGGTAGTGAACCACAACACAATCTAAAATGACATCAACTATTAATGAAACATAATTTGTTTATACCATAGTTTTAAATCTTGAAAAAACAAAAAAGCACACAATAGCACTATTACAATTATAGAGAGAGAGAGAGTAATACGATTTGCACAAATAATAATTATTTAAACAAATCAGACTTTATCAACAACAAAAAAAAACTACTAGAATTTACACAAATAAATTTAATTCAATCAAAATATATCAACAATAAAGAAACTATTATAATTTTTTTGCATAAATAAAATATATTTTGTGAGTTCACCATGCCAAAGGATAGTATATTTTGTATATGTACATATGTAATTATATATAAAATATATTCCTCCCATTTTCTATATTTAATTTTGTCATTTATTTATTTTAATATTATGTTTTTTATGAAGTTCTTTTTACTACTTTTATGTTCATTAGATTAACCATTTATTTATTTTACATTATTTCTACCATATCTCAAATTACCAAATTTTAATACCTTTTATTATTTTATTTTATTTTTGTTACATTTTTACTTTTTATTTTATTACTCTCTTTGGCAATATAATTCATATATAATTTCACATATACAATACATACATACATATATATATTATAATTAAATAATATACAATACAATATATAATATATCATATTGCATTAGCCATTTGTTTATTTTTTATCATATATCTGTGAGTGAGGTGGTTAGGCTATGTTTGGGGTGTCACATCACGTGCATTATTTGATGACGCAAGTGTTTCTTTTATTTGCTTCAAGTCTGCGATGAGTTTGTGCCCATCATGGTTCTGCAACATCTTTACATTCATCGCAAGTATGCGTGGGTCTAAAGCTCATTGGGTTGTGGATTCATCGCAGGCATTCATATTAGACTGGTTTAGCATCTTGCTCTGATGGTCTAAGTGACCACCATGTACCTACAATATCATTTTACCAATTTTTAATAATTTTTACGAAAAAGTACGTTGCAACTCACTACAGAATTATGGATTCCACTATAGACCTATAAAAATTTAAATGTCAAATACCCCCACGCTATACACCAATGCCCACTTGTGAATTGGCATCAATTCTGAGCTAGCACCTACCCCAACTGTACTTTGGATCTAAGAATTCTAATGTTGGGTTGAACCGTCATTCTCCCTAATTTTTATTCTTTTATTATTTTTTATTACCTTTTATGTTTTTATATTATTTATTTTTTACAATATAATTTCTATATATAATTATATATCTCTATATATATATACAAATAAATAAATATATAAATATAGTAAATATAATATGTGTATAAATGTAATAGAATATATAATAAAATATATATGTTATAAATAATTATCTATATATACTTATTACGGAACGTATCTTTTCTCCTTGCGCTAAATGGAATCTATTCGTGCGAGTAGATTAACCGTTCCACGTGCAAGGAGCTCATGCATGTATCCATCGCATGAGACACGTATCCGAATTTCACTTCTCCCATTTTTTCTCCAATTTCTTCTTCTTGATGTTTCCCATGCTCCCCTTCCTACCTCTCCCCTGCCCCTCCCTTTTCTCTCTTGTTGAGTAAGCCACTCACTCTTTGATTCCTCTCTCTTAGTTCTCTCTCTCTGTATCTCTCCCTACTTGGTTGGTCAGTGATAGTTGCAGTTGCCATGTTCGTGGTTCCAACAATCCATATCTAGCTCGGCCCATCTTCTTCATCTTTTCCTTTGTAGCTAAAAAATAGTTGAACCTTAAAATAGGAGGTTTTGGTTGGGGCTTTGGCTGTGGAGGTAGAGGCAATCGCAGCCGCGGAGAGGCCGTGGTGGTGGCCGTCGTGACTAAGCTAGGGCGACTGGTTAAGGAAGGAAAGATCAGAAGCTTAGATCAGAAGTGGGTCCCTGTTGCCTCAGTGACAGTAACGACCTTCCTCAGTGACAAAAACTGCTATTCGTGGCACATTATTCTGGAAAAACTGTTTGTGATTCCAATAAGGAGGGGTTATTGGGGTAATACCTTCGACTCAGAAGTTGTCAACAGAACTCCGTATTTAGTGGATGGATCTCAGTTCAGGTTTGTGTTTATTTATTTTTTCTTTCTTCTTCCCCATGGGTGAAACATGGCTCTACCCCATCTTCTTTTTATTCTTTACTAGGTTGAAAAAAGGTATTTTGCTCTTGCTACTACAGGGTTCCTAAACATATATTTAGTGCAACTAGATACACAACATCCATTGACATCTAGTCAGCTGGTTGCGATTTTGCTGAGCTCCTTCTAGGAAAGGTAGGCAATTGTCTACACACCTTCGATGTTAAATCCCACATTATTAGATAGTGATGAAATCAATGTTTTAGCATGGTTCCTTTAATCTTGTGTTAATTCTCTTGATTTTTAATGAATCCTCATTTGCAAATTGTGATTTCTTAATTTTTAAATATTATTGGATGAACTAATATTTTCTTGTAATTTTTCATTGCCACATTGATCAAAACTGAGATGGATTTCTCCCTTTGGAATTTGTCCAGGTTGGTTTGTAAATCAGATGGTCATGAAGTCTATTTCTTTTATTTCATTTTAATCAATCATCAATTATAGGGGCTTCTATCGAATAAATGCATTCATTTTCATTGGGTTTGTTTCAACATAAATTGGATAATTTTTTTATGCTGCAATATTTCAACTTTGCAGGCTTTATTTAGATCTTTTACTTTCATTGTTATAGATTGTTGGTGGGAGGTGTAAAAAATATAGATGCAAGTTCATTTTGTCGGGTGGTGCTCAACGTGTAAGGAATCTGATTTTTTTTTTTTTTATGAATGCATGTAAGGACTCGAATTGTTTATGGATTTTTGGTGGTAGTACACTTAGCTACTTAGGATGCGTTTAGTACTATGATAACTATTTTTTCCCCAATATTTGGTGAAGGGTACTAGCAAGGACTTCACGTCTTCTTTCCTAGAGTTTTTATAATTTAATTGCTCTTGGATTTTGGTATGTTTATTTGATTAGGTTATGTAATTTTTGACTTTAACTGTTATTTAGTTTGTTAATAATTTTTGTTTTTTTTCTTTTTAAATCTCTTTATTCTTAGAGTTGTTTACTAACATTTTGCTTTCTAATAAGGACCGGTCTACTCTTATAATTTTTTGCTTTCTATTGCTTTTATCTCTTGCATATTCCTAACTCATTTACCAGGATAGGTTGTTTCTGTACTCAAAATGATGAATGATATGAATTGCTTATTGTAACCATATCTAACTATTTACACTGCTGAATTTTGTATCTTTGACCAGATAAAGATGTAGAGTAGAGTGATAAGGATCTCGAATAAACTGTGGAAGCTGTTGGTTATGGAGCTTTTAAGTGAGTTATCTATTCCTATTCCTTCCTGTTGTCTTTTCTTTGAGACTTGGTTAAATATTTCCTATGATGTGTAAGTGGCAAATTAGTTGCACCCTTACAGGAAGCTTCTATAGAGAAGTCCCACCTCTGTTGCTAATTTGGAATCTTTTGCTTCTTTAGATCCTGCTAACATTAGTTCTACTTCTACTTAATATAAATTATTTCTACCTCTTTTGGGATTTCAATGAAATACCAAGACAGTAAGACTTCCTTTTAGGTTTACCTATTATTTTATGCTTCCTTTGATCATGAAAACACTGGGGTTTTGTTAATTGAAGAGAAAATTTAGGCATAAATAATTTTTTTTACTAAAATGCCCTAAATGATAAAATGCAATTTTGTCTCTTATATGTTCTGAAATTGGTAAAAGTAATTTATATTAAGTAGTTTTTCTGTCCCATTGAACCACTGAGTTGCAAAATACCATTGATGGTTAATGACATGGTGACCCAGCTGGTTGAACTACTGAATTGTTTGACCCAGTCAACAGGTCATGGATTGGAGATTTATTATCTTTTTTGTTTTTTATTTGTAATCATTATTTCTCATTTATCACACTTATTTTTTGTTTATATAGTGACTATATAATATTAGAGGTTGCCCAATTTCTTCTACTTTTTTTTTGTATCTTTCCATAATTTTTTGTAGTTTAATCTATTTATAATATTTGCATTCAATTTATGATGTCATGGATTGACCAATTTGAATCATACAATTGAACTACTGACCCGCCACCTAGATGGATCCTTTCTCTATTGTTAGGGAAAGGAATAAGCCCTAAATAATAATAACAAATTGGAAAAATGCTGTTATGCTGTATTATGAAGTAAAGTTTGACAAGAAATGTGAGATTTAGTATACAATTTGGGTATCATGAAATGTCCTATGACAGCACTTTGTATTTTTGTCCTGTCCTTTTGGCTCAATAACTAGGTTATCTTGTGCATATATTCTAACTACTTCAATAAGAGCATGCTTTGTGCTAATTTAATTATGATATATTGGTCACTCTAGGCCTTCTTATTCATTTTCTAACATCTGTTTAATTTGCTTTTTAACAGATAAGTTGACCTGAAGAACAATCGGCTAACAAATTATATGTTTAATTTTGATCAAATGCCTAATGATAATGTATGGTTGCTTCCACAGGCTTCCTGTGTACCCTTTGCATAAGGATGTACTTGAAGGTTCTGATGGTGTTGAATGAGATCTTTTTTTTTTGAAGTAATAAAACTATCTTTATTCATAAAAAAAAAAGATTCTAATGGTGCTAGGCATTCAAATGCTTTTGGATTATACAAACCTTATCTCTTTCTATTTTTATTTTTTATTACTTGATCATTTTTTAGTATTTTCATTCTTCATAGATATTAGATAAAAAAAGTTTCTACGGAGTTTATTTTTTAATTGGCACTAAAATTGTTTGAGTCTATCTATTTATCTTGTTCTTTACCTTGGAACATTTTCTTGAAAAGTGAGCTTTATAATTTACTACATGAATTGCAATTTGAATCATGAATCCCAAGAGTTTTGATTTAAATCTTACATCTGAATATTTTTTTTTGCAAGTTTTATTTTTTTTTGTTTGAATCTTATGATTTGGTTCATGAATCTTACCATTTATCATGATTTCATGTGGATCAGATCAATCCATTTAAGAATTAGTTCTTACTATGTTATTTTTTTAGTAGTTTCATTGACAAAGTAACTTTTTTTCTAAGATAGTTTCACTGAAAAAATAACTTCTCAACTTCTTTTTTTCTACACAATAATTTAACTTCTCCAAGCCCCTACAACACAGGGGCTCCTCCACTAGTATATATATTATAGTAGAACATAATACAATATATACAATATTTTATTATATATTATATAATATTACATATATAATATAATTAAATAATATAAAATATAGTATACAATATATCATATTACATTAGCTCTTTGTTTATTTTTTCTATCATATTATTACTGATTTATTTAATAATTTTTTATTAGATCTTTACTTTTTTTTATATTTTTATTATTTTTTACAATATAATCTCTATACATACAAATGAAGTTTTTTAGTTTTTTTTGAGATGTTATAAAAGAAGTTTCTAGTCTCTTTTTTGCAAGGTAAATAGTCTCTAAATGTATTGCCTAAAATACTATTAAACCGATTCACTTAACAAATGGTTTTTGTTTAAAAATATAAGACCCTAAAAGCTCAATATGTCTTTTGACCATCTAAACTATTAAAAGATCTTTTTGGAATGACTTGATAAATGAACCTTAATGTATAATTAAAATTAAGAGATTATGAATTTCTTATAACATAACAATTCTTAGTAGATAATATTTTAAACATTCTCAGATTTAAGTGCAATGAGTTAGTTTCAAAAATATTTATTTATCAAAAACTCCAAAGGAAATTGAAACATATTTCGCTAATCACTTTCACTTAAAACAATGTGATTTTATAGTGATAGATGATATTTTTTATTATACACATGCATCTATATTACTTTCACCACTATTAAAATTTGTTTAAATTACCTTAAAGAGAATGTATCGTATAATTTTATAAAATTTATGATTGTTGTGGTATAAGAAGTGGAATGCACTTTAAATCTTCATAATTAAAAAGATAATTAATATTGAGTATTATTGATCGTTTGTAATTATTATCTAGTGTTAACATTTCATATTTATAATTAATATTATCTTTTAAAATTTATTACTCTAACTTTGATATTTTTAAAATTTTAAAGTGTTTAGATGCTTTATTTGAAGTATTAAAGAATAATACATGTATTCTTTTGGTATAATTAATTTTGTTTTATAGCCCATTGAGATATTGTTCTAAGACCTTTTATAAGAAATATTGTGATTTATAATTTAAATGTTATGTATCAATTTTTTGAACATTTTATTGCATTAACATAATAATATTTCATCTAATTGTAATATTCAAGATAATTTTTTTACAAAATTTAATATCATTTTTAATATATTAATAATTTATTATGTTTTTTCCAAATATACCATAACTCAAATTGATATACATTTATTTGCCACTAAAGATATACTAAGAATACAAAGATTATACGTAGCATAGATAATTGTATAGAAATGTTACTATATAAGATTGTCCCATTTGATAAAATTGTATAATACACAAAGAAAAATGTGTTCATAAGCATATTATAATTTGTTATTTTTTGAATAAAATATATTATAAAAATAATACTCTTCTAAACATTTATATTTATCATAAATGTTATTAGAGTAATTTTTTATGTGATTTACACTTTTTTATCATTTAAATTTTTTTTATAAGATCAATAGTAAGTATTATTAACTTATATGTTATTAAAATTTTAATAAAAAGATAGTTCTAATAAGTTTAATATCATGGGAATAGATTTATTTATATAATTATTTTATCTATTATATAAATAGAGAATTCACAATCATCATTGGCAAACACGTAAGTTAGGTATAATAAAAGTAGCATTAAATTCTCTTTATTCAATACTAAATTTCAATTTTACTTGATTAACATATGAGAAATGACGGCAAGATACACTATTACTACTACAAAAAAACTCATAAATGTCTTTTAATTCTAGTATTAGTAAGGAAAAATGACTTAAAAATTATTGTTTGTAAAATTTATTATATATTAAGTTATAATTTAATTAAGGGAAAATTCCTGATTAGTACCTGTACTTTGGGCTTAGTGTCACTTTGGTCCCTAAACTTTAAAATGGGACAATTTAGTACCCAAACTTTTAAAATGTAACAATCCAGTACCTGTAGTTAACTAGCTATTAAGTGGCATTTGAGAAAGGCACAAATGCCCTTTAAGTGTTATTTAATTTTCTTTATCAACCATCTAAATGTTGACAAAAAATTAACAGTCCCAAATCTTTGCCTTTTCCATTGAAGAAAGTTGGAGTCACATTTGAGTGGGCATTCTGGTGACCATAAATTTCTTGAATAGAGGAGGCAAAGATTTAATATTGTTAATTTTTTGTCAATGTTTGGATATTTGATAAAGAAAATTAGATGACACTCGAAGTGAATGTGTGTCTTTTTCAAATGCCACTTAACGACTAGTTAACTAGTTAGAAACAGGTATTGGATTGTTATGTTTTGAAAGTTCGAGTATTGAATTGTTGCATTTTAAACTTCAGGGACCAAAGTGGCACTAGGCCCAAAGTACAGGGTACTAATCTGGAATTTTCCCTTCAATTAAATATTTCATTGAACAATTTACAAAGTAATGCTTTTATGATTTTTATTTTATAAGTTTGGTAACAATAGAGTGGAGATGATTCAATGTTATAATTAGTTTTAAGTTTTTTTTTATATACATTATTATAATTGAATCGATTTTCTTTTCGTTATTCATTAATGAGTTGGATATAATTACCTCTCTTTTTTTTATGTATACCATTTAGATAAATTTACCTAGCAGGTGATTGATTACTTAATTAAATGCAAATACTCTATAATTTACTTATTACGCGCTTTATTGAAAATGATAAGCTTTTCCAAAACTTAAAGAAAGTGTTTGATCTACTATAAATAAGTTGTTTATCCTTATGTAGGCCTTCATTCTAATAATTTTCCAATGTGTAACAATGCTTATTCATTCAACACTAAAAATGGTGAGTGTTGTCCTACATTTCTAATTCTTAGAATGAAAACTTTGCTTTCATTTATATAAGAATAGTTAACTTTTGAGAATAAGATACTTTTTTCATATATGGCTTTAACAACCCTCAAACTTTGCCAAAAAGCCACTTTTGACTGAAAAAATTAAAAGGGAAAATGCAACATTATAGATGTCATTGACATATCCATTAAATAATGAATAAAATAATAAAAATCAATTTTTATTTAATAATTAATTAATAAAAAAGAATAATTATAGATAATGTTCACTTAATAAAAAATTAAAAAAATTTATAGGTGGTCTTGTTCATGAATCTTGAAAATAATCATTAAATATGTTCAAACCAGTGGGGCTTGCTCATGAATCTTGAAAAAATTACAAATGGTCTTGTTCTGGCTTCTACAACACCAAAAGGAAGAAGCAAAAGTTCAAGATTCTTCATCCACCTTTTTTTTTTAGTCACATGCGAGATTCAACAAGTAGAAATTGTACGTGGGACCCCCTTGTAATTTTTATTTATTTTTCTTAAGTCAAACCCACCTATAATTGTTATTTTTATTAATTAATTATTAAACAATTTTTTTTTCTTCTTGATCACATATGAATAAAATGGAAATTTCAAGTAGGTTTCACTTGTAACTTTCCGGATTTTTTTACTTGAACAATATAATTTCAGAATTATTTATTATTATTTTATTCATTTTTTAACAGATTTGTCAATGAACATCATGTGTGTTTGCCTAATGCTGGCTTTTCCAACTTAGTCTAAGGTCCAAATTGGCCATTTTAATTCTTTAGGGTCAAATGTGGGTTTTTAGTAAAGTTTGTGGGCTACCAAAGCCAAAAGTCCCATATATAATATAAATTAAAATATTTAATGTGAAAAAAATAAAACATATTTGTGTATTATATATATATATATATATAAAGCGGTCAAAAATTCTTATTTATCTTCTAAATTATCTCTAATTCCTAATTATCTAAGAAATTATCTCTAATTAAATAGATAGTTTCTCTCCTAACCTAAATGATCTCTAATTCCTATTTATCCTCTCCCCAACTTTTTATCTATATCTATCTAAAGAAAGTTTGGATTAAAAAATTTAAGAATTATTTAAATATTCTAACAACATTATATAATAACTTTAAAATATTTATTAAAAACATAAAAAAATAATTTTATATTTTTAGAAAATATATCACGAAATTATGTACTAACAATTTAAAATCTGTTTTTCCAGATTATCAATTTAAATGTCATTCAAATAATAAAATCTTAACATTAAAAAATAAAATATTATCTAAATAATTCAATAAATAAATATCTTAAATAACAAATATTACAAATATATAAATAACTATATAACAAAACATTTAGTAATATGTAATAGCTTTAAATAAATAAAATTCAAATAACAAAAAAATTAAATATTTTACATATTATTTAAATATTTAAATAAATATTTAACATAACTAGATTTTAAATAGTTAAAATAAGGAAAATATGTAATAAATTAAAAAATGTCATAAAAGTGGAAAAATAAGTATAACATATTATTGAAATTAATAATAATTTAATATCTTACAAACTTAACAATGAAATTATGTATTAATAGTATAAATTATAATTTAGTGGATTATTAAGTTCAATCAATAACAAAAAAAATTAAATATTTTAAATATTATTTAAATATTTAAATAACTAAATATTTAACATAACTAGATTTTAAATAGTTAAAATAACGAAAATATATAATAAATTTAAAAAATTTCTTAAAAGTACAAAACTAATTATAGCATAATATTAAAATTATTAATAATTCAATACTTTACAAAATTAATAATAAAATTAGGCAATAATAGTATAAATTATAATTTTATGGATTATTAAATTAAATAAATAATTAATATTTTAAAATTTAAATATTGTACATATTATTTTAGTAGTTAAGTAACTAAATATTTTAAATAACAAAATATTTAACATAACTAGATTTTAAATTTGTTAAAATAAAGAGGTTATGTAATAAATTTAAAAAATATGAAAAGTAGAAAAATAATTATAACCTAATATTGAAATTAATAATAATTTAATATTTTTACATAATATTGTAAGTAATAATTTCACTTATATAAATTAATAATTCGAGAAAATAACTTTCACAAAAATTAATATTTATTAATAATAATTTTAAATTTTTAATATATATTTATTATATAATTATATATTCTAATACTAATATTTTTTGTACTTCAGTAATATTTTATTGTTTTTGTGATAAATTAATTTTCATTAATTATGTATAAATTTATTTTTGTTTTGTTATTTATCAAAAAAAATTCAATAATTATTAGAGATTAAACTACTATTATTGAAAATTTTAAATTTTATTTATTATACTTATTGTACTTATTTTATATTTTATATAACTTTTTGATTAATATTTATTAGAGATTATACTATTTATTGTATAATTTAATATATTTTTAGTACTTATTGTATTTTTTCATTATCAATATATTTTTCAATAATTGTGTATTTTTGTTATAAATTTTCAACAATTATTGGAGATTAAAATATTGTTATAGGTTGTTTTGCCAACGAAATTGACTTGGTCAGTCAAAACTGATTGACCATTTGTGAAAACCGACCCACTCAAGTTGTATCAGTTTGGATCGATTTTTTGTTTGGTTAGTTGGTTCAAAAGATTTAAACTTGAAAACTAAATTTAAATTTTAAAAATTACAGTGCAATTGTTAAAAAATAAAATTTATGATATAAAATATTTTAGACTAAGAAATATGGGAAATTTCCCACTTTTCCATATTAAAAATTATATTTAAAATATAAAATGTTAATATATATTAATGGTCAAGTCATCTAATTTTGATCAATTTACAAATGGCCAAAGTGAAACTGATCCAATATGGTCAGGTCAAGTTGATCGGGTTGGTCGGTTTCATCAATTTAATGAATAAACCTAACTAAAATTAATTATTGTTATTTTCGTATTATAAAAAGTTTATTAAAAGTGGTATATAAAATATGAATAGTTATTAATTATTTAAAAAATTGAAAATATAAAATAGTTGTATACTCTTATGTGTTTCTATTAGGGTTATTTAGTAGAACACATTTTAGAGTTTTACATATTTACTTAAACCTACCTTATAGTTTTCATTTTAATAAAATATCTCATATATTTTACAACTTATTTACTTAATCAACCTTTCATCAAAGAGTGTTTTTTTTCCATTAGGGCCATGATTTTTTTATTCCAAAACTTTTTTGTACATAAAACAAAATT
Organism: Nelumbo nucifera; assembly: GCF_000365185.1. The sequence continues at coordinate 2,051,436 of NW_010729109.1, forward strand.
GACCAAATATAACTAATAGAGTGGTTGCCTGTGTCTTACTTGGGGCAAAAATGGTTATTTTGTTTTTATTTCTTTTGATAAAATTTATTTAAATGAACATTAGGGTCGACACTATCATTTTCCACTGTCATCTCTAATTCTTATTTATCCTCTCCCCACTTTTATCTATTTCTACCTAAAGAAATTTTGGATTAAAAAAAATTTAAGAATTATTTAAACATTTTAACAGAATTATATAATAACTTTAAACCATTTATTAAAACACAAGAAATAATTATAATAGATTTAATAATATTTATATTATTAATAATTTTATATTTTACAAAATTCATCACAAAATTATGTACTTACAATATAATTAGGATTTTTTGGATTATTCAATTTAAATGTTATAAAATAAAATATTACTTAATAATAACTAAATATCTTAAGTAACAAAGTATTAAAAATAGCTACATATTTATATCCAAAAAATTTTAATATTCTTTAAATAATGAAAAATTTTATAGATTTTATATATTATTTAAATATTTAAATAAAGAAATATTTTAAATAAGGAAATGTTTAACATAACTAGATATGAAATAGTTAAAATAACAAAATTATGTAATAAATTTAAAAAATTTTTAAAAGTGGAAAAATAATTATAGCATAGTACTCAAATTCATAACAATTTAATATTTTCCATAATTAATAACAAAATGATGTAATAATAGTATAAATTATAATTTCATGGATAGTTAAATAACTTTCAAAAATTAATATTTATTAATAATGATTTTAAAATCTTAATCTATGTTTATTATATTTTTATATATACTAAAATTAATATTTACTATACTTTTGGTAATTATTTATTGTTTTTGTGATAAACATATTTTCAATAATTATTTTTAAATCTATTTTTGTTTTGTTATTTAACAGAAAATTTTCAATAATTATTGGAGATTAAACTACTATTATTTAACTTTTTAAATTTAGTTTATTGTACATGTTATATTTATTATATTTCTATTATTGTTTATTGATTAATATTTTTTAGAGATTAAACTATTATTTGATATTACACTATTTATTGACTAGTTTAATATATTTTTAGTATTTATTGTATTTTTATTAGTTATTTATTGTATTTTCATTATCAACATTTTTTCAATAATTGTGTATTTTCACTATAAATTTTCAATAATTATTGGAAATTAAACTATTGTTATTTATTAGAGATTAAACTATTAATTTAGTTGAAATTAGGAGTGTTCATAGGTTGGTTCGGTTCGGTTGTAGGTTGCTTTACCAACCAAGCCAACCGGGTCAGGTTGGGGAGTTGGTCACTCAAAAATCAATGACCATTAGTGGAAACCGATTTGAATCAATTTTCGGTTTGGTTGATCGGTTCAAAAGTTTTAAGCTTAAAAAATTAAATTTAAATTAAGAAAAATTATAGTGGCATTATTAAAAAATAAATTTAAATATTAAATTTATGACATAAAATATTTTAGACTAAGAAATATGGGATTTTTCGTAGACTCCTGTATTAAAAAATTATATATGTATATATATATGTATGTATGTATGTATGTATGTATGTATGTATGTATGTATGTATGTATGTATGTATGTATGTATGTATATGATCGTGTCATTCGATTTTGGTCAGTTTACAAATGGACAGAGCAAAACTGATTCAAAATCGAGTAGAAATACTAGAAAACTCAAGTTGGTTGGTTTCATCAATTTAATGAATAACCCTAGTTGAAATAAAGTTTTGTTATTTTTGTCTTATAAAAAATTATTAAAAGTAGTGTACAAAAAAATAAATAATTATTAATTATTTAAAAAGTTTAAAATATAAAACAATTGTATACTCTTATGTGTTTCTATTGTTTGGCTTTTGCTTAACAAACCATGTGCATTGCATGGGTCCCCACTACTATATAATATAATATAATATAATATATATAATATATATTGTGGGTTGGGCTAGAAATGATCACCTATTTCAAAATCTTAAGAGAGTTTTTGGTTCACTATAGATAAGTTAATTTGTATGGATACCATTGAACATCAGTAGAAAAGTGGAAAAAGCCAAGAAGTTAATGATTTTCCCCACCTCATAAATTTTTATTGGTTTTTGGTTTCCCCCACTTGTCATTATCCCCAACTTTACAAACCAATAAAATTTTATGAGGTGGGGGATCAATAAAACCCGCCCAAAAAAGTAACTTTGTTTTCCTATCTAAAAGTATTTTTGACAATAAGTTTAAGTGAATTAGCCTAAATAAAAAGAACTTATAAACCTTTTTAGACTAAGCAAATTAGCCTAAGTAAAAAGGAGAAAGAAAAACCTCAAGTTAGTTTCTTTCATCTACAAATTACTTGTATCATTTCTTTGTTATTCATACTACACTTAGACATAGTAGGAAAGCCAACTTTTGATCCAAATTTGATCCAATTAATAAACTAATCACATTTTCAGATTGGTTCAATCTGATTATGGTTAAAAGAATATTTGAATTTTACATAAACAAATCAGAGTTGAATTCAATGTGATCCATTTGCGGCCGTATTGTATCCAAGCTTAGTTAAGTCTATTTGATAGTCTAGCATTCTCTTGCACAAGTTAGAGGAATTGGTTCTCAAAAGAGCTAATAAATGTACTTGTAAGTTTGAATCCTTGTGTATACATAAATATATCCATTCCAAGTTCACTAACTACCTACATGACATTTCTGAAAGATCTTGGCCCATCATAAACACCAAGAAAGACTACGACATCCATAATAAAAAGGGATGGCTTATAGTCAATTGTGGAGTTATGCCAGAAACCAAGAAAACAAAAAGAAAAATACACAGGATTTAAGAGTCCAACCACAGTACAATTCAAAATTTTAACAACACATTACATCAAAATTTTAACCAACATGTTATGATCTATTTCCTTTTTTATTGGTTCACGTTTTACAAGTTATACAATTACATTTCAGAAGGTATACTTATGATTAAAGACTTTAACCACATTAAAGATGTCATTGTAACATGTCATTTTTTTATCCTTGATTTGTTCACATTTATGTTATAGCAATTTCTGTGAAATGCACCATAGATTTTTTTAGGATTTAATATAGTTAGGTGATTTTGTGCATATTTCCACAGATGAACCATAATTCACTAATAGTGGGGACCCGTGTGATGCATTGGATTTGTTAAGCGAAAGCAAACAATAGAAACAAATAAGAGTATACATTTGTTTTATATTTTTAAAATTTTAAATAATTAATAATTATTTATATTTTATATATTACTTTTAATATGATTTTACAATACATAATAACAATAATAAGTTTCATCTATGGTTGTCATCAAACTGATAAAATCGACTAAATTATATATATATTTTGTGATATAACTTTTCATGAATTTATTTTTTTAATAATGCCACTACAACCCAAATCGGTACAACCCAAATTGGCTGGTTTTCACTAATGTCAATCAGTTTTTGATGACCAACTCCCCAACCTGACTAGGTTGATTTGGTTGGCCAAACAACCTATAAACGAACCAAACCAACCCATGAAAACTCCTAATTCCAACTAAATTAATAGTCTAGCCTCTAATAAATAACAATAGTTTAATATCCAATAATTATTGAAAATTTATAGTGAAAATACACAATTATTGAAAATATATTGATAATGTAAATACAATAAATAACTAATAAAAATACAATAATTACAAAAATACAGTAAATACTAAAGTATATAATAAATTAGTCAATAAATAGTGTAATCTCAAATGATAGTTTAATCTAATAAATATTAATCAATAAATTATAACAAAAATACAATAAGTGCAAAAAGTACAATAAATTAAATTTAAAAAGTTAAATAATGGTAGTTTAATCTCCAATAATTATTGAAAATTTTCTTAACAACAAAACAAAAGTAGATTTGTATATAATTATTGATATATTTATCACAAAAAAATAATAAATAATTACTAAAAATACAATAAATATTAATTTTAGTATATATAAATATATAATAAATATAGGTTAAGATTTTAAAATTATTATTTTTTGAAAGTTATTTTATAGAATTATTAATTGATATAAGTGAAATTTGTTATTTTCAATATTATTTATTTATTTAAATAATATCATTATTTAAATTTAAAATATTAATTATTTAAACTATTTTTAATTTGAGTATTATGTTATAATTGCTTTTCTACTTTTAAGAATTTTTTTAAATTTATTACATAATATTAAATATTTTGTTATCTAATTATTTATCAATTTTTAATATTTTGTTATTTAAGATATTTATTAATTGAAATACTTAAATAATATTTTATTTTTTAGTGTCAATTTTTTATTATTTGAATAGAATTTCGTGATGAATTTTGTGACATATAAAATTATTAATAATATGAATATTATTAAATCTATTATAATTATTTTTATGTTTTTATTAAATATACTAAAATTATTATATAATTTCATTAGAATATTTAAGTAATTCTTGAATTTTTTAATTCAAACTTTCTTTAAGTCGATATAAATTAAAAGTGCGCTAGAGGATAAACTAGAATTACAGCTAATATATATATGTGTGTGTGTGTGTGTGTGTGTGTGTGTGTGTGTGTGTGTGTGTGTGTGTGTGTGTGTGTGTGTGTATGTATGTATGTATTTATGTATGTATATTAAAACAAGCCATCTCTGTTTTTTTGCCGTTGGATCCTTTTGGCTTTTAACTTGGTTCTATTCTATAATTTCAGTTTGATCCCATCAAAGCCATGCCTATTCCATATAAATGTGTTATCAATGCCAAATGTCAAGCCTAAGATGACCCTAGGCGACCAGGCTAAGAATCAGGCCTTGTCTCTAGAAATGAGAGAAGAAATTGATGAACAATATAGAGCCATGGCATACAAGCGAGAGAACCATGGCTTCAGCCTTAAGGGACTTCAGAGAATACATGCCCACCTAAGAACCATGGCTTCTGTAAATCCCTTAGAATTACTCTTCCTCAACCACCACCTCAAATGTCCATTCCAACAAGTTGAGAATGACATCTTCCATAGCATCCACTTGGCTCCTTCGGCCTCGTTTCAGGTTTTCGAGGGATAGTTGTCAAAAGGGCTTCGCCAGAATTTTGAACTTCTTTCAAAACTTCTCTTTCCAGATGACAGCCTTTAATTTTTGGCTTAGAAGTAATGTTTGGGATAAACAAAGAAGATGAGGAGCATGTACATGAGAATGAGAAGAGCAGTTTTCAGTTGGACACCGAGACCAAAGACATGTTACAAGGCCTACTGGAGTGTGGTTTGTCGGACGAAGACATCTAGGTTATGAGAAATGATCCATAAGGAAGTGGAACTCGTCTGTTGAGTTCTTGAAACAAGGCTGTCTGAAGGGTTTAAACATCAGTTTATGTGTCGGTTGCGGGAGAGAGGCCTCGACGCAGGTGATTAACACACCAGACAACCTTACTCTGTTTTTAGTTTTCTTTTTCAGTGTTGAATTGACGGTGATGTCGATGTTGCTATCGGTGGTGTGGTTGTCAAAGAAGAGAAGGTTGAAGAGGGATGATGGCAGTATTGGGTTTAAAAAAAATTATACGTTACGTGGTGTCCCGTGTGTATTTTAACGGAACATTAACGGATGCTAACGACAGGGGTAGAGTTAGTCAATTTTCAAAAATAGTAGGGGTAGCGTTAGTCAATTTCCAAACAGTAAGAGTACACTTAGTCAATTAGTTAAACCATAAGCGTAGTATAAGAAATTTACCCTTTAATTTATTGTGTATTTTTGCTATAAATTTTTAATAATTATTGGAGATTAAACTATTGTTAACGGGTTGGATTAATTTATTTGTAAGTTGTTTGACCAACCAAATTGACTTGGTCAGGTTGGGGAGTTGGTTACAAGGGTTATATCGGTTTGGTTGGTCAATTTAAAAGATTTAAACTTAAAAAATTAAATTTAAATTTAAAAAATTACAATGGCATTATTAAAAAATAAATTTATGATATAAAATATTTTAGCTTAGGAAATATTGAAAATTTCCCACTTTCATGTATTAAAAAAATATACTTAAAATATAAAATATTAATATATATTTATGATCGGGTCATTCGATTTTAGTCAATTTACAAATGGCTGAAGCGAAGCTAATCTAACCCATTCGGGTTAGGAAATTGTAACGAAAGCCAATTGGAAATACTAGAAATTGTGTTGGTTAGTTTCATTAGGAATGGAAACGGGGCAGTGTGGGGACGAGGAGCCTCTCCGCATCCCCGTCTCCACGGGGATCCCCACTCCCCATGTTTCTTTATAATGTCAACCATTATATTTTTGTTTTTTATTTTATTCAAAAAATAAAAATAAAATAATTAAAATTTACAATCCTATTAGAAAAGATTCAAACATATTCAACCATATTTTTAAAAATATTAACATATAGACATATGTATACATATATACATAGATAAACGTATACGTATATATACATATATTAGCGGGAAACCCATGGGATGGGGATCGGGTCCCTGTGGGGTAGGGAGTGCTCTTCCCGTCCCCGCCAACGGGGATGGAAATTTCCCTATATCCGTTCCCGTGGGGGGAAAATCATTCCCATCCCCACCCCATTCGGGGAGAATTCCCATGGGGATTGGAGAAATGAGAAAAATTACTATCCCTAAGTTTGATAAACAACCCTGTCTAAAATTAATTATTGTTATTTTTGTATTGTAAAAAAAATATTAAAAGTAGCATATAAAATATAAATGATTATTAATTATTATATAAAACAATTGTATACTCTTATATGATTTTATTATTTATCTTTAACTTAACAAATCCTGTACATCGCACAGGTCCCTGTTAGTTTAGGAGATAAATATAAATTAGAGATAATTTAGGAGAAAATGAGATTATTTTAGTTAAGAACGAGAGAGAGATTTTAGGTCATTTTGTATGGGAAAGGAGGGCATTTTATTGATTGTTTAAAAAGTAACATGGAATAAGAAAATAAAAAATTCGAAAAAAAGAAAAAATTCATAGACAGACTGCTGTATATTAATATATATAGATTTTCAACTCAATGATAGAATTCGGGCATAAAAACAAAAGTCCATTACCTAATGTTGGTCCGAAGGATATATAGGTTTTGGGAGGGGTAGACTCAATAACATCTTCAACTTTGATACTTTTTGTTGCACAAAATATCTGCTCTGAAATTCAAACCCGCATTCTCGTGTTTGTCAGCTCGATATTTTACCATTATTACCAATTAATGGCACATTCTAGATGACTAGTTCATTCATGTTTCTCAATGTTGTCATTTCATTAATACCACTGAGATAGATAAGTACCTGTCATGCTGATGCAAAGTTCATAATAAATCCTCCCAAGTGGCTTTCTGAAGGCATTCATGCACAGAGAAGCTTATGTTAGTAGATTGAATGTTCCTGACTTTCTGCTGTGTAATGAAGTTAAAGTTGAACCTATTTAGCTTACTGACATTAGAACCTTGTGATGTAATTGAAAGATGGAATCTGATCGATCAAAAGAGGCACTGAGAGTAGTGCCAGACAACATTTTGACAGCATATGTACCACCAAATGGTACTTGATAATGTGCCAAACAAATTAATGGGGCCCAAATCCCTTGTGATTTCTGAAGCTTATCTATTCTAACTTCTAAGCATATACCACCTTACTCATCCCAATGGAGCTTAAAATGTCAACGGACCATTAATTTGTTGAGGATGATACAATTATACAATGTTCTACTGTAGAATGGAACAACTTAACAACAATTGTATACGTACGATGCATGAAATTCACCTTTTTCACATAAAATACAACAAAAATTACAAAAAAAAAAAAAAACCAGAAGGCCTTTATATGTTATTAATTATATAATCCGTTGGGAATAGTGAAAACCAGATCGAACCATTATAACCAATTTGATTGGTTTGGTTCTGTTGCATAGACCCAACCCATTGACAGTTTGACAGTTCTAGCCAAAGGCCCAAAGCCAAGTGACCATCTCAGCTATAGCTATAGGGTCATTGGCCCAGTGGGCCAGTTTTGGACAAAGAGAGAACAGAAAAATTGACCCATGTCATGTAGGTAAGGAGTGCATCACATGCCAATTATGGCACAGAGTCCCCACCTCACATGCAAGCAACATGGTATTGTTATTGTCATGATCTTGCCCGTGAATCACCAATATAATCATCGCTCCTTCTACCTTGTATGCCATGCAGCAGCTCATACCAATGCTACATCATTCCTCATGAAGATGTTGATTGCTTGCTTTGGGAGGAATTTTTTTTACACAGGCACAACATTAATATCTCAAGAACGTGTTGATTGCTTGCTTTGGGGGGAGTTTGTTGACACAGGCACACGGAGCAATGCTTGGAAGGAGAGTCAGATGGGGGAATTGACAAGGGATGGAGCCAAGGGGACCCATGGGATCCATGACTAGAGGTGTAAATGGGTTGTGCTCCTGCAGCTCGGCATCGCACGATGGTACGTGGGCTGTGTCAGGCCCGATACGATGGTTCGGCCCATGCTGGGCCTGGGGTTTCAGTTCCACGTGTCGGTATAGCACGATACAACTTGTTGTGCCACGGCCACACTCAGCTCCTGATGAATTAGCCATTGG
>NW_010729109.1:2060117-2147290 GCF_000365185.1 Nelumbo nucifera
GGGGGGAGTCCTCAACGGCTAGTTTCAGCTTTTTGAGGGGTTTTCATTTATAAAAATACCCCCAACAACTATAAACAGCTATATAGGGGGTATTTATGAATTTTGGTTTTGGGGGGGGGGGCATTTTAGATAAAGTGATAAATAACTTTACAATAACCAAAATACCTCTCCCAACAATTAAAAACAACTAGTTTATAGGGTATTTTGGGCAATTAAATTATTTTCAATTCTTATAAATAGTTATTTCCTCCACCATTCTCATCACAACAATTCAACAATTCTCTTAACCTCTTATCTAGTTTTCATACTCTCTCAAGTCTCAATCTCTCATCTCTCAAACATTATCTGATTCTCCAATTCTCAACTTTATTAGAGTTTCAACAAGAACGCTTGCTCAACAACTCAATTATCTCAAATTAGCAATTTGGAAGGCTTGGACTCTTGGAGTTGAAAGTCTTCAACCGTTGAAATCAAGTGGGATTCCAAACTGACAATCTGAGTAAGTGCAATTAAATTGATTTTTATTTTTTTAGAATTAAAAAAATGGTCAACTCCTCCCGAAACCAATTCCCCAACATGTTCAATGTTGATAATATTCAGTCGCAACATGGTAGTATTAGCACCGATATGGATGCTATTGATATTGACGGAACTTCCACTCTTAGTACTGATACTAGGGGGAAAAAAGAAGGCCACTAAGTTGATTACCCTAGTTTGAAAAAATATTTCAAGTATAGGAGGTTCAAGAGAAGGGAAAAAGAGATATTTGTCAAAAATGTAGGAAAGACTTTAGCTATTGTAGCAATGGTGGTACTGGCCATTTGGGAAGACATTTGCTCATCCATGAGAAGAAGAAGAAGAAGAAGAAGAAGAAGAAGAAGGGAGAGAAACAACACAAACACAAATTGGGCAGGAGGGTTTTGGTACTTTTAAATATTCTCAAGAAAAAATGAGGCAAGAATTAGCAAATACATTGTACATGTTGAACAACCATTTTTGTTAGCTGAAGATACTAAATTTAAAAAATGGTTACATAATTCTATAAATCCACAATTTAAAAAAGTTTCTAAGAATACTATTAGATTAGATGCTTTAAAAATTTTTTATTCATATAAAAAAAAATTAATTTATATGTTATCAAACCTTAATTCTAAAGTTGCAATTACTTTTGATATTTGGACTTTTAATTTAACATAAGTTATATTTGTGTTACCAATCATTTTATTGATGAAATTTGTTTTTAAATGACAGAATTTTAAGTTTTACTAGTCTTGAATGGCCACATACTCGCCCAACTATTGTTACAAGTATTTTAAATACTTTACATGCTTATGAAATTGATAATAAATTATTTTCTACTAGTTTTGATAATGCTAGTAATATCAACAATAAATATTTAAAATCTCAGTTAAAACCATGCTTAAATGGTAAATTATGCATATCTTACATTTATGTATTTAGGATGCTTTAAATATTATATTTACTCGTATTTCTAAAATTAGAAATTGTATTATATATATTAAAAGTTCTAGAGCAAGAGAAACAAGAATTTAAATATTTATGTCAAAATTATGGTTTAAAATATAAATATTTTATATTAGATATTAAATATAGATGAAATTCTACCTATACTATGTTAGAAAGTTGTATTTCTCATAAACAAATTCTTAGTGATTTTTATAATGCAAAAATGCCTACTAATATTATATTTGAGGAAGAATGGGAAATGACAACTTGTATTAGGGATTTTTTAAAAAATTTTTAGGATGCAACTAATGAATTATCGAGCATTTATTATCCAACTAGTTGTAATTTAACTTATCAATTAATGATAATTAGTGATTGTTTTGCAAAATATAGAAATAATCCATAATTTAATAGTATTATTGAAATAATAGAAAATAAATATAAAAAATATGGGGAGAATATTTCTCCTCTTTATTGCTTAGCTACAACATTAGATCCTAGGATTAGGAAAGATTCTTTATATATTTTACTTGAAAAATATTGTGAAAATATGAATATTGAAATTGAGAATGAAAAAAAAGAAATTAATAGTTTATTATTTGAAATATATAGTTTATATGAATCTGAAGTAACAGGGAATAATAAAAATTTTACAACTTGTACAATTGCATCTTCCACTTCTGAACTTGAGTTTAGTAGTTGAATAGAAAAAAATTTAATTTAATAAGTAAGAGGCAGAAATCCACTACCTCAACAACAAGTACATTTATTGAACTTAATTTTTATTTGCAAGCAAATTTTTCTACTTTAGGTGGTTCTTCCTTCACCTTAGAGGGAACAAATAATTTTGATATTTTAGCATGGTAGATTGAACATGCAAAAAATTATCAAGTTCTCACCGCCATGGCATGTGATCTAGTAACCCCTCCGGTGTCTACAGTTCCACTAGAGTCTTGTTTTAGTGTAGGTGTTGGACGACAAGAAAAGCTGTATGAATGATGAAAGTTTAGAGATGTGCATTTGTTTTAATGATTGGTTGGATGCTGAAGATAGATTACAAGACAAAGGAGGGCATGACACTACACCTGATATTTCATCTGAAGCAGATGATCAAGGTCAAGAACAACAGAAAAAAATGATGAAGTCAATATTTTTCGTATACTCAATAGTTGTATAACATTTTTAAATTATTGTATTTTTTTAATTTTATATAATTTATTTGGTTTTTTAATAACGTAAATTTTTATTTTCAATTTGTAGTTATATTGTATTTTTTATATTTTATTAATTTGTTCCATTTTCCAATTTTCGTATTTCATTCTTCCAACCATTGTATGCTTTGTATCATTCAAATTTAAATGAAATAAAATTCCTATTTTTCTTTCAATTTGTTATTCACTTTGAGTCTTTCTTCTTTGACTTCTTATTTAGTTAAATATTTTTTCTTATTTCTTTATTAGATTTCTTATTTTTTTTCAAATAGTTCCCAAATGAAAGTTAAATATTTTAGTTTTACTTGGTAAAGAAAAAAAAATAAAAAATATATAAAAAAAAAATTAATCTATCCCGATTTGGCCCATGCCCAAGGCTCGGCCTGTGGCCCAGCCTGACACGGCCTAGGCGCCCACCCAACCCAGGCCCACAACACGACATGGCACGGCATAGGTCCATACGGGCTTAGGCAATGGGACTTGTCGAACCAACCCCTAAATTATCCCTAGAGAGGGTGACACTAGCACACGTAGGATGGCACAACACAGCCCGTTTTACACTTTTAGCCATAACCCCCCTTTGGCCCAAAAATCCCTAATATTCCATGTAAATTTCCCCTTCCCCACTCCCCACCTCAATGGGTTGACCCCCTATGATCATCCATATTTATTCCCTCCATCCCCAATGCCTCTCATGAAAATTTCCTAACTCCGCCCCACCGATACCCGGAGGGTTCCTCCTAATCTGTTGAATAGTTTTAGGATCAGTAATGTGTCTCTAGAAAGTTAACATTGGTTGTTAACCATTTCTATTATTCTATATAGGGGCAGGCTGGATCGTTTAAGTTGCTGAACTGAATGACTAGTTGTTTTGTTTCAAGGGCATAATAATAACCCTAACTTCAGCCTCGGCCGTTTAATAAAAGAAAAGGCAACAAGTCATTGAAATGAGCCACTTCAATGTTATCAAACAGCCCCTTGGTTTCATTGGCTGGCTCAAGTCCTTTGTCTGGAATTGGAACTTTGCCGATGTCTTTTATGCACATATGGAGGCCTGCCGCTAGGCTCCTCTATCCTTTTTTTGCTTCTTTCCTTTTGGTTTGCTACTCTCTCTGTCTCTGTCTCTCCCTCCCTCTCTCACTCACAGAATATCCACAGTAAAACAAAAGACTGAAAGAGAATGAAGCAAAAGGCTATATCCATTGGTACAAAAGTAGAGAATATTTGCTGCTCTGCATTATCTGTAACAAAGTTTCCAATACTCGATCAAACATAAATAATATGCTTGTATGTTTTTTTTTTTTTTTAAGAAAAGAATCACAAAATCAGAAGAAGAGACACCACATAGAGACAGAGTGACAGGACGTTGAAACTGAGAGATGGGAGAAGGGACCGAGAGGACGGATTGAACGGAGGAGAGTGGCGACAGAGAGATAGGAAGATAAGAATGAGAAATAGAGGGAGAATTGAACAACTCTTCCGCACCCGCTCCAAGGTTGGAAATTTTCTCCTCAGTTGAAGCAAGCCGAGGTTGAACAAAGGGGGCACAACAGACAAAGTGGAATAACAAGGAATAATTGATATCGGTGTAACAATACAACATAATGACATGTGTAAAAAAAATGTACACTTGCCATGTAGGAAAAGATACAGACAAGGAGAGGGACCAGAATTAAAGGGTAGTACAATGTAGGATGCTATCATAATTAAAACAAAAAAACAAAAAAAAAAGAAATTTGACTATTTTCTTTTTTTTTTATTTTCCCTTTTTTTGATTTTTTTGACATTCAAATTGATTGATGCTAGCATCGGGAACCCTTGCGGCAGGACAGAGCACCAGCACCGGAAGTAATGGAAGCCACCATGGAAGAGGACTTTGCGCCCAGGCTTGAAGCCCTAGAATAACTGGCGGAGGCTCCAGCTCCGGATGGGGTGAAGTAGGCTCCATTCAGAAGCAAGTCTCCCTCGGATCTCCAGTTCCAGTTTTTCCAAACTCCGGAGTCTGTACTCACCCTCTTTGTCACCTGGCCGTGTAAATTCACCACCATTAACGATCAGCATAGTGAGCATATCAAATTGGATTCCATTAAATCCAGATATGGACATACAGAGGAAAACAGAAGCAGAGACGAATATCAGTAATTAACATTAGTACCTCCTTGGCAAAAGGGTTGGTCGGGGCAAGGTATCGGTTTCCCTGGCTGTTGATGGTGGGATTTGCACTTCCTCCAATGGCATACATTTCCCAATGAGTGTAGTCATTGTTCACAACATGGAAGTACCCATGTCTACACCTGTCATTGTAACAGTACAATTATCAGAAAACAAATTGGCGGAGATCCAGAGCAGTTTGTTTGATGAGGCTTTAAGGCCACATTATCTTTACCTAGGCATCCTCTGAATGAGGCCTTCTCCAAAATGGTTGTAAGCGATGGTGACTTGCATCATTTTGTCTCTCGTGTAAGAATCACTATGACCTAAAAGCATCACCTGTTTCACGTTATACTCGATGTTAAATACCGTCCAACAATTTCAAGTAGTCCAATTAATCCAACCCTACAGTCTAGAAAATAAGAAGCATAATATACCTCATTGTGGTGGGTGAAGTAGTTGTTGGAAATAGTGATGGCAGTCGAGCCCATGATAGCATCAACAAGGCCATCCGCGCAGTTGGAAAGAGAATTGTGGTCAACCCAGATGTGGCTGGATCCGAATATGGAGACGGCATCGCCGTCGGCCATTGTCCTCCACCCGTAGTGAGATGGGGAACTCCGGACCATGGCATTTCCGGTGGGCTTGCAGTCGTGGATGTGGATGCCATGGATGATGACATTGGTGATGAACTGGATGGTGATGCATGCCCCATTGGCGATGTGGACATTGACACCACGGCCATCGATGGTTTTGAAGCTGTTCATGATGAGCTCCTGCTTAAGAGTGATAACCATGTCACGCTTGAAGACGATCCAAAGGGGCTCGTCCTGGATGACAGCATGACGGAGAGTGCCAGGGCGAGGGTTGACGGGGTCATCATCACCAGGGTCAGTGACTACATAGAAGCGGCCATCACGACCACCGATAGCATTGCGTCCAAAGCCAATACCACAGTCGGCAAGGCGCTTTCGTCTAAGGTGCCACATTGGGTCGCAACGCCAGCAGTCATCGATGGGATTGCCCGTGCCACACGACAGGAAGCCTAAGTTCCTCCTTGCTGTGCTGTTACGTATGCTCCTGTACAGTAAAAAACATTGTTAATTAATTAATCATCATTATCATCATAAATGTTACTCAATCATCTTGAAAGGAAGCGATTAAGATGGAAGAATCCCATGAATTGATTTCTGTTTGAGAAGCCACTGTCAAGAGTAATACAAGAGATTCCTCTCTGCACTGTAGGCCGAAATTGGAAGTTGAAAGTTATTGGAATGCATCCATGTGCAAATCCATTATGAGGTGCGCATGTGCATCAATGCTGAGGACAGGGACGGATGGGTACGAAAATTCTCTCTGTTTTTCTATTTCTACCTAATATTTTGTTTTCTATTCTTCGTTTCTACATTTTCTATTAGAGTTTAGTCTCTATTCTAGAATAAGCTAAATTAAATAAATATAGAGGTGGTGAATTTCACCAGTGTGTCGGTGGAAGTACCAGTCTACAAACATGTTTGTGGCAACCAAATGGAATTTGAAGGAAGAAATGGAGAGTGATTTTGGCACATCCAATTTTTTTTTCAATAAACTGGGACATCCTGTGTGAGTAATTATAAAAGTCAAAACACTCTGTTTTTGTCTTTCTAAAAGCATGTACTTTACCAATGCTACCCCTTTTATCAAAAAATGGGATGTGCCCAAATCAATCCCCTTAAGAATCCGGCATCTGAGGGGACAAGGACGAAGTGTTCCTGTTGAATACAACGGATCGAACTCGCAAGTTGGAAGAAATGCGGGGTAGAAGCAGAAAGAACCAGAAAACATGTACTTCCAAAACAACCAACGCAGCAAGTTTGTCACGAGAAAAGGATTATAGAATTGAATTGAATACTTCTTTGCATTACACTTGTATTCAACTAAGCATGAATTAGTTGATTTATTGATTAATGGGTCCCAGCAAAAGATCTGATTTGAAGAATCTATGCAGCCACGAGGGTCTCCGGTGAGAGATCAGCAAGAGTCCCAATCTTCCTTGTCATCAAGACCGAATTAAACAACCATCATCTTTGTTGGATTCCTTTATTAGATATATACTCCCATTTTATACACAATCGAAGTAAAGAAAAAACTTCATTGGAGTATTTACAGAGGTTAAATAGTCTTATGGATAAGGGAAAAGGTGACATGTAAAAAATTTAATGCGTGATACGCGCGGATCTCACGGCAAAGGCCTGTAGGGAGACTGTAAAATAAAGAAGAGGGAAACGCTAGATGAGTCAGAATCCGGAGATGTGATTGCTGTTTGATTCTTCAGGCTCCAAAACCAAGCGGACTTTCACCAACACATTAACGGCTATGGAGAATGGAATGAGCTAGGAGCCTTAGGACTACCGGGAAGAAACTTGGGCTGTTTTTGGTTTTGGTTAGAAAATTAGAGAGAAAAAGAGAGTCATAGCCCTAGAAAAAAAAGATGAAACATGAAAGTATGAAAGATAGAAATTGAGAAGTAAAAAAGAAATTGAATATGTTCACTTTTTCTCCAACTTGTTTATACTTCTCATCGCTGTTGAAAATACGAAGGACTTAAGAGACTTGGGGTTGAAGTTTGACTATTTTCTGCAGGCAAGCGTCCTTCAGGATATTTCACTGAAGGACACGTGTTAAGGTTTCAATTTTCGTCAACCTGATTACGTGTCTACCAGGAGCGTCTTAATTCAAGGAGCGAAAATAAACTATTTCTCCTCCAAATCAGCTATAGCATAATAAATGATAGGATAAGAAAAAAGAGGAGAGTGGGGGCCGGAAATAATTAAAGTAAAACTAGTTGATTTATTGCGAGATGGGTAGTCTTTATTTTTGTTATTGATGAGTAAGGGCCATGTGGCTTCGTTCTTGTTGTAACGTGCATGTCATGTGAGTGTTATTTGCCTAGCTAAAAAAGAAGTGAGTTTTTCTGACCTGCGCCTACTCCCACGTAACTAGAAGTCATGGTGATGCCCATACAGAAGTAATATGTGAAATTAATTGCGGTTGCGATTTAATAAGATTAACAACTGAATCCATGTAAAATGTCGATTGAGAGAGAGAATAAATGGAAAACTCACATATCCACCATAGCAGCTACCTCCTCTGGATTGTCGACTGCGTGTTCAGCCTGCTCCAACCTGAAAGCCCCGTTATCCATCCAAGAGTTAGAAACCCATAAAATGGAAGAGACCGGAATTAAATCGTAATAGGCAGGCAAACAATCCCTTCGAACAGTTCAAGTTAAACCAGACTCCGCCGGACAAACAATAAGCACAGTCTGATCAGATCATTCAGTTAATGACCTTTTGATGATTTTTTTTTTTTAATTTTTTTGCCATCTCTGATCCCACTAGAATGAACAGTCACGTACTCAGTTGGACTAAATGGGCGAATGTAATCAAATTTCTGCCCTTTTCCTTTCTGTCATCAAGGAAAAAGTGAAAAAGTTGGTCAATTCCTTTCAGTGGGTCTGCCAAATTGGCAAGTTCCCATTCAAGATCTCTGACTCGGAGTTGAAAATTTTCCCATAAATTAACAACAAATCCGCCAATCAGAGTTCTTTGCAATAAAACAAATTCGGTTTTTTAATTTTCAGTAAAAACATTGTTAAATTACGTACGGATGGTTAATAACACAAATACCCGTATCTTCTGCATACGGAATTGTTCGAAGGCAATCCCGGTAAAACCGTAAAAACGTATAAGAGAGAGAGAGAGAGAGAGATCAGAAGCAGGCGACTCGTCGGAGGCCGGAGTTCATACAAAATAACTAAATTTCCCTCCTCAGATCGTTAAGGCGATCGTTCAATTGAGAAACGAAAAACGAACGGAAAGGAATAAAGAACCAATATTCGGGAATGGTATAGGAAATGTGAAAAAGACTGGTGCCAGTCATGTGTCTAGAAACTTGGGGTCATTGTTTGATGAAAACTGAAAAACCAATGGGAGCTTTTATCCTCGACCTGGAGAGTTGAAAATGAAAGACTGGTACGGGACTTCGGGAGAAAGAAGCTAACGTGATAGAACAAGCGATCCAGATTTTCGGATCTCGATCTCGATGGTTAAGATTGCCGCAAGGTTTCGGTGGATCCATGGAGGAATACCTTACTATCCAGATCCACCAGGAGACAATGCGGAACAGCGGAAGGCTTAGATCCGCCACCAATTAAGGAAAAGTGAGCAAACGAGAAGAGCAACTGAAATCACTGATTAGTCTGACTGACCTGTCCGCCTTTGATGAGTTCTTCGAGCTCTGCAGCTGCTGCGTGCCTTCAATCCTGTATTGAGAAACGAATCATTGTGAACTTAGAGCTCCGAGAAACAAATTTAGTTAAACTCTAAGAAAAAAAATGAAGAAAATAGAAAAATGATGAAAGCGCTGCAATGTTGAGTAGGATCTTCATGAATGCAGAAGCAGAAGTTGAAAGGACAAAGAGAGGCACTCTATCAAGTCAAGAAACCTCTAAAACTCTGTTTCACCTGAAAATTTATCCTCATTTCCGGAAGAACCAGGGAGAAAATAATTCAAAAGCACGTAATGAAGCAAAATTGTCCGTGCTTGAATTAAGAAAAAACTAAAATCAAAGAAAAAAAGAAGGGAAAGCAATCTCTCATTGTCTAAACGTTTCCGAAGCTTGAATCCTTGAACAGAGAGAGATAGGACAAGCAGAGAACTCAAACATCCCCAACACTTCTCTGTTTCTCAGTAAGAATTCCTCATTCCACAACCTTCAATGGCTTTTAGAAACACAATTAACTTATACCTCGAATCCGAAACCTGCTCCTTCGCTACTCCCGCCATTACGCCAACGAGCAACAACAGAAGCACAAAACACAGCGAAAACCACCTCGGGGAAACTGCCATTGTTGTCTCAGAGATAGCTCAACCCCTTTCTCTCTCTCTCTCTTCTGAATCTCTGTTCGCCCTCTTCTCTGTTTGTCTCTCTCACTCTGGAGTCTGGATCGCTTGATTGATTCTCTTCCCAGATATAGAGAGAGAAAGAAAGCCACAACAAGCGAATAGAGTCGAGTCAAATAAACCTTCATTGAGACCTCCTTTTATAGAAAACGTTGGCCTAACTCCGTTAATTCAACCCCCTTCACCATGGTTAGGCTAATTAACTCCATTCTAACAGTTTTAACCCCCTTTAACCGCCACTAACGGACTTTCGATCTTCCCACGTGTAAACGCTGTCGGCCACAGCCACTCCCGTGCCCATCTCTAGCTGGGTCCACACATCTTCCACGTCACCATCTGCATCACCGGATGTTGCCGATGATTGTACGGATTTCCCTCCTGCTCCTTATTTCTTGCCTTTTTTGGAGACACGATTATGCTCCCATGCAACACCCAAGCGGTTCCCATCATAACACGATTTCACGCGTGTCCCACTCCTACACGATTTCGACTTATTTACTCCTGTTCCCGTGTTCCGCCAAGCACCATAAAACGGGTTGAGAACTAATTTGCCTGTATTTGGCCCGACCCGACCATTTATCTGGCTTAGTGCCACTCAGGCTGGTCCTAGGGCTGTCAATGGTTCGGGTCTACCTAAAAGAACCAAATCAATCAAACTTATTACGGTTCAGTTTATGTGGTTTTGTCCGGTTAATAATCGGGTTGGAATTAGTTCTTAAATTGTTGGTTAAAATATAAACAGTTTCTATTCTAATATCATTTTTGTTAAGTTTATTTTATCAAATCAAGGTTTTAAATTGTTGTTATCATAGGTAATTCAATTACTCTGATTAATAATCGGTTTCAATTATGGGTCTGCTATTGAACCGATTGATTTAGGACTGATACACTCTGTCCCGAAACCAAACCCGACTCATTGACAGCTCAAGCTGGTCCCCATTCATCAATTCAAATCGATTGTCGAGTTTCCGTGTATAAATGAACAAAAGGCAAAAAGGGTCAATGGATCGTATCACAATAGAGCCTCCGGGCCGGGTGGGTGGGTCCCTTGAAAAAACGGTGTGGATTCTTTGAATCAATCAATCCTCCCTTTCTTTCCATTGTTTCTGCTAAGAAACCGTTTTTGTTTCCTTTTCTTCATGTTGGAAGATTAAGATGGAATCATGGAACCCACCTAATCAACAATTTACAGTCTTTGGCTACACGCCAATGTGAGAAAAACCGCACGGATTGGGTTAGGGTTTACTTGTGCTCTTTCTTCTCCTTTGAAACAAGGCCAGATTTTGTAGGCCACATTGTTGCAATATCATAAGCCATATGATTTAAGGGTCCGTTTGGTTCATAGTCGGCAATCAGAATCGGAATTAGAATTAAAATCCTCTGGAATTGGAATTGGAATAATCTATTCTTATAGTCTGTTTGATACAGACAGGAATGGGAATGGAAATTAAAATCAGCAGGAATGATATTTCATTCTCAAAGAAGGGACAGAGAATGGTCATTCTCTCAAATGAGAGAATGTCATTCCAACAAGAATGGGAATGGGATTCCAATTCTGCCCAATCAAACAGTTGAAATCGGAATAGCCCATTCCAATTCCGATTCCAGATCTCTATTCCCGTGAACCAAACAGGGCCTCAATTGCTTTTTAAAACCGATTGTCTATTTATATTTCAGGCCAATCGACTCTCTAATAGACCTTAAATTATTCGAATTAATAAAATTTGCGGTCACCACCCCTCCAATTCTAACAACCCAAAATGCGAACACTATTTGTACAGGTCATTTCATCACATAAGTAATTGGATTAGACCCAAGCCAGATAAGATAACAGGTTGGGGTATGGATATACTCTGTATGTTCCCTACCATAAAAATGCTGCACATGGAGATCCATTGAAATGGTTCAATGGAACCCGGCCATCGCATCGCTTCCCCCGGACCAAAAACTCACCTTATTGTTGATGAGATGGTCTCTTCATCATAATCTCTGAATACGACAAGAATTTCCATCTTCTTGAACATGTATTGATCTCCAAATGCCAAACAGTTGAATTGGATTTCGAAGGATATCCATTGGATACAGATTTTAGGGTGAATTTAGTCCAGGAAGTAGAGCATTTCAGTGAAACAGTCTCAATCTATTATCACATGCAGCATACCAAATGGACATCACCTATCATTTCATTTCTCTTTCTATGTACAAAGAATTTATTCCAATTTCCTTTCATTCATAATGAAAGATAAGAGAATCAGAGATGCTTATCTATTCATTCCTTCACTAATGAAATGCATCAAAGAAAAGTGCAGTCACCATCTCCAGAACTGACTTCGGATTTCCTGCAGTTTTTCATACAATTTATCTGTGACAGGTAGAGCTGTCAATTGGGCCAGTCTGGTTTGGGATAGGGTAGACAACCAATTGGGCCGGTCTGGTCAGATAATCGGATCTGACCTAATTGGACCGGATTAATATTAATAAAAATGACATTAAATATTATATTGTTTAAATGTTGATGAAACAAATGCTTTTTTAACCAAAAATTACCCTTCTCAGACATAAAATATAAACAAAATTTACATGAAAACTAGGAGGCCATTATTAATTATGTAATCAGTTTGGAACAGTAAAAATAAGTTCGCTCAATTATAATTGAGACTCATATAATCAGTTTGGTTGATTTGATTCTATCGGGTAGACCCGATCCAAAGAAATATTGTTAGTTAATAATGGAAAAATATAAAAATGTTCTATAACTAACATGTAGTCATGTAAGTTTGGGGTCAAAAGATTGAAAGCAAATAAGTAAAAAAGTAATATCCACCTTCCCTTTGGCTCATTATGGAAGAAAATGCAGGGGTTGGAGGAAAAAGAAAGAAAAAGCTGATTTGATGAGCTTGCTTGTCTTGTCTTGTTATCTACTTTGTTGCTTAATTCTGGAAATCCTTAAAGCAAAAGCACAGTGCAATGGCTTCAGAATTCTTACTTTCTTGATTTTGTTTTATTAAGTATTTCTGACCAAAGTTGGATTGGCTTCTGATATGGGGCTTACATTGCTTCACGGATGCCTGTTTTTTTAATGTACAGAAGATTGAGACCCAGATTGACGGGTCCCGTCCCGGGTAGAAGACATAGGGCAGTCCAAAAATCAGAACATATATTCAAGTGATCTTATCCGTACTGTAGAGAATTGGACGGTGAGTAAATATCCATATCAGATGCATCATATGATCAGTCTGGATTTTTGTTTTATACAATAATATTCAATATTTTCGGGTGGAATTCCGTGTGTCCTGATTCGGTGTGGATTCATGTGGGATCTGTTTAAGCTCCATAATCAGACTGGTGTAGTATGTGGCAAACTCTTGGGTATGTAACACAATGGATTAGGCATTGGATCCGGAGTACCCGACCCATCTAAGGATGAGCTGAGCAGTTTTACACCTGATACAGAAGGGGCTCTGTTTGGATAAGATTTTGCATTAAGCTTTGCGCTGTGGGACAGTGGGAGATATAAATGAGCGCGTTCAGTAGAAATTATTTTTAAAAACAATTTAATAATAAATGCATAATTTTTCCAAGTTTATCCAATGCAACCTAAGTTGCTAAATTTAATCTCCTTGGATTAAAAAAAAAAAGCTTAAAAATATTGTTTTAATCTAATCAGATGGTTAAAAGGGAGAAATTATTGACTCCTACCTAGTCGGGAAATTATGTCGGGCCAAATGTAATTTTGGCCCAAACTTAAGATTTTAAGGTTAGGATTTACAAATTTAAGGGTTTAGGGTTTATATTTTAAATTTTAAAGTTTAAGATTAGGTTTAGGGTTTAAAATTTAGGATTTTTATATAAAAACCACACGGTGGATCAGATCATGATAGGAGTGAATATGTGTCCATTGAAAGGCATGACCGTGTTGTGTTTTTTAACCAATGATAATACCACCCCATGTTAGGCTGCATTTGGAAACGATGTAAAAAAGTGTGAATATAAATATGTAGAGTGTAAAATGGTACATATAAATTGCAAAGTTGGATTAGTTTGTGTAGTCCTTTATGTTTATTATCAAAAAAAAAAGTTAGGTTAGTTTTGCATTGACAAATTTACCTTCTTACCAAAAAGATTTTTAGCTGCAATGGATACAAACACGAATTCCAATAGAGCATATTCTTTTTTTATGAAAAGTTCATTTGAATGTAAATTTACTTTTATTTTATTGATGTACTTTTGCATTTTATTATCAATGTAAATATGCATTGGCCTGTCATTTGTCAATGCATAAATGTAATATTGCCAAATAGACAAAAATGAATCAGAGTGCAAATTTACCATGAACCGGGATTTACACTCCATTTGCATTGTTTCCAAACGCAACCTTAGTGATAAAATAAATTTCTTAAGGCTGCGTTTAGAATCAGTATAAAACATCATTGGTGTAAAAGTACATCGATGACGTTTTACACTGAACTGTAAAAGTGAATGTTGCTTTTTGAAAAATGCAATAGGTGAAGGGTGTAAAGTTTTACATCAATAAAATCAATGTAGTATTTACATTGACAATCAATGTAAAACTTTACATTTGATAGGTTTTAAAAGTTTTACATTGATTATCGATGCAAAACTCCACCCCATCCAAATGTATGTAAAATTGAACTGGAGTGAAGTTTTATGTTAATAATGATTATACTTTCGTTTCAAACGTGAATAAAATCGAATCAGTATAAACTTTTACATCGTTCTTGATTTACATCAATTCCAAATACAACCTAAAAAAAATTTGATTTATATCGATTCCAAACGCAACCTAAAGAAATTTGACTTAAATCATGTCAAGTGTTTTAAACGTAGTATTGATCAGTGGGCGTATTTTATCGGACATGTCATAAATTTATTGAGTGCTTATTGACGGATGTGCCTTAGAGGCATTAGCTCACTGCAACGCCCAGACATCTAACAAATAACAACTTCCATGTCCATTAACAATACATTTATTCCACCCATCTTTTATTGGAGTACAGATATGCACCAACAGCACTAATCCCGCAAACTCATTCATGCGGCAACGGTGCCAGTTTAGGGAGGATTTTATAAATTCAAGATTCTTTTCGTTTCTCTAAGCCTTCTGACCTGTATTTTTTTCAAAATTTATAGTCAATTGGATTTTGAAAATCCAAATTCAAATTGATTTATGAAAATGCAAAATTCTTCTTTATTCTATTTTCTCTGCATTTAAGGATAGAGTGAATTAGATTTAAAACCTACATTTAATTTCTTATTATTTTTTATTATATAAAAATAATAAATAAATAAAAGAATACAAAAAATAACAAAATTCCAATTATTTAATTAAAATATATAAAAACTAAAAACACAAACCATCACTTATCCTTCACATAAAATTCTTTCAACAATACACGAGTTAGACTTAGCCTAATACCATACTTTTGAGATTGTAGAATCTCAAAATCTACTCCTGCCCCTAAACTCATCATCCTTCAAGAATAAAAACCACCCTAACAGGAAGGATACCCACTGATTAGGGTAAAAATTGCCTTCCCAACACAAGACAAAACAACCAATGTTGCATCTCTGTGGGCGGATCCAACTAAATTGGATCTCATTAGGGACACATGACCCGTTTATATAGATACCCATTCGGATATTATAATGAAATACAAGAAGATTGGAAAATTGTATCTGACCTAGATAGTTGCTGGCTGTATTACACTCAGTCAGATCCGGAGTAGCGTGAAAGTTAGAATATGGATCTTGTGGATATCCGATCCTACGGCATACAGGTACAGGGAAAAGAGCATGTGGTATATCACGGACCCCACCCGCTCCATTCCATGCCATTTTTTGCGTATCCCCGGTCCCACCATCTAACAACAGAGATAAGATAGCTGGAAATGGCATGTTGGCAATCTTGACCATCCATTTTTTTCTTGAAAACCCGGACCTACCATTTTATTTTCTAGCTTCTAGGGATTTCATCTAACCCGTTCATATGGAACAATGATCAGCCAACGACATATAACCGGAAAGAGTTTTACTATGCTGCATAGAGTCATTACTATTGTGCCAGGTGTAAAGAAAATAATTAGGGGGAAATGCCAACTGTCGCATGTGCTTCAGATGTCGGAGGACAGCGACATCACACCTAAGATCTAAATATGGATCCTCCTACACTGTAACATTCCCTCGTTTACCATTAGCACATTCTTGGTTTAGGGTTTGTGTCCGACCAACTTTCTCTTAATATGGCCGGTCCGCGGCCAAATTTAGCGGGAGCGGAGATAAACAGGTATTTGACCGAAGAGCGGTGGCTCCCTCCGACGACTCTCCGAGAGAGAGAGAGAGAGAGAGAGATGGGCACTTAGCGCTCATTAAGGGGATCGATTGGACGGTCAGTCTTTGCTTCCGGAGTAATTGACGGTCTTTTTCTATTTTTAAGTTTTTGACCCGTCTTCTTTATATTAGGAGTCTTATTTGTTAATGCAAATGGTGCAATCCCAACAGAAATTGCTGTGTGTGAGAGGAAAGAAAGAGAGAGAGAGAGAGACAGAGAGGCTGTTGGGTTGTTAAAGGTGCCTCCCTTTTCTCAACTCTTTTGACGAATCTAATAAGTAGGACCCATCATACTTAACACCATTTTTATCTCACTGAGAACCACAAAATTACAATTTAAATTAACCTTAATAGCCTTCTCTCTCTCTATCTCTCTATGAGATTGAGAGAGATGGGAAATGAAAGCATACTAAATGTCTTATTGTCTAACCTAATTTTAGCAGAAAAATGGCTGGTCCAATGGTCATTACCTCAGTCAAGGGACACAAAGAGATTGTTAGATGCACATCATGTGGGTCGGCTCTATCAGTTTCTTTCAGATTGGTCACCTTCCAAACTTATTAGCCTGGGTGTAGAAAACAACCCAAGAGAAAGGAAATGCATGCAATATGTCATGGGTATTAGGTAAATTGATCAAATAAGGAAAATGCATTCTTAATTTTTATTCATTAAAATCATTCTCGTACCGAAAATCAGCAAACTATTAAAAAAATGATAAAGACGTCTAAAATTGAAAAGAAAATAAAATAATCTTGTAATGCGTGCCAATTTCGAGTTAGATTAGTCAAAGTAAGCAAATATCACCTTGATGATCTTCATGTCTGACTGCTGGTCATAGCCTCTATTAGGTTGTAATAGACTAAATGTTGCTACCAGCTATCCTTTTCATTTTAGAAAGTTGGACTTAACCCATGAAATAGTTGCCATTGACCTAACCAGTGCGGTTGTGGTCAAACTTTCACAACTTGTAAAGGTTTGTAATTCACCCATTGCCAATGGTGCTCTTTGAATGTAATCAACAAGTAGAAAGCTACATACTGGTGCACCATATGCAAATCAATTGTGTTTCTACCAAACAACGGATTTATTATTCTATGTTCTAGCTTTTCTTCTTCCGGTGCAAATCCTCCATTGTTTTAGAAGAGTTGCTCTTTGAATGTAATCAACAAGTAGAAAGCTACATACTGGTGCACCATATKCAAATCAAATGTGTTTCTACCAAACAATGGATTTATTATTCTATGTTCTAGCTTTTCTTCTTCCRGTGCAAATCCTCCATTGTTTTAGAAGAGTTATACCATAAAATTTACATACATTTTGTTTTATTGAGATGCATTATATTCCCTACTTTATTTCTTTCCTACTATTGATATTGATGTGTTTCTTGAAGCCCAAGTTGGTAAGTGTAAGTGAATAAGTCACTACAAATCAGTATGCTGTTGAAATCCCTGAGGAGGTGTTGAGTTTGATGGAAATTAAGAGAGAAATAGAAAGTTTAGGAAAGATTATTAAGGAATTTTACAAACTAAACATAGCCTAACTTCATTGTAAACCTGTATTAAATGTTATTCAAGATTTAGTTACTAGAAAGATTATTATGCTATCTATATATGATATACTAGAAAGATTAAACCATTTAAGATAAGTGATCATCTAAATATAGATTCATGTTCAAAGAGGGTGTTTGGTGGAGCTATTAGAATTTGGTTTCATTTATGAAATGCATAAAACAACAGTAATATATTTTTTATAGCTTAATTATAAAAATTCATTTAAGTAATCCATGCATACAGCATTAATATTTAGATCAAGTTATTCAGTTTTGATAAGAAAAAGAAATTATTATTGTTATTATTATTATTATTATTATTATTATTATTATTATTATTATTATTATCTGAAATTGTTAAATGCAAAACATATGTACATTTTTAGTAATAGTACCTAGAAGAGAGCCTTTTGATTAAGGCCTTCAAAGCACATATATAACACATGCAGTCTTATTGGCGCTGATGCTGGCATGATTAGGGTTCTCTATGGTGGGCCTTCTAGGAATCTATGAGAGGCAAAGGGTAGAAAAATTATGAGTAAATATAGCTAAAAGTAAAACAAAATGGAGTTATTTGATCCATTTCTTTCTTTGTTGTTGAATTAGACAATAAAGGGGGTGTTTGGTACAGTGGCATTGTGATGTTGTTGCATTTTGGGTTGACCAATACAAATTTGTGAGGAATGTATTATTAAATCATATATGAGTGTCATTTCAACTAGAAAAATGCATATATGAGAATAATCAAATTTGGCGTTTTAGGTAGAAATAGCAATTTGACTGATCAACTTAAAAGTTTTCAAAAAATTTCAAGTAGAAAAATCTCTTTCACACAAATTTGTATTAATCAGCCTAAAACGCAAGAGCAACACAATGCCACTATACCAAACGCCTCCAAAATCATATATTTTATAACTTAGTTATAAACTATATATTATTAATATTTAGATCAAGTCATATAATTTCGATAAGGATAATAAAATTCTTCTTCTTCTTCTTCTTCTTATTATTATTATTATTATTATTATTATTATTATTATTATTATTATTATTATTATTATTATTATTATTATTATTTGAATAGTCAAATGTAAAACACATGAACTCTTACTAGTATTTAGAAGGGGCATTTTTTGAACAAGGCCTCCAAACACATGCAATATTGTTGGTGATGATGTTGTCATTATTAGGGTTCCTTTTGGTAGGTATTCTTGGTATTTATTTGGAGGAACCCTTATTAACTCAAATCATTCTCCTTGTAAAAATAAAACATAAGAAAAATGAAATAAAGAAAGCATTTTACTTTGTACTACCCCATACTTTTGAAAATCATATTTTGCTGGTAAAGTTTGTTGAAAAGTGTGGAAAAATTAAGAATATATTAAGTTGAAATGCTAAAAATAAATGTAAATTAAGAGATTTGATTCATTTTGTCATTAAATTATAACTTTGAGAAGGGAGAAAGTTGGTCAATGGGATTTTGGTTCCTGTCAACCATGATACTTATGTTCTATTCCAGATTAATGTGGGGTTCGTGGAAAATTTGTTTTCCATGAATATGATTACCCATCTCGCAGGTAGGGGAAGTTGCCAACACTTGGATGACTTTTTATTTACTTATTTACCTGAGAAATAAAAGAACATGGGTAAATGCACTTACGTGCCTGGGTAAGCAACTTCCAGAAAAGTGAACAAGGCCTTAAAATAAGTTACACAGTTTTGATAAGAACAATGAAATTATTATTTTTTGAAATTGTCAAATGTAAGGCTTATGCACATTTATCTAGAGGAGACCCTTTTGAAATTAAGGCTTTTAAACACATACAATCCCGTTATAGACAATAAAAAAAATATGCAATCTTGTTGGCAATGCTGCTATCATGATTAGGGTTCTCTTTGGGGTCCTCTAGGCATCTGTGGGAGGAACTGTTACTAACTCAATTCATTCTTCTAGTAAGAAGAAAAAACATAAGAAAAATAAGATAAAGAAGGCATTTTACTTTGTACTACTCCATACTTTTGGAAATTGCATTTAGTTGGTAAAGTTTGTAAGCATTAAAGTGTGGAAAATTAAGAATATATTAAGATGAAGGCCTTGTTCACTTTTTGGTAAGTTACTTACCCGGGTAATGTCTTTCGTGGGAAACACTTATCTGGGTAAGTGCATTTACCCATGTTCTTTTATTTCCCATGCAAACAAGACAATGACCATTTTAGTCATAGAAATCCATTATTACAAGGGGCATTTTTGTCCCATTCAAGTGTTGGCAACATTCCCTCAAGTTGGGAAAGTTATTTACCCACTAGGAGATGGGTATCACTTTCCCTGGTCCCCACATAAATCTGAAAAAAGAACATGGGATTTTTGGTCAATGGGAATCAAAATCCCATTAACCAACTTCCCCCCTCCCCCCCCCCTCTCAAAATCCAGGAAAAGAATGCCCCTGAAGTACTAAAAACGAAATTATATTAAGAGATTTGGTTCATTTTTTGTCATTAAATTATAAATTTGATTGGTCACTAAAATCTTATTTTTTTTATAGATCAATTATAAAAATTCATACAAGTAAGCCAAAAAACATTAATCTTTAGAACAAGCAATGAAATTATCATTATTATTATTTGCAATTATTATTAAAGCGCATGCACATTTACGAGTATCTAGAGATCATTTTAAAAATAAGGCCTTTAAATTAACAGATGCAATCCTGCTAGAGTCTATAAGAAAAAATGAAATCCTGTTGGCAATAGTGTTGCTGGCATGATCAGGGTTCTCTTTGTTGGATCTTTCCAGGTCTTGTACTCAGTTCATTCTCTTAGCATGGAAAAACTAAAATAAAAATAAAAATAAAAACGGCATTTTACTCTACCAGATCAAATCAGCCCCCACAAGACTGCACCCCACAACACCCCACACACATCCCCGCCATGTATTGAGAATATCTCTCGATGATAGTACCAGAAATGATGATGTCATCATTGGGAGATGTTCTCAATACATGGCAGGGATGTGCTGTGGGACGTTGTGGGGTGCAGTCTTGTGGGGGGCTGATTTGAACTCTTAGTCTACACTACCTCACACTTCTTAAAACCACTTTTAACCAGTAAAGTTTGTAAGTATTGAAAAATTTGCGAAAAAAAAATAAAAAAAAAAGAAATAAAGCAAGCATTTTACTCTACAGTACCTTACACTTCTTAAAACCACTTTTAACCAGTAAAGCTTGTAAGTATTGGAAAAGGCTAGAAAAGATTAAGAGTAAATACAGCTAAAATGCTAAAAAAAATCATATGAGTTGGTAAGCCAGACAATATTAATCTTTAGATCAAGCTATGCATTCTTGATAAAGATAAAGACCTTATTATTACTATTATTATCTGGAATTAGCAACTAGAAAGCAAATGACCTTTTTGAGTAAGACCTCCAAACATATGTAGTCCTGTTTGAAATGCTGCTGCCATGATTAGGTTTATCTTTAGTGGGTCTTTCAGGCATTAATGGGAGGAACCATTATTAACTCAATTCGTTCTCCTAGTAAGATTAACTCAATTCATCCTCCTGGTGAGAAAAAATGAAATAAAGAGGAATTCTACTCTATACTATCACATACTTTTGAAAATCACCTTTAGGTGGTAAAAATCCAAAGATAAAATAACATTATTTGTTTTATTTCTTTGTCATTAAATTATAATTTAGATTTTTTTTTTTTTTTTTGTAGGGGAATCGAGGGTGGGGTAAAGCAAGGTGCATGTAAGGTTCATTTGCCAAAGCCAAGTAGACCTATGATCCTAAGTGGTGGTGGGGGGGGGGGTGCCATGCGACCATCTATTGGGCAAGACACATTGATTAGAATCTTATCTTCTATAGCTTAATAATAAAAATTTATATGGGTAAGCCATGCAATGCTAGCTATACAATTTTGACAGGGACAGTGAAATTATTATTACTTGAAATTGGGGAATGTAAAAGCACATGCACGGTTACTAGTATTCAAAAAGATCATTTTAAAAATAATGTTTTTAAAGACACGCAATCCTAATGGTGATAGTACTATAATGATTAGGGTTCCTTTTGGTGGGGCTTCCTGGCATTTTACTTTGCTCATTCTCTCAGTAAGAAAAATTAAATAATGAAATAAACATGTCATTTTACTTTTTGCTACTTCATTCTTCTTAGGATCACTTTTAATTGGTAAAGATTGTAGTGTTGAAAAGGGTAAGAAAATTAGGAATAAATAAAGGTAAAAGGCTAAAAATCGAATATCATAAGGCTTGATCTACCATAAATTTCCTACTAAAATGCTCCTATATTCAAGTTCAAGTTTGATTTGAACTCTATCAGCACTGAATGAAGTTGAATTGATCCTAATCGATGGCTCAGATAGTATTATTATTTTTGATGATCAAAACTAGCTAAAAGTAATATTGATGAGCCTAAGACAGTTAAGAGTAAAATGTCTTCTTTATTTTAGTTTTGTTTTCTGACTAACTGGTTAATAACTAATAGTTCTTTCGACATGCGGTTGCATAGCCGCAAAAGAGAACGGAGAACCCTAATCATGGTAGATCATCATCAAAGAGGATCGTATGTGCATTACTATTATCTGAAATTGCCATATTTACTAGTATTTAGATAAGACCTTTTTGAATAAGACCCCCAAACACATCCTATTGGTGCTGATCTACCATGATTAGGGTTTTCTTTGGCGGCAATGCAAGCACACGTGGAAGTAACCATTATTAATCAGTTCATTCTCTTAGTCATAAAACAAAAGTGAAATAAAGAAGCCATTTTACTCTTTACTGCCTTAGACCACCAATCAAAATCACGTTTGGTTTGTTTTTAAAAATCAAATTGGAAAGCTGCTCTATTCTATATTTCGGTTTGACTGTTTGGGTTGAATGTATTAGATGAGCAAAAATAATAATGTCATCTGACTCATCAAGTAGGGGTGCAATCGAATCGAGCTTTAATCGAATAGTTTAGACTCGAATTCGATTAGATTCAATTTAGTTTATGCTAATTGATTTTTAAATTTAACCTGGATTCAAATATAAGAGTATTTTAGTCAAGTTGAGCCAAGATATGCCAAAATTCAGCTTGGCTCAGTTCAATTTCACTAAACTGTAATTTTAGTAGAGATTAATGGTGGGAAAGGTAATGGTATGTGTGTGTCTGTATTATGAGTGAGATATAATGGTGGGAAAAATAACAGACAGCGAAAGGGTACCTACTGCTGCTGTTACCATTGTCATCATTGTAGTTATCAACCATTGATAAGTCTCTCTCTATCTCTTCCCTCTTTCATTGCTTAAAATATTTTGCACCAGGTTCAATTTTGCATTTGTTTGTTTGTAATTGTGATTGCACTCTCACCTAATACAAAATTGGTACTTTGTCTCATTTTTACTCATTGGCATTGCAAGTTTTTCATCTCCCACCTTCCACCTACCTCAGTTCTCTCTAATATAAAGTGGGGACGTCATTTTAATTCTTACAAATAAATAAGACAGTCAAATCTGCAAAATAAACCAGAATTTGCACTCCACTTATTTACGCTCCCATATGCACTGCAACCAAACTGTGGCTAGGAGTGCAAATGGATCAGATTTTGATGCGATCTGATCCGATATCCGATCCTATTTTGTTGGACTCAGATCTCCCCTGTTCAGATCTTCGAATCGGGTCTGATCAAGAAATAGGATTCGATCAGAAATTGGATCGGATTCAAATCATCCATATCTAATTCGATATATATGTGTGTGTGTGTGTAACGCATGTATGTTATTTATCTATTTGTTTATAAATATATTATTTATATTGTATTTTTTGTAAATTTGTTATATTAATTATATTTTTATAAAAAACATGTATATAAATGATGAAAATAGTTGAAAAGATGCTTGCATTTTTTGTTTTTCTTTTTTTTTTAATTATTATATTTTATTTTTCTTTTAATAATTTATTAATTAAAAAAATAAATCATATCAAATCAGATCTGAAAACCCAACTTCTTCATTGGATTCAAATTCAAATCCATACTTATGAAATCCGATCAAATCTTCGGATCAGATCAGCTCTTAACAATGTCAGATCGAATTCGAATATACTCTAATTTGAATCTGATCCGATCCATTTACATTCCTTATTGTGGTTAAGGGGCTCAAGCTTTAACCAATTTTCTTTTATTAATTATTGTTAATTATTACACCCAAAAAATGAATATCAGAATGAGTTTACTTGGAGGGACCTATCTATCTATCCTGTTCCCCATATGATATCAGAATAATTAATTTATTTTGTAATCTCATAAAACCCAAATTCTCATATCTTGAAGGAGAAGGAATCTATCCCCTTAGTAGTTACTAAGAACCCCAATCATTTACACATGTTGGTTGGATAATAAACAATAGTTTGTGTGATTTACTTACTTTTAGAGGCCAATTAGATAGGCAAAATCTCGCCTAGATAGACTTAAACACTCGATGTATATATATATTCTTTTCAAGAGTTCATATCTCTCTCTCTCTCAATGTATACTAGAAGAAATAAAAAGAAATTGATCCTTTATAAATTAAACTAAAATCATTGAGAAAATAACTCCTAAGAAACTATTTCTCTAGCTTATCCTTAACAGAGTATATATGCTTATTCCCTTCAAGAGTTCCTCTCTCTCAGTCACGTAGGTAGTTGATGCTGTCTATTGTATTTGGGTCATTACTCATTAATCCAGTAGGTGATCTTCAGATTCGCCATGTGTTTGGTATCTTAGTTCACGCAATTTTGAATGCTATAATGCTTATAATACTCTCTTCCTTTCAATGCCACATTTTAATTTCCAGTCATAATTAAAATAAGACCTCAAGTGGGGCTCTAGTTTGATTAGTTTGAAATTTCCACATGAAGATAAGGTGACTTGTCAAACACATGAAGAGCTTTGGGTCCATTACTGATCAAGTCTTCCTCAAATTCATTGCCTAATAAATTTGTTATTATTATATTTTCACTTGGCTTGGCAGTTGGCATGGTAAGCAAATGTAATTATCATAATCATAATATTACCCAAAACCCATATCAGAGCAGTTAGCTTTACTAGTATAAGAGGGTTACAATAAGTGGTGCATTAAAACATGATTTTGTTCATAGTTTTGTTGTTGTAGTTGTACCACTAGGAATTACTTTCCATTGATCTTTGCTTCTAATTGAACCGATTCATTGGTGGACCAGTTGATCTAGGATAATCCACTGGCAGGTTCAACCAATCTAGCCAAACTTCCCCTCCACTCCTTGTTCAGTTTTTTTGATAAATGGTTCCCATCAGTTCAAACCACAAGTTTATTTTCTTGCTTACATTAACACAATTGATTTTTCTTTTTTTTTGGGTCATTTACTAAAACACTCCCTATAGTTAGGGTTGTTCACGGGTTGAGTTGGGTCGGTTTACTGAGATTTTTCCAACCGACCCGACCTAATCGGGTTACCTGAAATTGAAACCAAAACCGACCCTGTGTTAAGCAAAACTGACCTGGTCGGTTTGAGTCGGGTTGGATCGGTTTGGATCGGTTTCGGCTCTAAGTTCAACCATGGTAATAAATTGGTAGATTGGAGAAAGAAGATTGAAATTTGATGTAAAAAATGACACTTAATTCTATTAGAGAAAGAAGACTAAAATTGGTAGGGGGGTGGACCAAGTTAGAATAGAAGTTATGAAGAAAATAGAAAGTCAATCTGTATTAGAGAAAGAAGACTGAAATTTATATATTTCAAGAAACCTTCTAATCTAAGTAAAAAAAGACACCTAATTCTAATTGTAATTGGTTGCCTATTTGGTGTAAGAAGACCATAAAAACTAGGATCCTTTGATTATTTTCTTTAAACTTTTCCAAAAAAATTCATTGTCTAGTTGTCTTACAATACTTGCCATTAATGTCATTCCTAATTAGAAAACTAGATATTAAGTTAGGTTGTAAATAGGATAGAGACAACTTAGTTAAGTAGGAACTAAGTAGGTTGTAACTACTAATTAGGAACTAACTACTAACTACTAAGTTGGTTCGGCTCGGGTCGGTTTCGGTTTTCACATATGAAAACCGAAACCGACCCGAACCATCAGTTTATGATTTTTTACAACCCAAAACTGACCGGTGCTGAAGAAAACCCAACCGACTCGGGTTGGGTCGGTCCGGGTTGGTCGGGTTGGGTCTTCTTATGAACAGCCCTACCTATAGTTTGCATTCGATTTATTTAATCAACCTTCCATTAGATAACAGTGCAAAATGACAATGTTGACCCTAATGTCTATTTGAATAAATTTAATCAAAAGAAAATAAAAATAAGAATACCATTTTTGTGCCTAGTAAGACACAGGCAACCACTCTATTGGGATCTTTCATCATTTTAGCTTTCCATGCAAAGAACTGTTAAAGATATTTTTGAAATAAATAATCATGGGCCATGCCCTTGAACATTTTTCCCTCAATTTCGGTGATCATATTATTATTTTCAAATGACAAAATAAATACTTCTTAGTGAAAGATCGATTAAGTAAATAGGTAGAAAATTATAAGATTGTTTTAGCAAATTATAAGATTATTTTGAACTATTGACTTGGACTTCATTAATGAACCACTAACCCAAGTGGTTGAACTACAAAATCTTTGATCCACTTGACCTAGGTCGTAGGATCTATATCTATATATTAAAACTGAACATGCCAAGTTGGCCAATTCCTACTTTCATGTTTTTTCTCTGGTTTAATTTTCTAACACTCCTCATTAACTCACCATCTACTCTCTCTCTCTCTCTCTCTCTCTCTCTCTATATCCTCTTTTCCATTCACTCTTTTAATAATCTTTTCTCATTAATTATGTCATTAACTCTCTCCTTCAATAATTCATGCCACTAATTCTCTCATCTCCATTACTTCATTAAATTGCATAAAATTCATTAACTTTATTTAGATCTATATCCATTTTAATTTAACTATATTTTTATATGTATTAGATATATTTACACTAAACTGTAATTTTAGTAGAGATTAATTATATTAAAATGGAGATATTAATTGATATATTATTACAGTAAATAATCTACTCCATTTACAATTATAAACCATTTATATTCCATTTGAGAATAATAAAAATTAATTAACCATAATAAAATTAGTTTAGTAAGTTACTTAAATAAAATAAAAAACAATTATTAATTATAGTTATTGATAAAAATATTTTTATTAATATAATAAAAATAATTTAATTAATAGAAGGAATAAGATAAATCAAAAACTAATATCAATTTAAAATTAATATACAACTAATACAAAATTATCTAACAACTATTAGTTTTATAATTAATTTTTAATAATTTTAAATCAATTTAAGTTTCTCTGAAAAGTAACAACTTAATATAGTTATTAAATTTAATAAAAACTTGATATGCTTAATTAAATTTAATTATTACTATATTTTAAAAAATTAATAAAACATTATTAATTTTAAATATAGTTTAATCTATTTTAAAATCAATTTAAATTCCATTTAAAAATAAGGAAAATTATAAAAACCTCTTTGGGTTTTTCTAACAACTCTATTAAACTCCAAAATATTTTGGCCTTAACAAAAACTTCCCCTATTGTTTTGGAAAAAGGTGCAAATACCTTCCTTTCATCAGCATTCCAAATAAAAAATATTGATGTAATGCATTAATTTTACTTTGATTTAGCCTTTTTACTTTACTTTGTCCAAGAAGAGTAAGGAGAATTACTCTTTAAAAGTTGGCTAGCAAAATAAATTAGTGGAGAGTAAAGTTGAAACTCTAAATTGTGTATGATAATGCATCAACAATGATAAGGTTATTTTGGTAACTTTATTGTCTTTGTTACGAAAAAGTAAAGAGAAAGGAGGTATTTGCACTTTTCTTCAAAACTATATGGAAGGCCTTTGTTAGGATCAAAATACAAATTTGGTTTATAGAATTGTTATAAGTGGATGATTTTTTTTTTTATAATTTTACCTAAAATTAATACAAAAATAATAATAAACCAATAAAAATTAATAAATCTTTTTTCGAAAAAATAATACAAATTTATCTAGAGAATATGAAATTGGCCATTCTAACTAAAGTGCAACTTAGATAGTGATTTAACAAACTAGATGTAGCCTAAAAAATAATACTTGAATTGAACTTAGATGGGCACCACTTAATTAGAAATGTCATAGAGCTCCTTCTTCAATCTTGCTTATAAATAAAGCTTGTGCATCACATGGGTCCTGACTAGTATAAATTACAAGAAAACTTATGGGACCTAAAACTTTGCACTTAGTGACCATATTGGAGTGATCTTTCTTTTTTTTTTTTGGAAATTGTCAAAAACTCACCATGAGTTTTCAGCATTTCTCTTAAACTCRCCACAACTTTTCAAAATGTCTAAAACTCACCATGTCATTAACTTGACATTAAAGAGACTAACGGCTGTTAATATATTACCATTTTAACATTCATATAAAAATATAAAATATATACATATATTTTAATATTTAGACATAAAAAAGGAAAAAGTTCAAAAAATATTTTCAAATATAAAATACATAAAAACACAGAAATTACAAAAAATACAAAAAATTATAGAAATTTCACACAAAATAAAAAATTATTTTTATAATATAGAAACTATAGAAATTGAAAAACAAAATCAGAAATAAAAGTTGTAGAAAAAACACCAAAAATTATAGAAAAACACAAAAATTGCAAATAAGTAACAAAAAATACAGGAAATTTTATAAATGCTAGAAAATAGAAAAATGTTAAAAAACAGAAATTATAAAAAATAGTAGAAATTATAACAAAACACTAAAAATGTAAAAAATAAAGAAAATTGAAAAATAAAAAAGACCATTTTTTCCTCTAACTCACCATTCAAGGGTGATTTGGTCATAAAAATTGTTATTTATTCTGACATGAACACCTCTGTTAAAAACATTAACAGTGCACTAACGGAATGTGAGTTTTGAAAAGTAAAAATTTACTAATATGGTGAGTTTTAGACATTTTGAAAAGTTGTGGTGAGTTTAAGAGAAATGGTAAAAACTCATGACAATTTCTCTTTTTTTTTGGATTTTGAGTAACATTTTGCAATTTATGCAATGCGAGAAGCTGTAGGAGCCTTGGTCCACTTATTTTTCCAAAAAACACCTTGTTTGACCCTAAGAATTGGACTAAAATAAAACACACATATATATATATATATGCAGAATACTACATACATACATATGATGTAAAGGTTCAACTTGTTTAATCTGAAAGGTTGAACCATTGATACATGACCAAGAGGAAAAACAAATCAACCTTTACATTGTTTTCTAAGACGCTACAATTAACAACTTATCCACTTGAGTTGTACCAAGTTCAACAATCGAGTAAAATTGTACTCCACTACCAGGGGTGATCATCAAACACCGAAAAACTGAATTGATCCGATGAAATTGAATAAAAAATTCTAGTTAACTAAATCGGTCGTTTTGACATTTTTCAAAAACCGAAGGTACTGGTTTAGTTTCAGTTAACCAATACAAAAAACCAACAATTAACCAAACAGAATAGTGTGTGTGTATGTTTTTTATATATATTTTATATTATTTATATATTATAAATGAATATATATGCACTATACATAAATATATACATTTATAGTGTATAAAATATTATATATTATTTATAGTATAATGTATTTCTAGTATTTTTATTATATATTTATATATTTATTTATAATATATATTATAAATATCAAAAAAGTAAAAAATTGACGAACTGAACAGGTAGAAAAGCGTGATCAACTGGTTAACCGATTGACTTCAATTCACGATTTTCCATAAAACACAATGGTACTGATTCGATTTGAAAAATAGACCCATGGTTTGTTTAACCAAATCATGAGCACCCCTATCCACCACCCATTCATTACTAGATAGGAAATCTTAAGCTTCAACATCTAATAGAAAACACTCAAGAAACACTCTAGAGTGTGTCATAAGCACATTCCACAATGGTCACAAAGCACCAAGCCAATAGAGGCATAAATAGATGAATAGAAGTAATCCACATTGAGTTTAAAAGTGGAGACAGATGGATATTTCCACCATGCAAATTGAAGAGCAAGGCTTTCAACATCATTTGCACCACTACATTCATCATGACAATATCTCAGTAGAGCCTTCATGTGAGCTTGGGCTGATCTAATCACCTGAATAGGATTAGAATCAATATGCTCAAAGACAATTGCATCTACATTTCTACAGATACCAAAGAAGCACAACACAAGATGTAAAGAGATGACTAGTTACTAATTGCCCTTGAGCCTTAGCCTTCATCTAATTATCGATTCACCAACCCAACAATTTAGTGAGCCAAAATACGACCATTACTAAAGGGCAATTGAGTAACAGATAATCAATGGTTTCTTCTCCCTCACACAAGCTGAGTGAATATCCCTTGACCTATCATGTAATAGGGCCACCACTAGAATGACCTTATTTAAAGTATGCCAAATAAACATGAACACCTACGAACGAATAAGTTTAAATTTCACCAACTTCTTAAGAGTTGGAGAGTATGAAATAAAACTTCTAGAATTGCCCATGGAATCACATGGCAAATTGTAGATGACTTACAAGTGAGCGTACCCTAATGTGTTAAAGTCCCTATATTCTTATCAAATGCTTCACCACAATTCTAACAAGGAGATCTAATATTTAAAATGGCCATAATATTCACCTCATCAAACAATTCCATTACCTTATTATCCTTCTCATGCTTGTTGGGAGTACTAATAAACCCATGAATGAGACAAGATTGACAAGTAGAAAAAATAGACAAAAGACATGAAATAGAGCAAATAAAACACACACACACACACAAAGATTTACGTGGTTCGACTATAGCCTATGTCCACAGTCATTAGAGGAGAAGAAATCTATTATCAGCAGTGGAGATTTATAATTACAGTGTTCACATCCTCTCCAAAGCCCTAGGTCCCAATACACCTAAACTTCAACACTCCCCTATTTCTCTTTCTTGGACCCCAAGATACAATATAGCTTTCTATGCAAGGTACAAGGCTATTTATTTGAGAAAACCCTTTGTCAGATTGGTCCCCATAAATTGTTAAGGCTATCTATGCAAGGTATAAGGCTATGCAAGGTACAACTCTAGATACTATCAATCTCCACTTGTCTTTATGAGTCGATACCGTAGGGGCATCCCCGAGGTGGTCAATGGCCTTTGCTTTCATCACAGACAACTATGAAATTTTGTCTTTGGGTTTTTCTCAACTTCATTCGAGTCGGGTCATAGAGTAGATTATAACTAGAGTTCAAGGTACCAACACAACAATCCTTGTGTTATAGTCAATAAGATCCTTAACCAAAATATTAGAGCAGTATCTCAATCACCACTATCAAAGCTCTCAAGAATCCAATGGTCTAATCCAACACTAACAAAATAGACATTGCCAACTAACCACATTACACTCTTAGAAAAGAGAAACCAAATGATGCTTCCCCAAGTTTTGGAACAAGAAACTAGCACCCTAATAGATGAAAATTGTCAATTGTAAAAGTATTTGCCTCAAAGAATCCTTTACACATGAAGCATTGGGCACAAATAAAAAATGCTAGACTAACACAAAAAAAATAGACTAACACAAAAAAGAAAACCCACCCTATGCCTTCAAATAAATGTGAGGTTTACTTTCTTTGTAGAAACTCCACCAATGGTCCGTAGACACCTTCTTCAACTCCTAACAAAGGAAATAGCAATAGGTGCGTAGACATAAAATATAGGAAAATAAAGGTGAGAGTTGATTTCACAAGCACCATATATATCCCTTGCATGTGATAACACAATGAAATTTTTAAGTTTTGACTTTGAATTTATCAACAACAAAATGAGATCACCTCCCCTAAGATAAATACCAAGGAGGTGGGTGGTCAAGATAGAATTTAACACCTTTCATCATTTTAATACCCAACAATTTTGCCATGAACATTCTAAAGCGTTTATGCATAGTCCTACTAAAGAGCAATGAGGATTTATGAAAACTTAATGGTTTAGGAAATTGTGTAACTCTACCCTTACTATTTACATATTGTTTTAAAGTACCCTCCAGTTTTCTAACAATTGACATCATCATTAAGCACTGATGGAAAAAGTGAAATGTTGAATTTTTCCAACACAATTCCTCAAATTTTCAAAATAAAACTCAACCAATGAAAATTTTAAGGAAAATGAAGCAGATCGCTACTCTGACGATCATCATCGTCATCGTCATCATGTGTAAACAATAAAAAAGCTCATTGAACAAATATGATCTAAACAATAAAGACATTATTTGAAAAAAAAAAGAAAAATAGGATTGAGAAAGTTGTCTTCATTAACATACCATTATGTTTAAACTCCTATTCGATACTATTGCTTGCATTTGTACACATGAAAGTTTTATTTAATGAATCCCATCGACAACGGGCTCCTTTGGCATCACACTCGTGGAAATCCGGGGGAAAGCTCCATTGAAGAGAAAAACCAATATTGAACTTAGGTGAGAGGTAGCAGAAATTTGTGGTGACTTCGGATTTGGGCGGATCTAACTTTTAAGTAGCAAATCTAAGCAGATTTGGTTTTGGGACCCGTGATTCCTCCTTCTCAAGAATAGATGGCTGGATTGAGACAACTGGAAAGTCACAATCTTTGCAAGAATCACCATCGTCGTCGACCTTCCCTTCAGTAATCTTCTCATTAGATTTGACAATTGATTCATCACTATGAAATTGAATCATGTCTGTCTTTCCTTCCAACAAGACTTTCTCAAAAGACACATTATCACTAATGGATTCCACAATGTGGCTTCTCTCATCAATCTCTCTATCAATTCTCTTCCCTTCCAACTCAGAAACAACATCTGAACTTTCGACCATGGTTCCTCAATAGGCTTCTTTAGCGCTCTATTTTCCGTGGTACCACTCTTCAAATTTGATGCATTGGTTTCTTCATCATCATCATCATCATCCACATCCCAACGCAAATCATCCTCCTCTTCATTAGAAATTGCTCTCTTTACAAGATTAGCCCTAGCATCTTCCACTTGCTTAAGCTTGTAAAACTGAAGGGATGAGAGATTCATCATATGGATGGCCGAAACCTGCAGGAAAGTTGGGCAGTAACTCCCAACTAGGGATCGCATTCCCTATTTTAGAAAACTGCATTTTCAAGGATCATTCTTGAAACAAAACCGGACCAGATCTGAAACCAAAGGGAGGTGAGGGATATACCTGATACGAAATAGCAGTAACTCCCAATGAAGGTGTTCACGCCCAAGGAGAAAACCAAAACCCGCTTCCACTGAAGATGACACAGTGCATAGTGAAGCAGGATCAGTAGGATCAGCAGGACGGCTCTTCAACAAGAACCGGATTCTTCAGCAAGAATGGAGTAAAGGGCTGGTGAGCACGATTGCAGATTGTTTCTTCAGCCAATAAACAATATCAAGAACTCTTCTTGATCAGTTCCACAGGAGGAGATCGAACCGGGTAGGTATAACAAGAATAAGGAGAGAATTATGCAGATTGTTGTGTGTTAAAACTGAGGAATTCGCCCCTATTTATAGTCTTCTTTGGATCAGCCTCCTAATCTAATTAGGAGAGAGTTTCTTGATCCAAATCTGATATTTGGATCTGGACTCTTAAATGGATAAAACTTATCTTATCCTTTCAGCAAATCCTAATCAGATTATAAATCAGATATTGCCTCATTTTAATTAACCAATTTAAGTCCAGTTCAAATTGGGCTTTAAGCCCATTAAGCCTATGTGCTCACTTACACATTTAACCTACTGCCCAGTTGGCTCTCTTTGTATGGCGTCGGACCCTTACATCGATCTACACATCAGCCACATGGGTTCAGCCCAACCTTTGTTACAAGGCCTGGCTGAATTCAATGTAGGAGACAGTGAACCCCTGAGTCCATCCCCATGGGCTCTTAATGGGCCCAACATTTACACTAAATGGTCCTTGGGTCCAGGCACCTTATGAAAACCCAAGGACTGTGGACAGATGCAAGACTAGCCCATCGGGTATTACCCTCAATGGTCTTACACTTAACCTCTCAGCCCATAATGATCAAACACTACCCGACAATAGAGGACCTCTCCCTCGGCTGCAAGGAACAATGCTGCACTTTCTACTTACATGGATCCCGAGAATTAAAACTTTTTGCAAACATTTTGAAACCATAATATATATATATATATATATATATATATATGTGTGTGTGTGTGTGTGTGTGTGTATCACTATATAAATATATTTTGCAAAACAAATATCAACGTTTGAAATCAGCTGCTGACAGTTTAGGTTTCCATCAGAGAGAGTGCATTCCCCGATCATTCACTTTGTCCAACAAAGAGGTTAATCCTGTCACTATGATCACCCACTCAGATGAATTCTCGAACTATCCCAACATACCCAGGTTTTGACCCCTTCTAAGGATCTCACTGATTGGCATATTAAAGATAGCCCAATCCGACACCTAGTGAAGTACCGTAATCGAGTTTAGGGGTCAGGTGTAACATTCCAGTTTTGCCCATCTATCTCCACGGTCCAGGGTAGTATCAAAATTTTGGTCCAGTTCAGGGTTTCAACAAAACCCACACTGTATGTACCTCAGGTCTCATCCTGGCAGTTGAGACAAGCCACCCCAACCAACTTGGTTGCACATCAGTGTCAACCTTGGTAGGATAAATATCCCCAGATCTATCCAACGGCTGTGAAGATTCTAAACTAACATGAGTCTCATAGGTGTCCAGTTTAAGGGTATTACACAGAAACATACCAAAACACATGAATCAATTATGTACTTTTATTCATTTACAAAAAATGTCATCAAGTACATCAATCTGATTGGAGATAAGGGCATACACTATCTAACAACTTGTAAAAATAGCGACTATAAAGTGTCTCATGATCAACAACATTGGTAACAAGCTTCGCATAAGTTCCATCCATAACCCCTATTCCCACTGCATAAATTTTCAATTTCTTTGGCCTTCTCCTCAATTACAAACCCAAATTTCCACATATTGAAGTCATCCTCATTTTGGGACTTCAGGTCTAGAGTTGTTAGGTTCGACCTAGGTGGAGATCAGGTTAAAATCATTCAGTTATCTCTCTCTCTTTCTCTGCTTTCTCCATCCTCAACGTGCTTCGTTATTGACTTTAATCATCTTGCTCTACTAAGACATTCCTTGTTGTCAATCTTTTCTATCACCCCTTGATTACCCATTTCATTAAGACTCTTTTTTTTTTGTTTCACTTTCTACCCTTATCTCTATGTTTATACTCTAGGTTTATTCTTATATGATTTTTAAATTTGGTGAATTTGACTGAGAGATAGTTCTAGTGTGGAAAGATTCTATTCTGGGTTTTTGTTTCTCTGTTCTTGTTTGTCTGTGGAGAGAGTTGTTACTAATGAATGACAATTGAGAAAAGATTGGGATTTATCAAGGATGATTAACCGATGAATTAGATTCTAGTGGGCATGTGTGTATGTGCTGTTGATTTTGTCATTTTCAGATCTATTTAATGTATCAAACTCAAAGGAAATTGATAGAAAACATATACTTGGTTAGGCAGTGGAAGTAAGTCCATTAGTTGCAATAGTGATGAAATTCTATTAGAGA
This sequence comes from Nelumbo nucifera, assembly GCF_000365185.1. Next base: position 2,095,511 of record NW_010729109.1, read on the forward strand.
AGAGCTTCGGAGGTTGGTGTTGTAGGGGCGAGTTCTTGTGATACCGATAACGGAAAAGGGTATTACTATCATTTTCTCAAAATATAACAGTCACATAGCATGTGACAGAACCCTAATGGTAGGGGAGGAATTATTTAATTGTTAGAGAACTTAAGGGAACTTTAAGACAATATGTAAACGGCAAGGATGGAGTTAGTTAGTTTCCTAAACCATAGGAATCACTTCTTGACTAATCATCAAATTGTAAATGATATTGGGACCAAGAGAAAAAGGTAAGAACTCATTTAACTAAATAGCAATGGTTTTTTATTTGGTCTTATATGTCATGTTGCATAGCCCAATGGGCCTAAAGTCTATTAGATATTCCACTTTTGCTTTTTTAGAAGAAATGCAATAAATGTTTTACTAATTGATTGAAATGAAAGCTTTATTCTAGAATGCTTTAACAAATCTTGTCAAATTAGCACCAAACATATCTCAATTCAACTAGTAAAACAAATCTGAGAGGCCATCAAGGCCAGGAGCTTTAGTAGGGTCCATTTTGAACAAGACATGCTTCACCTTATCTTCGTAAACAATCTATATATCATCTCATTATTCTTGCAATCTATATATCATATCATTATTCTTGTTGTTAAGTTAGGGGCCTCACCTAATAGCTTAAGCTTTTAAGTTGAATGATTCCTTCCAACACAAAAAATAACAAGAAGAATAATTATCATAAATAACACCATAATCTATAGTAATGAAGCAATGAGACGTTCACCTAAACAATATAGGCCTCTTGGTCTTCTTAGTGCCCTAATCACATAAACAATAACAAAGCAACTAATTAATAATAGACAAGGACTTCTCTACAATAAACTTAGTTACAAAAAGGAAATAAATATCTGTTCTTTAAAGGGACATTTTCAAGTTTCCAACTTTCAGGTGCCTCTTGCCCCTTGATAACTCTAAAATAAAATCTTTATCATGAGTTGGGCAAAATAGGGTGTGCCTCTAGATCCCAAATGCCAGCATGGGACTTTGCAACTTCATCCATAAAGCATTAGAAGGGTTATCCTTAAAAGTTTACAAGAGACCAGCTCTAGTCCTACAACTTAAAATCTTATGGCCCCGTTAGACTATCAAATAGGCAATGCAATGGGAGCTTTTCATACAGCGCAACAACTAAGATTTCATTACTAAGAAGAGTGAAATGAATAAATTGAACCAAAGGTTTAGTATTGTACAAAAAACTCTTCATATGAATATATTTACACCAATTGTGAACATCGCTTTTAATTGGTTCAATAGGGCATGCAACAACCTCACCTAACTATATCACTACATTGGCTATGAGATGCTCAATTGAAATTTGCTAAAACAAAATAAAAAATTATCCTATCTAGAGCATAGCCCTTGGGGGCTTTATTAGTTTCATACTATTAGGTTATTATCATAACATTGTTATACAACCAAGGACTTTTGCTAAGTGTATCCTAAGATCAAATCGAGACAGAAATTTCACCAAAAAAGCACATTTGAACTAGTATACGACAACACCAAAATTAAAAATATTCAAAACCTTGAAACCCACCAACTGCATTGACCTATCACTCAAAATTTTAACTATCAAATTCACTTTCCAATCATCTTACTTTTTTACGTTTTCCTTTCTGGCCCGAAGAACTTCTCTCAAACCTTTTGCTAAAGGAATTGAAACTTTTGAAAGATCTACAATCTTCCATTGAGCTCAAATTAGAATCATCACAATCTATTAGTAGTACCGAGAACTGCAAACATGATCCAAGGGAAAGGAAAATCGCTAATGGAGAGAGAGAGAGAGAGAGAGAGAGAGAGATTAGAGCTTATAGGACAAAAGAAAACCTTGTACTCACACAAGAGAGAAAATCGTCGAAATAGGTGTCATAATTCATCATTATCATCATCTAAGCCTTGTCCTAACTATATGGGGTCATCTACATGAATCTTATTTCGTCATTCCATTATATTCAATGCTATATCCATCATCAAATTGTTAGCACTTAAATAATTTCTTACTACTTCCTCCCAACTCCTTTTTGGTTTGCCTCTAACTCTTCTATCCCTTTCAACTTGTAATTAATCACTTCTAATAGGTGTTGTAAATGGTCTCTTATGCATGCTATTGAACCACTTCAATTTACTTTCTCAGTTTTTCGCTTATTAGCTACTCTTAGGTTTCTTTTAATGACTTCATTCTTGACCTTAACCTTTCTAGTTTTACCACTCACCCATTTAATCATATGCATTTCTTCCACAATCATTTTTTTCAAACATATTGTTTCTTAAGTACCCAACATTATGCTTTATACAATATAACTTGCCTTACAACTGTATTAAACAATTCTCCTTTGAATTGAAGTGCATTGACCTATTGAATAAGACTTTGGATGTACCCTCTCCATTTTGTCCACCTTGCTCTAATTCTACGAGCACCATTCTCCTCGATCTCCCTTTTATTATAAATTATTGAATAAAAGTAATAAAAGTGGTCACATTGAGTTATCTCTTGGTCTCCAATGCCAGGTGCACCCTACTTTATACTCCTATTTTAATCTACCAATGTGAGCTTTTCATACAGCATTGGTCCCTAAGTCTAGATAAAAGAGGAGGGTTGTATTAGGTTTACACCTAGCACTAAAACTTTTACAATTCTGATGATGGTGTATCCTGGTTAAGCATCATAGTTATGATTCTTAATGGTATATATATTAAATTCTTATCATTGAAGGTGTCCACAGAAGAGGTATATCATATGCATGACTAAAATGGTCTTTTTGTCCATTCAAGAATTGTTTCTTTTGTTCTCATTTTGTGGTCCATAATCCAGATGTGAAGAGATCACTCTAAAAGAGTGCCTTCCATGAATGCAAGAAAATGATTTCTACACTAGATGACTGACTGCCTCATACACAGCCATTTTACTTTCTATATATAATTGCAATAAGAATAGGCATAAATAATCTTAACATGATATAGCTACTACTACTACTCACACTGTGTCAGGAACTTCTTCCGTACTGAACGCGTATACAATTATTAGTGGGCCTACAATTATTGCCAAACTAAACATGGGCCGGTTCTATATTAGTTGGGCTTTTATATTAACCACCATCTTATAACTCTTAATTATATCCCTAAATCCATTACAAGCTAAGATCCACAGTCCCCCTTATCTCACCGACACTTGTCCAGTTGTCCTACCAACTCTCTGTCTCTCACTATGACAAACGAGCTTGGCATATTTAATATAGTTACGTGATTGTGATATTTACTTCGACGTCCTTGTGGAGATCCACACGGTCAGGCCCAGTCCATTTCACATGGTTGCCGCTTTATTATTGCACTGTTTATTCTTTCACTATTTGTTGGGTCATGCTGTCATGGCCCATGGGTAGTCGTCATCGGATTCAATAAAATCTCTATTTGATTCGACTATTACAAACTTGCATCCAAATACAATCCAAAATTCGATCAGATTTGAAGACTTTGGATTGGAATTTGAATTTTAATAGTTTCAGGTTTAATTTGGATTTAATTGAATTTTGCATTATTTTTTAAAATATCAAAAAAATTAAAATTTTAATTACTTTTTAACTTTTATATATAATAAATTAATATAAGTATAATATACTGAATTTATTATATATATATATATATAAGTTCATATATAATATAATAAATAAAATTTATTTTTATAATTTTAAATATAATTATTAAAATCAATAAATATTATAATATAATCAAATTCGGATTTTAATCAGATTAGATGGGATAAAGTCCAAAAACGATCTGATTATTTATATATAAATTATATATAACATAATAAGTAGAGTATACTTTTTATAGTTTTAAATATAATTACATAAAATTTATATGTTACAATAAAAAATATTATAATATAATCAAATTCAGATTTTAATTGAATTAGATGAAATAAAATCCGAATCCAAAAAAAATCGAATCGGATATACTATCGGGCCTCGAATTTTTGAATATTATTAACAGGCGTAGGTGGACCAACGATTCACGCAATTCAACCCAAAAAACTTAGGTGGGGGTCTGGCCGTCAGGGTGTGGGTCTATTAGATTGGATCAGATTCAGAAGGGATACATGATACACAAGCGGTGGGCCCCACATGAAACCAGTGTCGGTGTTCCTGTCATAGTTCTTCTCCGTAATCCGTACTGTCCCTTTAAAAACGCTAATACATAAATGAATTGAAGAGAGAGAAGGGCTTGAGTTGACCAATTTTGATGACGGTGCTGCTGCTGCTGCTTTGGTCATGGTGGTGGGTTTGAGGCCTCTATTGCGCCCATCGCGCCAAAACCGTTAAAAGCAGCCACCATCAGTTAGATCCCGTCATTTCCTGCTCTCTCTCTCTCTTGATTTCTTTAAGTTGTGACCATTAATTAATCGAAGTATCATTAGAATAATAACCATTAATTAATCATGGTATCATTAGAATATTGATAGCAATTAATTATGAGACATTAGCACATAAAGACATAACTCCCTTTTCCTCTGTTTCTTCCATCAATTTTTAGGGTAAATTACCGAAACCTCCCTTAAAGTTTCTTAATTGCAATCATTTTTCTTCATCTTTCTTTCTTACATAGTTGCAAAGTATACCCCTTGTGTTAGAGTCCTTTAACAAAGGAAAAAAAAAATGTCTAAAATATCTGTTATACTTTATGAATAACCAAAAGAAAAACAATACAAATTTTATGAATAACCAAAAGAAAATAAAAGAGTTCAAAGTTATACTTTACCTTTTAGTAATTGTTATGAAGGGCAAAGTTATAAAATAAATCAATTTCAAAAAAGAGATTGGAAGGGTTTGGGGGGATTGTTATAAAAAGAAAATTTAAAAAATAAACATTTTTATCAAAAAAGTAACTGTAGAGATATTTTGGACATTTTCATGCCTCTTGTTAAAGAATTCTAATAAAGGGGGTTTACATGCAAATATGCTAAAAAGTTTAAGGAAATTATCACAATTACCAAATTTCAAGGATAGTTTCAACAACAATCAGAAACTTCAGAGGAGATTTTAGCAATTTACTCCAATTATTAACAAACCAACCAAATCTTTCTGCTTCTTTAGTTCTTTAGCTCTTCCTTTCAAAGTTAAGGAAGAAAATGAGCATGACCCATTAAATGAAAATTAGCTACTTTTGAAAGATGAGACAAGAAGAGAACTTTAGTCTTATATACCATTTTCAACAGCTCATCTCCTTCCAACAACCTCTTAACATCTCTCTCTCTAAACATCCAAAGTCTAAGGAGAGAGAAAGAGAGAACTAGATAGACTCAATGAAACCCTCTTCCTTGGGCAAAGATCAAGTGTATATGAATGTGTAATGTCTCGGGTATGCTGCTCTTTGTGGGGAATTGGCCCACATTGTCTATCCACATGACTTCATGTGCACTCAGCTCAAGCCCACAAACCCATGTGACTTAGTTGCTTCTAAACATGCATTTGTTTCCTCACAAACCCACACGCCCCACCTTCTCTATTCCTCCTCTGTCTGTCCCTCATTCTCTTCTCTCACCTTCCATCTCTGACTTACATATCAAAACCACTCTATCCATTTATTCCACTGTTGATCCAATCTGTTGCTTGGAGCCAACTTCCTTCCAGCAATTCTCCTTTCAAATTCCCAAGGATAATTCCTTCTTCCATGGATTACTGCAAATCCTGACTATTCTTGCAAGCCACCAGTTTTCTGGTTTTGTTGTTTGGGTAAGAGATCCAGAACTTCCTAGGAATCTTATACGCAGCAACATAGCTTGGGCCCAGTGGGTCCACATGTTTCTCTGTCCACTCTGTTGTATTTGTAGGCAAGTTGCAGCCCACAAGGCCCATGTAATGTGCCCAAATCAAAGCCTTCTTTTGGCATTTATAAATGAATATTTTGACATTTCCTGTGGCTCCAGTCCATTAATAGTCAAACCAGATAGAGTCTATGTGAATTAGCCACGTGCTCCTGCCGTTTAGTGGTTTAATTATTTGGGTTAAATGGATAAATTCATAATATCATAAATTATATTAAATGATAAGAATATAATGATAAATAAAATATAAAAAAATACATAAAATTACAGAAATTTTGAAAAAAATAAGTATTTTTCTAATAAATAAAAATAAGTGTGATAAATGATATTTATTATTATTATTATTAATGATGGCTAAAAATACAAAAAAAAAGAAAAAATTAGAGAATTAATGTCTGACCCTTGATCTTCCGACCTGATCAAATGGTTCAGCTATTCAATAGGCTGAGTCACCAGGACAACGATAAATTATTCCACAACTAAATGGACTTAGAAATGGGCAGGGATCTGCTCCCAATACTGTCCCAACATTCCACTGTAGCTAGAGGTGTAAATCGGGCCCTATCACCCATGGCCCAGCACGACGGTCCATGGGTTGTGCTAGGCCCGATAGGATGTGGGTCGTGTTGGGCCTGGGGTTTTAGGTACACGGGTTGGGTTGGCATGGCACGACCGAGCGGGCTGGGCTGGCACGGCATGACCGAGTGGGTCGTGTTGCTCGCGGCCCGGCCTGGCATGACCCATATATTATTTATATATATAGTATATTTATATATATAATATATTATATATTATATAAATTATAATTATATAATAATATATAGTATAGAATTATTAATAAAATAAAAATTTATTTTTAAATTTTATTATACTAATTTATTTAATTATTGTATATATAAACAATTGTATACATCAAAATTCATATAAAATTAAAACTTCAAGTTTTTTTTTCAATTTTTTTTTAAATAAATAGCTTTGCCCTGGCCCACGGCACGACATGGCACAGGTCTGCACAGGCTTGGGCTGTGAGCCATGCCTGACCAACCCCAAATTATTCTAAGGGAGGGCGGCATTACCCAAGACAACACAACCCATTTTACACCTCTACTGCAGCCATACATTCTTAATGGAACATTGTTGGGAGCATTTTTTGGTAGCAGATCCAACTTGTCAGAAACCTGGCCAGGTTATGGGTCAACTGGTCTGACCGGCCAGTTCTAACTATGGTTTGAAAATATTTAGCTGGATCTAAGTGGGTCCCCACTTTGTTGTTAGGTGTTAATAGTGTTTCAACGATTTGTTGCTAATACACAAGAAAGAAAGAAACAAAGAAAGCAAGAAGGAATATTACTTAATAAGATTTTATTCATTCTCAATCTGATCATATAGGTGGTGTTTGGTTCCGTTGCCAAAAAACTGCACTTGCACCAATTTGGAGCCGCATCGATTTTGAGAAAATATGTAAAAATGCATCAGCATATGCTGTTTGGTTAGACGTTTTCTCAAAAAAATGTTTTGCTTCTTTCTCAAAAAACTGTCGAAGTGTCAATCATTTTTGATGTTTTGTCTTTTCTTAAAGCGTTTTCTGGTATGGTGGCTGATGTGGCTCTTACATGGTGCCATTTTCTTAAAAAAATCAATAAGACCAAACAGCAACATGGATAAATTTTTTTTTCCAAAAAATCACAAAAATGTAATGCCATTTTTTTTTTTGAAAAACAAAAAACACAATGGAACCAAACACCTCCATGATATCTAAACAAACAAGCCGAAGTTAGGCTTATTTAGGGGTTGTTCTCCAATTTAAATGACTTTGTTTTCTAAAACAGAAATGACTCTCATGTAAACAAAGAACAATACAGTGAAGTAACAATTGTTTTTGTTTTCAGAAACAAAAACCATTCACATTGGCTACCTTTAGATGAAGATGCCAAATATTGAGGCTTATGCTTGGCATTGACTTGGGCCTCAAAGCCTCTGCCTGAAGTAAAAATTGCTTTTGAGCTAAGGGCTGTGAGAGGTAAGAATTGCTTTTAAAACAAATATTAAAGCCAGAATACTTTTAGAATAGCACAAATATTATTGACAAACTCATATTTCGCATTTTGTATGAATTCATACCTTTATAACGGACTGTATAATCAATCACAAATGAACACATTAATGTTCCGTACACATGGGCGCATGTGTACTAGCTGTGTATTCGTCATAGTACAAAACAAGTTATGACAATTCATTAATGACAACTGTGTATACATCAAGATCCACATATCTAACTATTTTTCTGTATCTTAGTTATATCCAAGATTTAAAGTATAAATATGTATGGGTCCGTATTGATCAATATGTATTATTTTAAAAGCTTTTCGATAGATGGCATTAGGGTTCTGACTCGTTCAAGGGGTGAAGGAGTTTTAAACCGGTCCTCCTTAAACCGATTTTAAAAAAAAAAGTATTGATAAAGTCCGATACGCCCCTACTGGCGTAAGAGGTACCCATATTTTGAACCTTGATTGTATCTGAACTTCACAGTAATATGCATTATTAACCACTAAAATTTTGAAGGACTACAAAAGGAATATGAGAGTATTTTTGCATGGAGATGAAATAGAAAGGCTTTTTAATAATGGGCCTGGAGCCTGCCATTCTGATAGTTTAGACAAGGGCAAGAGGCCCAGGAATCATACTAGATGGGCAACATGGGTGACTCAGAAAATGGGTCCCACAAGCTCCTCTCTCTCCTCCCTCCCCATTCACGGGGCAAACTTCAGCCCTGAAATCATTGCCATGTGCCTGGAATGAGCCCTTTTGGTAGAAAAAGGAAGGACACTTCAGGCTTACAACTTCATCAACCAAAGTTCCTGTTGATTTATCCATTTCCACTAAGGTAAGTGTTTCCTTTAGTCATAAAAATTTTATTATCAAAAGGGGCATTTTTGTTTCATCCAAGTGTTTGCAATTTTTTCAAGATGGGAAATACCCACTTGAGAGATCGGTATTGATGAGGGCGGATTTGGTCCTCCAATGACATTGTGACAGATGGCATCTCAAGATAGTTAGATGACACCTAGACACCACCTAAGTGATGATTTGGAGTCCTAGATCGCAGCTCGTCTTTACCCTAACCTAGTGACCTGCCTTCACCGTCGACTTGGCGACCTGCCTTTACGCCGACCTAGCTACCTCGACCACAACTTAGGTCGGCTTATAGCACCTCGTATAGGGTTAGCATGTAGCACCTCGTCACCGGCCGAAGTGACCTCGATGCGAGGAGCGACATCCATCGAGGGCTTGCCGACCTGATTAGGGACCAGGCGATGGCCTACAAGATGTGCTCACCGACAAATTTGGCATGCATATCCCAATGCTCCCAGGTTTCTCAAAAGTTGGTCCATGTATCGAATGTTCCGGAGGATGGTCAACGTGCATGGCGGTTACCTCCGGACCAGTTAGGCACAACCTCTCAGAAATCTCGGATGCGGTGCGTTTGGCCCAATCCAAACAATGCCTATATAAAGGCACCAACCCCAATGACACAAGAGAGAGGCGAGTAAGCACATTCTAGTTCTCATACTTTATGATTTTTTAGCTCGCGATCTACTACGAGAGTACTAACCTAATCATCGGAGCGACCTCGCCGGGTTAGCCACCCCAGGTCCTCTAACATTGATTCCTTGCAGGTTTCTTTGAAGAGTTACCTAGTTCAGCAATCGACCCAGCTCGGCACCCAATCTACCCCAGCTCAGCCTAGTCAGTTCAGCATCCAAGTCCTCATCTAGCAAAAATCCTCCACTTCGGCCTCTGAGTCGTCGACCACCTGGAAGTAGTCCGAACAACAGGGTGCTGCCAAAAAACCCTCCATCAATTGGCGTTGGCTGTGGGAAATGCTACAAGAAGCTAAGTTCTCACCTCTAAAAAGCTAAGTCCTTATCTTTTAGAAAGTTAAGATCTCACCTTTTAGAAATTAAAGTTTTCACTTTCTAATTTCCTTTTTTTATGAACTCAAAGGCACTTTTGAGTAGCATCAACACTCATAACGAATACCGATTATTGGGGGGCAAAAACAATTGTGATGAACTTGGAGAACTCTCTTATGACAATCAGACAAGTTCAGGCCGAACTTAGCACCCCCAGTGCCCCAGATAAATACCCCACTACTGCATGTGATTTGATCATTTTGCATCTTCCCTGGTATTATTATAAATTGTCTCATATTTGATGGCTTATATTTGTTTTTCTGTGTCACATGTAATTTGATCATTTTGCATCTTTCGAGCTTTGATAATTAGTTGATGTGGAGATTTAGGATATGTTTGGTTTATTATACCGGGTCTTACTATTGTTATTTCTTTTTTTAATTTTTGCTCATTCTAAGCAAAAATGAATAACATTAGTGTTTGGTTACAAAATTCTTGCTACAGGCCACATTCTTTTTAGAATGAAAAATCAACCAATAGCACAAAAATTGAGGTAGCCTGCAGCATGAAAAATAATCATGCCCCATCTCATCCATATTCATTCTCTGAGAAAACTTTGCCTACAAAACTGCTACCATAGATGTTTACTAGTGGACTACCGCGTAAGTACTTATACAAAAGCTCTTTAATAAAAGCATTTTTACGAAAGTACTTTTATAAAAGCATTTTTACATGAAATCACTTTTATGAAAGCACTTTAATAAAAGAACTCTTACGACTTTTACAAAAGCACTTTTGTAAAATACTTTTACAAAATCACTTTTGTAAAATACTTTTACAAAATCACTTTTGTAAAATACTTTTATGAAAATACTTTTATAAAAGCACTTTTATAGAAGTACTTTTATAAAAGCACTTTTATGAGAGTACTTGTATAAAAAGTACTTCTACAAAAAGCACTTTTATCAAGTATTTTTATGAAAACACTTTTATCAAAATACTTTTATAAAAGCACTTTTACAAAAGCACTTTTATAAAAGCACTTCTATAGAAGTACTTTTATAAAAACACTTTTACAGAAGCACTTTTATGAAAACACTTTTACAAAAGTATTTTTGCATAGGACACTTGTAAGTCTGAAAAGAATCAATTTTTAGGAAAAAAAGTGTTTGGTTCATAGCAATATTTTCTCATTATGCCTATTTTTACCCATTCTTGTCCATTTTAGAATTTCATTTTGGGTAAGAATGAGAAAGGATGAGAGTTGAACCAAATATGGCCTTAATGTCCTTCAAAGCACTAGATTTTCATTATTTTTGTAGGGTAAATTATGAATTACCAACCTATACTTTGAGAGTAATGATATATAGTTCCCTGAATTTTTTAGATTCTAAAATTTTGCCCCTTTTGCTAGTATTTCTTCAGTTAACTTGGAAAAAATTCTTATGCGGTTGTTAAGCATTTTTAAATCCCTATGCTAACCTTTCTTTAATTTGTGGGATCATTTTGTCATTTCTCTTCTTTCTCATCCAAAGTAGGTGAGAAAGGGATAATGTGCTTTGGGCAAATTTCTTAAACTACCTTTATGGTTTAGTTAATTGAATAACTCTACCCTTATTGTTTACCTGTTACCTTTACCCTCAAGTTTTCTAACAATTGACATCACGATTAAGTACTAACGAAAAACAAAATGTTGTATAAAACCCAATGATGAAAATTTTTAAGAGCTGGAGTAAACCTATCAAGGGCCATCATCTTTCCCTAAACTGTTCGCTGTTCACAACTACAATATTGATAAAATGTCCAGACGAACTGGGGTGTTTCCATGAAAGGGTATTGTGAATTGTCTACGGGGTGGCTCCAGTTTTCATTAGACACCAATCTATTCCATGGTTTTCTGGGTTTTAGACGGTGTAGATTGATTGATCAATATTCAAAATTAGAAAATTAATTATTTACATGGTTTTTGGAAGTGTGAGCACTTTTTGGGACTGATTTTCAAGAAAAAACACCCATGCTTCCAAGACCCATTTTTCACAAAAAAAATACTTTTGCCACGCAGGCAGTGAGCAACACTATGCTGTTTGGTAAGGTGATTTTCATCACCGTTTTTCATGTATGTGCTAACAGGTAAGGACCACATAGGATACACATCAGTCAACCGTTGGAGGAAACGGTTCATTTGGCGTTTCATGCATCAGTGGGGTCCCGATTTTCGAGACATGCCCAATTTTTTAATAATTGGCTGAACCAAACAATAAGATACATGGGTGTTTGTTGAAACGCCTATCTGGATCCGACGTGGCATAATTTTTTTGAAAAACGGCCATGGTTCCAAACATCCCCTTAGAAATCAGTTCTGAAAGCAAGAACCGACATGTCACACACACGGCCTACACCACAACAAATCTAGAGTGGCTGATGGTAGTGTCTCACATTTTTTGATTTGCATATGCTGTTGACGAACGCAACAATGACAGTTTATTATTCTAGGTTTTCGAATCAAAGATGATTGATTCACGAATTAATTTCTGGTTTTGAGTATTTTTTGGTTCTATCACAACCATACCATCTATATTGGAGTTGTGAAGGAAGAGACTCTGAAGCTGATTTTTTGGTGCATCTCCAACAATAATCTCTTATTTGGTCAAAAAATCAAGCTGGTAGGCATTTGAATTCAACTTCCCTCCTGTCAATAGGCAATGAAATTTCGAAGGGGTTAAGCCCTGTTTAGGGGATGCATTGTAGATGGTCAAAAAAAAAAACACAGTTTAAAGAGACAATCTAGAGAGCTTGTGATTAGTATTTAGACCTCACACCTGGAAGTTGGATAGAGACGTTTTTATTATTTCAGTTAAGGTTGAGTATGAAATGCAAATATGTACAGTAAAAATATATATAAAATACAAGATTTTGCATTCTACATATTTGTATTTATACTCCTTCCAAACTCAGCCAAAGGCTACACCCTTGAAAAGTATATGTAAATTACAGTCGGTGGTGCGCGATGGGAGAAGAAAATTGAAACAGGGGATTTTAGTCCAACTCCAGCAAAAATGATACATGGAACTCAAATTGGATGCTCTGTCCTCCGGTCTAATTGGCTGAAAATACAGAACGATCTCCCATTTTTTTTGTCTTTATAGAGTTCATTTTAGATTCTCCGCTCTTCCTTGATGACGGGGGTTTCTATTGATATAATTTGGGTCGCCGAGGACTGTGTATTTAGCCGAGTGGTGTGTTAGGTTAAGCTGTCCGTTAGTCAATTAATTAAACTATAATAATACTTTAAGAAATTTGTCCATATACTTTTACCCCTACCCATTTTCATTGTTTTATTTTACTAATATGAATATCAAAAAGGCATTTTAGTAAATTAACTCTTTAGCCAATCGACTAAACAGGGAAGGAACAAAGTGTGGATCTTTATCATAAATTAAAGTTTCCAAGGCTAAATGCCACTACCCAAAATATAGTGTGATAATTTTTAATTTATCCTATTTTTTATCAACGTTTTAAAAAACGACCTGGAAATAGAGTCGTTCTGGCCACTGATTTCCTGGTCGATGGTCGGTTTGAATGGACGGCCTATTCTGATAGTAAAATAAAAAAAACGGTTGAATAGATCGACGGATCGGCAGTTCAACTGCCTGGGTTAACGGTTTGTTGATTTTTTCAACGATTTTGATCAGATTCCAGATTTGGGATAAAACTGAACCAATTGCCTAGATTATTCCCTGGCCGAATAATCCGACCGTCCAGATCAACAGCAGTTCGAAAACGTTGTTTTTTATTATCAGTTTCTATTAATGTTCAAGGGCTCCCTGAATTCTACTAAACGCAATTAATGGATAGACCGGGCCTGGGCCACATATCTGAAAGCCCATAGGCCCAGCAAACGTTCAACATGCATTAGGGCTGCAAGCAGCTGATCTAATTAGAGTTCAGAATTCTAAGGGTATGCTAAACACAAACATGATTAAATTTATTTGTATATTTTGGTATCTAATTTGGTTAATATATTAATAAACTTATGCTAAATTTGCATAAATTCACAAAATCAGACATAAAATAAATAAATTTATCTGAAACCTAAATCCTACTTAAGCCATCCAAGACCAATTAGTTTGGACTCTGACCGCACATGGTAGGTTCACCTATGCCTCTGCTGTGAAATTATTTGAAGATGATGTGGCTTTGTTACTTTCCAGATGTATCATGGAAGAGTTTTCTGGTTTCTTGGCTGGCAAACTGGTGGAGTCAAACAAGATAGCACCACCACCCCTCCTAGTGAACTATGTGTTCCTTCACTAAATGTTTTGTTGTATTGTTGGAAGGGAAGATGTAAATGGGTAATGGAGCATGTTGACTTCATCTTCCCTGGTTATGGCTGCCCATCCTCGTATCAATGAATTGACATTATTAAAACAGAATCAAGCTGGATTTGCTCCTCACAAAACACGTCTCACACCAACCTCATAGAATTTGCTGCTGCACATAAGAAATATCTAATCGTACTTATATGCTATGTGACAAACAAATCAGCTTTCTTCAGTCTACCAATGTTCACTATATGACACCTCCACTTATCGTTCTGGAAGGGGACGCACAGAAGATTGTTAACACCCTGTTGAACCACCACTTAGGGGTGCAAGTCGGATACCCAATTTTAAGATTTTATATTATACCGGGCCTGGGTTTCTGAACCGATCCATTCAAATTTTGACAAAATCCTAACCTTAACTCGCCCAAGTTGCACCCCTACCAACTACCATTACTATAACATTCCTTGGCAATTGCATATATATCTATCTATCTATCTATCTATCTATCTATCTATCTATATATATATCCTGATTTTTGGTGCCATCCTATTGTGGTAAGCAGATATTCAAATCCGACTTAAATGGATTTCAAATCGAGTTTGAATTGGATTAGGTACTACCCAAGTACCCATTTGCAGCCCCATTATGTGCTGCTGTCATAAATTAATGTCAAAGTATTTTATATTTCCTTCGAGCCAAAAATCTAGGGAAAAACATGTTTTAAATCCCATTTTTCATGGTAAACCAAACACATAGAACTAGATTACTACGATGTCCATGAAAGCAGAAAGGTGCTGTTTAGTGCTTTTTGATACTCATTTTATTTTGTATGTTCAACAATTAGCTATATCGTTAAGTCTGGTTTGGTTTGCCTTACATTTCATGATGTGGGGGTCAAGTTTGGCCATTTATCAGCTTTGTAGACTAGTTAGGGGCGATCATTTTCAGCCAGTTTGGAAGTTTTGGGCTTAGGCCTATGTTTTGTGTTTAGACCTAATTTGCATACATAACCCATAACATCATCATGAATATAACTGCTGTTATTTTACAAAAAAACTATTGATTTGGCCAATGAACCGCTGATCCAAGTGATTCAACCATTGAACCATTCAAATTGGATGACTGATTCCCAAGTTGAAGAGTTCAACCACCTGGGTCAATGACAGTTTTGAAAACATTGGTTATATGACATATAATCAGTCATTGGCCCATGTAGACCCAGGCCCGGCTCATGATCACCCTAGTAAAGTGAAGATGCAGGATGAGCTTTCCAATTGTGAGGGTCCTACCTGTGATTACCTGCATGATGCATGTACTGTTACGGTTAGGGGTGGCCGCAAGCTGAGTTTTTCATGAGCTATTCAAGCTCGGCTCATGAAAAGCGTGATTTCGCATAGTCTAAATCAAGCTTTGAGCCAAGATCCAGTCCAACATATAAGCTTGTTTGATAATTGAGCTAAGCTCGAGCCTAATAAAACTTGGCTCATGAGGCTCGCGAGCCTAATTGACTTTTTTACATATATACATACACATATACATGTTTATATGTCTTTTATTTTTATAAAACATTTGGCTCATAGTCGAGCTCTAGGCTTAGTGTATTGGTGAGCCAAGCTCGAATAGTTAGATATTCGGCTTGGCTTGGCTCAAATCCACCCCTAGTTTGAACATTGAATTCCTAGGTCATTTACTTAGACACCCCTATAATTTCATATATTTGTTAAAACCTTCTCCGTGGTTTCCATATACTAAAATACTCCTTTAGTTTGCATCTGTTTTACTTAATTAACTCTCTGCTAGGAAACGTTTGTATTTTTATTCTAGAATGGCCACGTGACCTCTTAAAATGAATAAAAAATGTGAAAAGGGCATGGATTTGAGGGCTTTTATTCCAAAAATACTCCTAGAATTGTCATATCAACACTTTTAGAAATAAAACTTCGGGGGCAAAACCAAAATCAACTTTTGGTTTGGATTGGACCCCATCCAAACCAAAATCAATTTGGATAGACCAACAAAACATATTGAATTGGGCCAGTCCAGACTTAATGGACCAAAGTATTTATTGGATTGGGTTGGACCTAGTCCATCCATAATGAATTTATATTGGATTGGGTTGGATTGAGCCAATATCTGGTTCATTGATAGAAGATAAGAATAAAGGTGTCAATGAACTAGGCTTGGGTTAGAATTAATCTAAATTTAAACAAATTTAAACATATTCAATGGTCCAAACATTAAATTGAAGTGGTAAAAAATTGTTCAAAATATTCATTGGATTGAATTGGACCTGATCCATTTGTAATGGATTCACATTAGATCAGATCGGATTGGACCAAATCCAATCCAATTGACACCCCTAATAAGTGGTTTGCAATTTGCAAACTATATGGGGGCATCTCAAGAATATGGAATTATTGTCAATGTCCAAGATTTACCCAGAATCGAAAATAGTATCGAGTGTATCGTATCATAACCAAAGGTTCCCTTTCACTTAAATAAATTGAAATCCACAGGTCTCGAGAGTCTTGAATGTTTAAGGTGATAGAAATTACCCTTGGAGAGATAAATCTTTGATGTACGTAGAAATCTAAGCTTAGAGAGTAGTTTTACTTTTAGGCTATGTTTGGTTTGAAGGAAAAGGTAGGGAAAAGAAGGGAAATATAGCAAAACCTATATACAAGGTTTGTAAAGGTTTCCCTATATTTTCCTCCCTTTTCCTACTTTTTTCCTTCAAACCAAACACAACCTTATTATTATTTATTTATTTTTTTTATGTTGATGAGAATTTTGATTAATAGGATTGAAGTATATTGACTATTGTTAAAACTAGAGGCCCTTAAAAGAATAAATAGTGATCTTTCTTGGAACTTGAGTTTTTGCATAAAAATGTGCAAAAGAGTATTTGAAGTGTGTGAAGGTGTGAAAATGTGTTAAAACTTTCTTTTTAAATGCAACATTGAATGACCCCGTACTAAGTAAGGGGAAGTTATATATGTACATTAATGATTTTTATTACCAGTTTTTTATTACTGTTTATAAACTGCCATTTTTTAAGACACTCATACAGTCTAACCCTTATATGTCAAACCCATAAAATTATACGGGTCATTAAATTCAACTTGAAACATTTATCACTTTAATTTAATCATTATTATTATTATTATTATTAATTTATTTTAGTATTTAATTTAAATTTTTTATTTAGTAATAATATTAACTAAATTTGTAATTATTTAAATATTTTTTCCAACTGAGTATAATTATTATATAATATATTTGTTAATTCATATTTTCCATTTAAGAATAAACATTAATGATTTGGCTTAACAATTTTAATGACTATTAATAAATATTGATTCTTATTTAAGGTTTAATTATTGTATTTGGTAATTATTATGGGTCATGCTTTGAATAAACATTAATGATAACTAATGATCGTTATTTTGTTTTTTATTATTTACTTAAATAAGTACTTGATGATTGTTGTTATTATTAATTATTTCTATAAATATTTGATTGTTATTATTATTTACTTAGTTCAGTAATTTTAGTAAGTAATTATTTGATTTAATCTGAATTATTTCATTTTTTCTAATTATTTATAATAGACATTTAGGGTAGGCTCTTTATTTGATTTAAGAGACTTACCATGTTTTATCTAGACAATGACCCCATACTAAGGGCAACTACAGTATCATTTAATTTGAAATTTACTATTTAACAATAAAAAATCAATGTCCTGTTAAGCAACCCACCCCCAAAAAAGTATCAGTAACTTTGGAATCATTAATCTATTTATAAAATAATAAACTTATATGGATGTTTACAACAATATCACCAATACTACTTAATATTTAGGGACATATGAATGGATAAAAAGCATTTATGATATCCATTCAAAGAGGAAAAGAAGGAAGAAAATCATTCAATGAGTTGTTAAGAAAAACAATCCATGCCAAACAACATTTGCAGGTGCATCTATCCTCTAAAGTAAGAGATGAAAAATATATGACTACAATCAAATCATCATCATATATGGCTACATTCAACTGATAATATAATTAGGACTCCAAATCCCATCCAATAGAGGAAACATGAAAAAAAGGAGAATAATGGGACCATCCTAAGTATGGAAGTCACCTCCAAATTAGGTGGCAATGCTTCTTTTGGTGGTCGATCATGGTTATGGATTTTAAGTCTAAGCTCCCCACAATGCACGTAGACTGGCTAGAATTTATCTTTAGGAAAAGATAGGGAAACCTGTACATAACCTAATGGTATGTTTGAATTATGGGAATTGGGAGATAGAAATATAAAATGTAGGTTGAAATTATAATTTTGGGCATGTTGATGTGTCAAATTCAAGTCAATTAGAATACTCATAGATTTTTAGTTCATTCTTTTAGTGGTAATTTGAATATTTTTTATCCGATGTCTTTATTCAGTAATATAGATTAATAATATATTAATAATTATGGAATCAGTAATAATAATAATTATATTATTATTACTATTATTTACTAATAATATATTCTTATTATGTGTGTATTGATTTTGAAATCAGTATTATTATTATTATTATTATCAAGTAATTAATTTGTTATAATTACAATTCTTAGTTAATTCCTGAAATAATAATTGCTTTTATAATTCTTTTAGTTTAACAATAATGAAGAATTGAAAGTTTATAATTTAACTTTCACTAAATGAAATATTTATTGGAGAATAATAATAGTATAAATTATAATTACTTATAATAATAATAATAATAATAATGTAAATAATTAACACTAATTATATATTTATAAAAAAATTAATAAGAATTAATATAAATATAAAATGATTATATCCCAATTAATAATTAACATTATTAAAATACTTATTAATTAACATTCCAAAGTAATAATTATCATTATTATAATTAAGGAATTAATTATCAGTAAGTAATTATAATCAGTAATTAATTTTTATTAGAAATCATTATTATTAGTAATCATTAATTATAATTACTGATAATAATAACAACAAAAACAACAACAACAACAACAACAATAATAATAATAATAATAATAATAATAATTAATTATTTCATATAAATGTATGAATTATAATTTCTGATAATAATTCTAATATAAATAATTAACGTTCAATATTTATTTTCAAAATAATTAATATGAGTTAATATAAATATAAAAATATTATTTTTGAATTATTAATTACCATTATGAAAATCGTTATTAATTATCATTCCGAATTAATAATGAGAAATATGATCAGTAATTAGTTAATAGAAATAGTTAAGTATTAGCAGTACTTATTATAAGAATAATTATTAGTAATTAGTTATTATCAGTGAGTTATTATTATTAATAATTAATAGCTGAAATTAACTAATTAGAAGTCAATAATTATTATTAGTACCCATTTCTTTCAAAAAGTTACTCATCATCATCGTTATCATCAATGACAACAACTTGATAAATACATAATTTGATAAAAATAGGTAAATATCATTAATTTATTTTTTTTATCTTTTGGAAAACTGAATAAGAGAAAAATAAAATGGTTAGCATTGCAAATGAAAATTTATTTGGAATTTTGCAAAAAAAAATTATTGAACATAAAAAACCACTTACTCAAATTAAAATTATTCTGTAAATAATAATTTTAAGAAATTAATAATTAATAATAGCCCGAATTAAAATGGGTAATTTCAACAAATAATTTTAAGTAATTAAAATTTTCTATTAACATTTTTTAATAATAATCAGTATTATTAATAAATTAATAATATATTAATAATTGTGAAATCAATAATAATAATAAGTATATTATTATTTTTATTATTTTTATTATCATTATCATCATCATCATCATTATTATTATTATTATTATTATTATTATTATTGTTATTATTATTATTATTACTATTGTTATTAACTAATAATATATTCTTATTATGTGTGTATTGATTTTGAAATCAGTAATATTAAAGTATTATTATTATTTTATTTATTATTTTATTAAGTAATTAATTTGTTATAATTACGATTTTTTGTTAATTCATAAAATAATATTTGCTTTTATAATTCTCTAAGTTTAACAATATTGAATAATTGAAAGTTTTATAATTTAACTTTCACTAAATGAAATATTTATTGGAGAATAATAATAGTATTTTTTATAATTGCTTGTAATAATAATAATGTAAATAATTAACACTAACTATATATTTATAAAATAATTAATATGAATTAATATTAATATAAAATAATTATATCCCAATTAATAATTAACATTATTAAAATGCTTGTTAATTATCATTAATTAATTAACATTCCGAAGTAATAATTGTCATCATTAGTATTAATATTAATTAATTAGAATTATTGATAATAATAATATAATTATATTCATTAATATAATATTATTAATTATAATTACTTATAATAATATAATTAATTATTTCATATAAATGTATGAATTATAATTTTTGATAATAATTATAATATAAATAATTACCATTAAATATTTATTTTAAAAATAATTAATATGAGTTAATATAAATATAAAATGATTATTTCTGAATTATTAATTACCATTATCAAATATTTATTAATTATCATTTCGAATTAATAATGAGCAATATTGTCATTAATAAGTTTTTAGTAATTAAGTATTAGCAGTAATTATTATAAGAAATTATTTTTCCGAATTAATAATGAGCAATATTATCACTAATTAATTATTATCAGCAATTAAGTAATAGCAGTAATTATTATAAGAAATTATTTTCAGTAATTAATTATTATCATTGAGTAATTATTATTAGTAATTAATAGCTGGAATTAATTAATTAGAAGTAGTTAGCAGTAATTAATAGCTGTAATTAATTCATTAAAAATTGTTAATAGTAATTATTATTAGTAATTAGTAACTGGATTTAATTAATTAATTTAGTAATTAACAGTAATTAATAGCACAACTTTCTTTTTTTTAGGAAATGATTGAAAGTGGGAGCTTCCCACTTCTCACAACTTTGCATAGTGGTGGTCTCCACTCTGCATATTAGTGGGATCTTTTCTTAAACTACCACTAATCAGAATTTGACACATGTCTAGTGGGTTCTATTCTTAAACTACCACTATTCAGATTTTGACACATCCATTTTGTTTAAAATCTTTGAAATGACAGGTGTCTGAATGTAAGTGGACCACATGTCTGACTGGGGGAGACTTTGGCCTGATTTCATTACTTTAATATATATATATATATATATATATATATATATATATTAGATAGGTGTAATATGAAAAAATAAAAAGGAACGTGGGCTATAGTTTACAAGGATGTGCTTGATCTCCAAAAGATAATAAAAAGGTAACCTAGAGAGTAGTCATGCTTAAGCCAAATGGGCGATTAGAGGTTCTCACTTTTACTTTGTTATAACCTTGATCTTATAATTATTCTAAAGCAGAAATCGTTCTCAAGGCATTGATGAATCAATCATTCTCAGGTAATAAAATTTACATTTAAGTATATAATGTTAACTTAGGGCCCATTTGATTTACGGAAATAGGGATTTGGAATCGGAATCAGAATCATTCCAATTCCAACTATTTAGTTAAGTGAAACCAGAAATCCCATTCCCATTCCAACTATAAACCAAACGGACCCTTATATCTTACCCCCTACTTGTACACTTTGTTTCAAAGATGTTTTTCAAAAATCAAAATACGAGGCTTGAATATTTATCACAAAACATAGGAAAGGTTTAGGTAATTTTTCATTTCTTTTTGGAAAATGTCGTAGAATCTCAAGTCTTTAATCCCCCAAATCATCTTATTATTGGTTGTGGGTCTTGTGGCCCTATAGGAGCCGATAGAAAAATTTTATCAGTTTGGATAAAACGCTTGGCTATATTTCCTAGGGATGGAAACGAGGTGGGTTAGGGTGAGGGTTTTGTAAATTATGATTTTCAAAACTGGACCAGATCGGACGGTCGGACTAGAAAAACCGGGAACCAGTCAGGTGACCGGTTCCATTTTCCCCAAAAACTAGATTTCCCCCAAAATCGTTGATTTTGGTCAGCGAACCGCTGAACCAGGCAGTTAACCATTCGAACGGTTTTGACCATTTTTTTTAATTTTTTATTATTTTTTTGTTAGAATGGGCCGAGCATCCGGTTCGAACGATCGAACCGTTCGACCCGATAACCGAACCCCTGACCAGTTCGATCACCGGGTCGGTTTTGAAAACCATGTTGTAAATTATAGACCCCACCCACCTCCCTAGACCTCCCAACTCGTACCATCCCCAAAACCTGAAATGGGCTGGATTTTTAGAATCTAAACCCTTCCCGTTCATGAAAATGCAAAAGCTTCCTCGACCCTACCCTCCTTGCATTTGAGGGTGAGGTGGGTCAAATTAGTGGGTTGGGTCTAGAACCCACATCTAATTTCCTATTAATTCATATTATGTACAAGTAATAATCAAGAAAAATAACATGAACAAACATCAAAATTTTCAATTATGTGATTAAACATGTACAGAACACAAACTATTAATAACTTTCACATAAAATTCAAAACATTATTACACTCAACACCTACATAAGTTCATATGCCTTCTAACAATATGCATGTTGGGGAGGGTTATGTTTAACCTAATACTAGTACCCTACCTATATCCATATGGGTTGTGAAATCCCAAAACCCATTCCTGCCCCAAAATCCATTTTAAGGGAAAAAACCCCCTCTTCATTGGGGCGAGTAAGGGTGAGTACCCGCCGAGTAGGGTAGAAACTGTCATACTAATTTTTCCTATACGTGACACATTGCCCCTAGATTCAGGCCTTGGCCTAGAGGTGTAACGCAGGCCTTGGGCTGGGCTAGGCTAGGCTAGCCCATGTTATTTCATTTTCATTTTTCTTTCTTTTTTTGATTTCACTACAAAAATCAAAAACTCAAAAAATTATAAAAAAATAATGAATATTTGATGGAAAAAATGACAATTCAATTATTGCAACAAAAATTTGAAAAAAAAGTCATCTTAAAATTTTATTACATATGAATAATTAATTCATACAATAAAAATATAAAATGATTAAATGAAATTAAAAGAAAATTTGAAAATAAAAATTTACAGTGGAATTGAAAAAATTTAAAAATAACTTACAAGTTACAAACAAAATTGAAAATCTCAAAATTTACAACAATTTCAAATTTTACCATAATCTAAAGATTTTTCTTCAAGTCTTCAACTTTAAGTCTCACTTTCCTCTTCTTCTAGTGATACATTGGATGATGTGTCATATCCTCCTTTATCTTGTAGTCTATTTTCTACATCTGACCAATTTCTCAAACAAATGCACATCTCCAATGTTTCATCTGTCATTTGCCTCCTCCTCTCATCTAGTATCTTGTTTTCTGCACTAAAACATGATTTTGATGCTATATGGACACTAATGGGGTTAGTAGATAATGTATCATAGCAACAAGCATAGGATAATTATTTTCTGTGCTTTCCACTAGGCTAAAATATCAAAAATTTCTATTTCCTCAAATGTGAGGAAATTTAGAAAATTATTTATTAAATAAAAATTAAGTCCATTGAAAGATGAGGAAACAATGCCTCTACTTATTAAGGACTTTATTAGGGACCACACCTTGGCTTTGCCTAATGTTGTACTACTACTACTACCGACTACTACTACTACTACTACTACTACTACTACTACTACTACTATGTTCCTAGGATCTAATATTAGAGCTAAACAATAGAAAGGAGAAATATGTCCCCAATATTTTTTAAATTTAATTTCCATTTTCTTAACAATATTTAAAAAATATTGTTCATTTCTATATTTTAAAAAACCATCACAAATTATAAATAATTGATTAAGTAAAATTGAGGAAGCTGGATAATAAATATTAGACAAAAAATGTTTGTAAAATCATTAAATATTTGTAAAAATTATTTTTTACAACTTTCCATTTTCCAAACAAAATAAGTTACCATATTATTTGGCATTCTTTGATTATAAAAGTTTGATATAACTTCTTTATATAGTATACTACTTTCTAACATAGTATAAGTGGAATTCCACCTATGTTGGACATCTAACATAAAATTTTTATATTTTCAAATCTTGTTTTATTACAACTAAATATCTAATATATAAAATGAAATTTGTAATTTTTGAAACATATTCTAAAATAATTTTTAAACCATCTTGTACACATAAATAGAGTAAAATACAAAAACCTTCCTTGAAGTTTCTGACAATCATAAAAACCTCCCCTATAGTTTCACTTCAACAAAAACCTCCTCTCTATTTTTGAAAAAATCAACAAATACATTTTTACCCTTAGGGGTCATCTGATTAATTTGTAAAATTCCATATTCGCCCTTAATCGAGCAACTGCTTAGAACTCCTATTCTTTTTTTATAGAACACTCTAATGCAAACCCTAGTAGTTGCATGACAATATTACTCGAAATATTCCACTTCCCTGAATATTCCATCAATTTTCTGGCGGCGGTCGTACTTCATTGGGGACAAACTTATTGTCATTGTGAGTAGGGAGGTAAGGTTATGTACAGGGGTATCCTTGAAGGACAAAGGAAAGCCGAGAGCGAGAGGTAGGCTAAAGGTTAGGGTGAATGAAGTGATGAAATGGTAGAATGATGTTCTCGTTATGAGTTAGACCCCTATTTATAGGGAGAGGTCCCGATGTCCTGAAAGGAATGAGCTAAAAGTGTTTGATTCCCATTAAGGAAGGGAATCTTGGATTCGGTGTCAGTTGTCGGAGAACAGCGCTAAGGTTTCATCACATGTCTTATGAGATATCTCAAGGACGAGGTTTCCTTTCATCTAAAGATGTTTGTTGAGTTGTGAAATCATCACGGGCGTTCCTGTGGCATTGGTTTAGCACCTTTTGTATCCCCACAGTTGTGGTGATCAACATATACCTACAGTTGTTCTTCACCGAAGACTTATTTTGTTCATTTTTTGAGAAACTAGACCGTTTTTCACTCTTTGAGAATCTAGAGCTTTCTTCACCAGAGACTACCGCCATTCTTCACCGGAGACTATTTTGCTGTTCATTCTCTAAGAAGCCAAACCGTTTTTTCACTCTCTGAGAATCCAGAACTTTCTTTACTAGAGACTATCGTCGTTCTTCACAGGAGACTATTTTGTTGTTTATTCTTGAGAATCTAGACTGCTCTTCATCAAAGACTACCACTGTTCTTCATTGTTCTTCACCAAAAACCATTATTGCTTTCATTCTTTGAGAATCTATTGTTGTTCTTTCTCTAAGCATCGAAGTATTGATCGATAGATTTGTGTTCATTCTCTGAGAATCCAAGGTGTTCGATTTCTGTTATGTGAGTTCATTTTTTGTATTTCTTTGCTTCATTTTCTGTAGTGTATATGTTTATTCATTTTTTACATCTTCATTGAGTTGGATTCGTATTTCTTTGTTATGTTTTCTTGTAGGAGTTTGAATTATTCATTTCTTTGCTATGTTTCACTGATTTTATTTGTTTGTTCTCAATCATTTCTTTGCTATGATTTCTTGTGTTTTTGTTTTCTTATAGGACCATTGTGTGTTAAAATGAAAAATAAAGAACTTACCTGACCGAAATCCTTGTTTGTTCTTCTTGAGTTCATTCTCTTGGGTTTGTTCCTCTTGGGTTCGTTCCTCTTGAGTTGCTCCTCTTTAGACATAAAAAGTTGAATCTAGGATAATAAAAGGGGGGCAAAGAGTATAAAATGTTGATAGGGGTATTTAGAGCTGTAAATCAGGTCATGCCGCCCGCAACCCGGCCTGACACGATAGCATGCAGGTCGTGCTAGGCCAAGCACAATGGTCCGTGCCGTGTTGGGCCTAGGGTTCCAGGTCCATGGGCTGGCACGGCCTAGCCTGTGGCATGGCCCATCATGGACCAACATGGCATGGCCCGCGGGCCCGTAGTACGTCGTGCTCAGCCCACTCGATGGACTAGCCATTGGGGTCAGTTTTTTTTTTTTTTGGGGGGGGGGTGTTATAGAAATACCCCCTTAATAGCTATAAACAACTATATAGGGGGTTATTTATGTATTTTGGTTTTAGGAGGGAAAAAGAATGACACAAATGCCCCCCAATAGTTATATAACAGCTAGTTTGGGAGGAATTTTTGGTAAAGTGATAAATAACATTACAATAACCAAAATACCCCTCCCAACAACTAAAAACGGCTAGTTTTTAAGGTATTTTGGGCAATTGAATTATTTTCAATTCCTATAAATAGCCCTATCCTCTACCATTCTCAGCACACCAATTCAACAATTCTCTTAATCTCTTCTCTAGTTCTCATACTCTCTCAAGTCTCAATCCCTCAATCTCTCATACATTCTTTGATTCTCCAATTCTCAACTTTATTGAAGTTTCAACAAGAAAAAGGCTTACTCAACACAAACACAAATTGGGCGGGGGTTTTGGTACTATTCTCAAGAAAAAATGAGGCAAGAATTAGCAAAATACATTTTACATGCTGAACAACCATTTTTGTTAGCTAAAGATGCTAAACTTGAAAAATGGTTATGTAATTCTGTAAATCCACAATTTAAAAAAGTTTCTACGAATACTATTAGATCAAATGCTTTAAATTTTTTTATTCATATAAACAAAATTTAATTTATATGTTATCAAATCTTAATTCTAAAGTTGCAATTACTTCTGATATTTGGACTTCTAAATTTAACATAAGTTATATTTGTGTTACCGATCATTTATTGATGAAAATTGGCTTTTAAATAAAAGAATTTTAAATTTTACTAGAGTTGAATGGCCACATACTGCGCCAGTTTTTGCTGCAAGTATTTTAAATACTTTACAAGATTATGGAAATGACAATAAATTATTTTCTATTAGTTTTGATAATGCTAGTAATATTGAGTTAGCAATAAATGTTTTAAAATCTGAATTACCATGTTTGAGTGGTAAATTATTTCATATCAGCATCTTAAATTTATGTATTCAGAATGCTTTAAATATTATTTCTACTCATATTTCTAAAATTAGAAATTATATTATATATATTAAAAGTTCTGGAGCAAGAAAACAAGAATTTAAATATTTATGTCAAAATTATGGTTTAAAATATAAACATTTTATATTAGATGTTAAACATAGATGGAATTCTACCTATGCTATGTTAGAAAATTGTATTTCTCACAAACAAATTCTCAGTGATTTTTATAATGAAAAAATGGCTACTAATATTATATTTGAGGAAAAATAGGAAATGACAATTTGTATAAGAGATTTTTTAAAACATTTTTGTGATGCAACTAATAAATTATCGGGTATTTATTATTCAAGTAGTTGTAATTTAGTTTATCAATTAATGATGATTATTGATTGTTTTGCAAAATATAGAAAGAATCCATAATTTAAAAGTATTGTTGAAATAATGAAAAATAAATTCAAAAAATATTGGGAGAACATTTCTCCACTTTATTGCTTAGCTACAATATTAGATCCTAGGATAAGGAAAGATGGTTTAGATATTTTACTTGAAACATATTGTGAAAATATGAATATTGAAATTGGAAATGAAAAAGAAGAAATTAATAGTTTATTATTTGAAATGTATAGTTTATATGAATATGAAGTAATGGGGAATAATAAAAATTCTGCAACTTGTACAGCTACATCTTCCACTTTTGAACTTGAGTTTAGTAGTAGAAAAGAAAAGCTTTTTTTTTATTTAATAAGTAAGAGGCAAAAATCCATTGCCTCGACAATAAGTTCATTTACTAAACTTCATTTTTATTTATAAGCAATTTTTTCTACTTTAGGTGATTCTTCCTTCACCTCGGAGGGAACAAATAGTTTTGATATTTTAGCTTGGTGGAGTGAACATGCAAAAAATTATCTAGTTCTCGCTGCCATGGCACGTGATCTACTAGCCCTTCTGGTGTTATTCACTTTGAGTCTTTGTCTCTGACTTCTTATTTAGTTAAGTATTTTTTTTTTTCATTTCTTTGTTAGATTTCTTATTTTTTCAAGTAGTTCCCAAAGGAAAGTTAAATATTTTAGTATTATTTAGCAAAGAAATAAAAAAATAAAAAATGTCAAAAAAAAGCTGTCTGGCCCGGTTCAGCCTACGCCCAAGGCTCGGCCTATAGCCCAACCCAGCACTGGCCAGGCCCATGGCAAGGCCTGTAGCCTGCCTGGCCCAGGCCCACGGCCCAGGATGGCCTACAGGCCGGCACAACATGACCCATTTTACACTTCTAGGGGTATTTTAGTAAAAATAAATACACATTAATTCATAAAAGGGTAAAATAGGTATTTTAAAAAAAATGTCATTGGTTTAGCGTTTCTGTCTTAGTCATTGATGGAAGGGAGGTATTTGTCAATTTTTTCAAAAATAGAGGGGAGGTTTTTGCTAAAGTGAAACTATAGGGAAGGTTTTTATGATTGTCATAAACTTCAGGGGAGGTTTTGTATTTTACGCTTTAAAATATGATAAGCACATTTAATGTTAAATAACTTTTGTTCTAAAATAGGTTTTAATTGAGATTTTAAAAAAACTTATAGCTAGACCATTATTATTAGCATTACCAAAAGTAATTGAAATAATTTTGTCTTCTATACAATAATTATGTATAGTATTTAAAATACTAGTTTCAATAGCTAGGCCAATATGTGGCTATTCCAATCTTGTAAAACTTAAAAGTCCATTTTTCATCAATAAAATGAGTAATACAGAAATATAACTAAAATTATACTTAGAGGACTAAACATTTGAAGTAAGAGAGATTTTAGAAGAAAGATTTGTCTAGAAATTAAAATTCGTTTTGTGCCTTAGTATTACTAGGGCCTAACATCATATTGGATTTATTTGATAGCAGTAGCACTAGTTTTGTCATGTTAGTGCTATTTTACTATGAATGAGACTCATCAAAGGAAGCAAAGTCAAAGTGAAAGGGAGTATAATAAGAAATGACCATTATAAAATATATTAAAATCCAAAATTTATAAAACAATCTAATTAACCTAAAAATTGCACTTCGGTCCTCAAAGTCTGATCTACTAATTTGATATTTCAACTTGAATACAAAGATTTTAAACCTCTCAAATTGCCAACTTCAACTTAAGACACTTAATCAAGCCACTTTTTTTTTTGCTGAAATTAAAAAAACAATAAAAAATTGAGAATATAATTGTATGAGAGTAGACCGTAAAGTAGTATGAGAGTATGAAAATGAGATATTGTATTTGATTGAATGATTGTTGTGATGAAAATAAGAAATGGTTAGGGTATTTATAGGGGTTTGAAATAATTAAATGACCAAAATATCCTCTTAAACTAGTCTTTATAGTTGTTGTGAGGGGTATTTTGATTATTTATAAAGTTTATCACTTGAAATACCCTCCTAAACTAGCTGTTTTTAGGTGTTGGGAGGTAGTTTGTCATTTTATACACCTCCTTAGTAGAATACACAAAGACCCCAAAATAGCTATTTATAGCTATTAGGGGGTATTTTTACCATTATACCCCCTTATAACAATTAGGTTATGGTGCAAGTCGGGTGTGTTGGGGCCGGGTTTATGTCAACCCAGCCTAACCCTAAGATTTGGGTCTAAGGCTCAAGCTTAGATTGAGACCGAGGTCAAGCCTGATCTTCTAATTAAACCCGAGCCCAACCCGCATTATAATTTGAAGCACTTGGGTTGGGTTTGTATTCGGGCTGGGGTTGGGTTGGTCAAGGATCCTACTCTAGAATTATATATGTATCTCATTAATGCAAATATGTATATGTATATGCAAATATATATGTATTATGTAAATATGTATATAAATATGTATGCATATATGTAAATGCATATCTACATATGTATGTATGAATGTGCATAGTTGGGCTTGGATTGGGTTGGGACAAGGTCAGGTCAAGTTTGGGTTACCTAAGGGTTAGGTCCAAGCCCAACCCGAAAAATAAAAAAGCCTGAATTCTTAGGCCCAAGGCCAGCCCGAGAACCAAAAATCCAAGTCCAATCCATATAAAACTTCAGGCTAGGCTAGTTCAGGCTCGGGTTGGCCTCGCCCAAGTTGCATCCCTAGGCTAGATGCCATGGGCTAAAGACCCTCGGCCTAGCCTGGCTCCAAGGATCATGCCATGGGCCGACTCGGCCTGTTTTACACCTCAAGATGCTTCACTTGGCCCCTTGTTTCTCTTTTTTTTTTTTTTATTATACTAGAGATACATTTGGAGAAGTTTTAAAGTCAAAACCTATTCCATTGGTTCTATTTCCATTAACTTGGTTTAAAGTTGGGAAGATTGGAAGGCCCATAATGTTGTTCTTAATTACAAGGATCATCCAATTTCTATTGAGGAGGATTCACTTCTAGTCAGATCGTGTCTCAAGAAGAAATCTGAAGTGCGGTAGAGACCAAAGACCAAGGTTTTTAAAATCGAATCGGACAACGAACCGATTAGGGGTTTGGTTCTCGGGTCAAACGGTCTGACCGTTCGAATCGAATGGACGGCCTGTTCTAACAAAAAATAAAAAAATTAACAAAAATTAAAAAAACGGCCAAACTGTTGAACGGTTTGAACGCCTAAATCAACGATTTGCTGACCAAATTAACGGTTTTTGAAAAAATAACAATTCTGGATAAAACGGTTGACTGGTTTCCGGTTCCAGTTTTTTTGGTCCAACTGCCCGGTCCGATCCGGTTTTGAAAACCATGCCAAATACTATTATTGAAGAGTGTTGGAGATCTTGTGAGCAGTTGAAGAGTGTTAGAGGTCCGGTTTTGAAAATCATGTGACCGACTGGACGACTTGTGATGTTCTAGCTTCTATTCTCCTCCCTTTTGTAATTCTGATTTTCCTTAGCTGCAGAACGACACTCGTCTTCCTGATTTTACCAAAAAAATTGCTTAAATAAAAGGATATTATAGTCATATAAAAGTCCAAACCAATGGAGAGAAAACTAGATAAAGAATAAAAGTATTTTATTTTATTATATAAATTTTGAATTTAAACCTGAATTAACCTGATAAAATGAAAATTAGACGAATGGGATGGACGTGAAACTGCCTCAGAGATAAAGAAGAAAATTGATTGCAATTACTATTTTACCCCATGTCCATGCAATCTGTCGTTGACATCATCACTTGGGCCCAGTACTAAAAATGTCAAAAGTCCATCAACCAGTGGAGGTCCACTATGCATCAGACATGGTAGACGTCACGTCATTTCATATACCAATGATGCTAACCTGCAAAAGAATATTCCTTTATCAAGTTCGAAGTCAGGTAGCCAACCCTCCAAAAGTTTCTTCGGAAAAGTACAGATACATACGATGCAGAATTCTGAATTCCAGCCCTCTAGCCCTCTCCCCTATAAACCACATCCTGCCGTGAATTTAACATATCAATTCACGGTCAGATGCATTCCCCTTGTAGTTTGGGACTATAAAATTCTGATCTAGGCTGATTGGTCATTCTCCCAAGTTTCTTTTTCTTCCTCTGGTTGGTAAATCCATAACAGAACCTAAGAGACTGGCATCTTAGGCATTCATCAATGTGAAACCCAAATGGCATTTCAAGATTGAGCTGAAATCAATAGAAGCAACAGCAGCAACAGCTGGGAAGTTGTTCTTCATGGAATTCTGTAAATTATGGTCCACGCTGGTCATGTTCATGGCCTTAATGGATATGGCGGTGAGAGGGAAGCACATCCCAACAACTCTGGAAGGGCCGTTCCGACCAGTCACTCGTCGCTTCGATTCGTCGTTGCGCGGAGGAAGTGATGACTTGCCCATGAATCATCCCAGGCTTGCTAAGAAAGTTCCCTCTAGTTTCCCTGAACAGATTGCTCTAGCCATCTCTTCACCAACTTCAATGTGGGTTTCTTGGGTAACTGGTACCTGACTCATCGCACACTGTGTCTCAATGGTTCCTTAGCTCACTAATGGTGTATTGATATATTGAATTGTTGAAATAAGTCGTGTTTCGTTTGTGCAGGGGATGCTCAGATTGGTTCTAAGGTCACTCCACTTGATCCTTCTACAGTTGCTAGTGAGGTTTGGTATGGGAAAGAGAGCGGGAACTATACGTTTCTCCAGAAGGGAACATCGACTGTGTATAGTCAATTGTACCCGTTTGAGGGCCTTTTGAACTACACATCGGCCATCATTCATCATGTGAGGCTTGAAGGTAAGAAAGCCCACCTCTGTTATCAGTTGGAGATCTAAGAAGTTGTGGTGGAACACATTAAAAGATTTGAAGGTGTTCCTGTCCTTTTCCATTATTCTGCAATTGTTTTTTTTTTTTTTTTTTTTTGGTGACAGTGTTGCTCTACCAGGCAAAGTAAAGTTTGATGCTCTCCCTTTGTTTGAATAAAATGATATAGCTCTGCCCTTCAGACTAATTTAGGCACTGAATTGTCTTAAGATGAAGAAAAACATATACATTCAATTGTCACAAAATTCCCAAATTTTGCAGTAGGGTTTGTAGAATAATTGATTTTACTTGATTCATTTATTCAACTAGTCTGGCAATTTGCCTTAATATTCAGGGATAATTCTTTGGACTTTAACCATGTCTTCATGATTCAACATTCAAGTTATGGCAATTTCTTAAGGAAAGTTTTTGACTTTTCTTTATTTTTA
The DNA here is from genome assembly GCF_000365185.1 of Nelumbo nucifera. Next base: position 2,128,295 of record NW_010729109.1, read on the forward strand.
TGTTTCAAGTGCTCTGATACAATTGAGGTGTGTAATTTTTTGTCTTGTGTAGGTACGGCACCAAGAAAAATATCATATAACAGAACAAGAAAGCTAACAGAATATGAAGTTAAAGAAATAAAGCTACTATATTATCTGGATGATTGTTTGTGCTTCTTGTGAATTTGAATTTGAGGCATTTCCCTGACACCTAAAATATATATGCTGAAAAATAATGGTGATATTATTGGTCAAGATTCAAGGAATAAGTTAAGATTTATACATGCAAAGAGTGGTGCATTTTCATGTTAGAATGGTTTTCTTATTGAAGACACTAGCTTACTAATGGCACATACCTGGGTTTGCAACCCAGTTTAAGGCCACTGTCAACTAACAATAACCAACTTGCCTACCAACAGAAAATGAAAACATTCTCTGGAAGGAGAAAAAAGAAAGAAATTTGTCAGATTTCCACTGTGTGCTTTTCTTATATTTCCACCCCTTTACTGAGAACTCGGTGTACTTTTTAGCTACCATGTTCATTGAGTTCTTGCTTTTCTTGCAGGCCTTGAACCTGGGAAGAGATACTATTACAAGTGTGGAGATAGTTCATTATCAGCTATGAGTGAAGAACATGTGTTTGAAACATTGCCTTGGCCTAGCCCAAATACGTATCCCCGTAAGATAGCAGTTGTTGGAGATTTAGGTCTGACAAGCAATTCAACAACAACTGTTGACCATATGATCAAGAATGATCCTTCAATGGTGTTAATGGTTGGTGACTTAAGCTATGCAAACCAATACCTTACAACAGGTGACAAAGGAGTTCCATGCTTTTCTTGTGCTTTCCCAGATGCACCCATTAGAGAGACATATCAACCCCGATGGGATGGCTGGGGAAGGTAATCTCATCTTTAAAATTATATTATGAGTATCTGACCTGATTGTGGTTATAATTTAGAAATGAACCTTCTATGGATTCTTAACTGAAGCTCTGTAGTGGTCTTTTAAGCTCTATAATTTATAGATGACCTGGTTTAAATATGGGTTACAGTTGGTCTCACTATCAAGGCCAGTTTGAACTTTGAACATATCTGAGCCCTCAAATTGATAGATTTTACAGTTTTCACGTCAAATGGTCATAAATTGGACCTAAACTGATCATTGTGGTCTGATCTGATTAGCCCAAGAGTGTAGGTGTGAGATATAGGCAAAAGAGTTAAGAAAAGGTATACCACAATTGAAAGCTTGACCATGTCGACCAAGGGTCTAATGATGGGCTCATACCAGGGGATATTTCTGCTGCCCTATGGTTTTTCACCCTGTGACTCAGGATAGTGGAACACTTCGTGTTACACCTCTGCATTTTTTAAAAAATTGCTCTATTATTCCTCCTCAATTTCAGCTTGTGCATTACTTTCCCTCTCTCTGCTCAAATATCCCAGATGCAATGGGACCTTTTAGTAGAAGATAAGTGATTCCATTATTAGGGAATTTTCTTCACCAACAGGGCTTGAGAAGCTTAGTAGAAGGCCATCATGATTTCTAAAAGAACCCCACTCCAGAAGGTCTGGGATTGCCCATAGCAAACTGATCAAAATTTATTTTATTATTCAACTAGAACTAGAATTTGTTTCCATATATACATTAGTTTACTAGAAGTTTTTCAGTAAAGTTCTATTTTTGACATTATTTAATTGGAAATTAGGTTTATGGAGCCCCTGATCTCAAGGGTTCCTATGATGGTGATTGAAGGAAACCACGAGATTGAGCCTCAAGCTGGTGGCATCACTTTTAGTTCATACCTTGCACGTTTTGCTGTTCCTTCACAGGAGTCTGGCTCCAACAGTAGTTTCTACTACTCATTCAATGCAGGAGGAATACATTTCATAATGTTGGGAGCATATGTTGGCTACAATAGTACTGGTGACTGATGTCATTATCTTCCATCCGTTTATTGCTCTAAATTGTAGTGCTTGTAACTTTAAATTGTTATTAGATTCTGGAATATCATGTCTTTCATCTGTATACTTAAGATTTTCACGTATCCTTGTTGTAGGTACTCAGTATGCCTGGTTACATGAAGATTTACATCTAGTGGACCGTTCAGTGACCCCCTGGCTGGTGGCTGCATGGCATCCTCCTTGGTATAATAGTTACTCATCACATTACCAGGAATTTGAATGCATGAGACAGGAAATGGAAACCCTACTATATCAATATGGAGTTGATATTGTTTTTTCTGGTCATGTAAGTCAGCTTTTTAATCTTCATTCTCATTGGTCATGCAGTTCCATTGTTTGTTTTTTTTGTATCTAAAAGAATGACCCGTTTAGCATAAAAAAGAATGACCCATTTAGCATCTAAAGCTTTAATTTGTTTTGTATATGATCTTAGATAGTATTCATGGGTTTTTCAGTTGAGCCACAATTTCTGAGGCTCAATGTTTACTAAACAAGATTCAAATGATTGCATTGGTTGACATATGTGCCCAAGAAAGGCCAATTTTCACATGTCATGGGTAAGGACTGGATTATGGTTTTAAATTAGAGATATAAAAGTAGATAGCAACTACAGAAATGTGCAAGCAGTGTAATGTGTGCCTTTTCAATTACTAACTTAATGCGTAGGTTTACTTGTTGACTGAATCTAAGGTTTTGTTATATTGGGTAGAACTGCTCTTTCATTCATCAATCTGATTGCATGTCTGATGTTACAAGGAAGTTCAAACATGTTTTGGTTTCACTCTTACATTTGGCTCTCATTTAATATGTGCTTTGAAGTGGCCTCTCTCTCTCTCTCTCTCTCTCTCTCTCTCTCTCTCATTTATCTTCCTAGAGGGTTGCATCCACCATAATCTGTATGATTATTTTTGTTGCATTGAGAACGCTTCTGATCAATTATCCATAAAAAATGAATGATATGCTTCAAACTCAGACATGCAGTGGCAACATCCATTGACTTGACCAATAATGGAAGTTGAATCTCAAAGGTGATTTGCTTACTCTGTCCTGTCAATGTTCCATCAATTTCCTTTTGTGAATATTGTTTACCTTATAAAGTACCAAATCCTCTATCATTTAAAATGGGGATGGTTCTACTACTAATGTTGTTTAATAGTCAAAATGAAACGACTAGTAATCTTCTAATTGGCTATGTATTTTGGGGGCACAAAACTGCTCTTTCTCTTGTTGCTTCAATTTACAGGATACAGTTCAGCTTGTTCTCAAAGCCTTGTACAAACCACTTGGGATCAGCTGGCTTAGACTCTCTTGTAGTAGAAATAAGCCCTTCTTTAGAGATATTTTCTAAACGAAAATATTCAATCCTTGGATGGTGTGAACCCCCTAATTTCATTTGTCTCACTAATGGAATTAACTAGAACTTTCCATCCACCAATTAAGAAACGGGGTGATGGGTTGCTGGTGAAAGTTTGTTTTGTGTTTTTTCTTTTAAATTTTTTTGGTAAAAAAGAAAATAGCCCACTTAGACAGCTCCAAAGGCACCAATATAAACTAGAAGAGGGTAAGAGGCTATAATGATGATGAGGGGAAGGCATGAAACCGGGTTCCCCAACACCTCCGAATGGCACAAAAAGATCCAAGCAAAAAGGTTGAAAACTAGGTTCAAGAGGAAGCTATGGGCTGTTCAGTGTGCAGTGATGAAAAGTGTGAGAATGCTTCCCCTTAATGCAAAAATTTCTGGAGGTTAGGCCCATATTTAGTCCACCCCTTCCAAGACCTTGTATAGCTGGGACCAGGATTGGGTAATGGTGTTTTTTTTTTTTTTTTCTTGTATTTGTTTTCTTTACCTAAATGTTCCTGGACTCAGGGATACCACCATCTAGTTCTCAAAATAGAGCTTCTCCTTGAAAGGAAACATCAAAAAGGAAAAAACATATTTATAGATGTGCAAAAAGTAGGTACAAGAAAGAAGCAAGGCAACTAAATAGAGTGCAAGAATCTGAGTTAGGTATAAGGGCTTTGCACCCTTTTGATTCTTAGACCTTCCATGTGATGGTGTAGTTTCCTTATTCTTGCCAAATTTCCTTCTTTTTTGAAGGGTATTTTTCAGCATTCTCTCTTTCCCTCTTCTTTTTTCTTTGAATTCTCTCTCTAGGATATTTACCTACTCTAAGGTCCTAAGGTGGTCACGGTGAGGGCCATAATGTTGATGGGAGAGATTGGTGATGATTCCCTGGTGGGGTGAAAGCATATAACTTATAGAGAAAAGCCAGGTTACTTGAGGCAAAGGGATAGGTATGTTTGTGGCTGGAGTATCCTAGATCTAGGGTGGGAATTCAATCTAAGGTTTTGGGCTTTGTTATTTTGTTGTTCAATGGGATCCCCATTTGAAATTATCAGCTATAAAAAACAGAAGAATGTAACCAGATTCAACTAATTCAGGTTGAATATATAGAGGTCATTTGAAGTCATTGACACCCTTAAAACTTAGTTTTGGAGCCTTAGGGTCCATTTTAAACTTTAGTGCCTCTGTTCCACAATTTGTGATCAGATACTTTCTTATCTAAACAAATGTTAATAATAAGGAAAATGTTGATCTTAGTAATGAGAAGCATGGACGTTTTTTATTTTGCTACCACTATAACTGGTATTACAAATTAGTGTGTCTAAAATTTAAAGAGGAAAATGTCATTTAACACTTCACAAAATCCATATATCAAATCCTCTCTCATACCATGTCGTTTGTCTGACAGTTCATGCTTCTCTTTTAGAATTATACACATGATATGATTAAATGTCAAATTTGTTAGGTTTGTGTTGTTTGGGTTGAGATCCAATGGTGGGTTTGGACTCCTTAATATGCATTACTTGTATGATAAGGAGTGTTGTTGGCTTATACACGGGTGGTTCTTTTCTTTGAGTGAGTGAGAGATTGAAAGAAAAAAAGGTACACTTGAGAAAGAGTTATCTCTTCTACGTGTTCTTTGGGTTTTGAGAGAGGAAAGGAAATGGGTATACAAGGGTATAGGGTTATTTGGGTTATAAATCATAGGAAATATTATACTGTTCTTCATTCTTTTTCATGATGAATAATGGATCTATCTCTCACATGAATGTAGGCAAAGGCTGAACCTCATAAGTTTGCATCAAACCTTGTGGCTGCTTCCCAGCAAAAGCTAATCTATGATGTTTGTAGACCTGTACAAGAAGCCTGCCCTAAACCAGAGATGGAATTAAAGAGTAACCCTTAGCAAGTATTGGGGGTTAGAGAATTCTACTAACCTCTTCACAAGCAATCAAAGAGCTCTTTCTAAGGTTCCTTTTTAGAACCTCTGCTCTTGGGTCTAAGTTCATGTTTATGGAAATAATTTTTATTATAGCATCATGATTTAATTCTCAAGATGAAGCTCCAACTATCTCCAGTTTCTTGTTGGATCATGGTTGTTGATCTTGATCCATTAACTTCATCTTCAGGATATCAAAGATTCTATAACATGTTCTGAAAATTGTCAATTTGAAGCTAGCTCCTTCAAATAGATATTCAATTCATCCTGTAACTAACTGAAGCTTTCATCCAAAGGTTCTAAACTTCTGCCTCTTCAGTACTTATGAGTGATGTGTTTCAGACTGCATCTAATGTTCTTGACACAAGATGCTCTTTTATATGGTTGACAGGTGCATGCCTATGAGCGGATGAATAGAGTATACAACTATACATTGGATCCATGTGGACCTGTTTACATAACAGTAGGAGATGGAGGAAACATTGAGAAAGTTGATGTTGAGCATGCAGATGACCCTGGAAAGCGTCCTTTGGCAGGAGACAACATACCTGAATTTGGAGGGATATGCCATTTGAATATTTCTTCTGGCCCCGCAAAAGAAAAATTTTGTTGGGACAAACAACCAGAATGGAGTGCATATAGAGAGAGCAGCTTTGGACATGGAATACTAGAGGTATGCACTTGGTATAATAGTATAATCTAATGGTTCTAAGCTATATCTATCTATCTATCTATATATATATATATATTTATACTATTATAAAAAGCACGAATGAGGCCTGAGATTTCTGGAATTTAACTTGACTAAAATATCCCTCATTTTGAATTTAAGCACTCTTTGTTTTGTGGGCAAAAATGTAATTTCAATATCACTATTCAGTTCATTAAATCCCATATTTAAGGTATTAATTTCTATTGATTTTTAGAATTTTTCTTGGCTAAAATACCCTTCATTTTGAATTTGGACAATTTTCATTTGGGGGGACAAATGTAATTTCAATACTACTATTCATTTTATTCAATTCTCTCAAATTAAATCCCATATTTAAGGCATTAACTCTTATTCTCTATCATTTAATACTATATTTAAGGTATTCTTGTTTTTTATTTTTAAAATATATTAATTAAGTCCATAAATAATGATTTTCATAATATAAAAACCTATATTTTTAAAATCAATTCAGAAATTAAACCATTTTTTTTTTCATCTAGGTGGTGTGTAAGTAGTTCAACCATTTGGGCCAAATGGATCAATCCAAAAGTATGATTTTTTTTTTTGTAAACTAAAATTTTATTAAAAGAGAAAGAAAGGAAGTATATATAATAGAAATGCCCATATGGAGTATGCAAAAACGTGGGCCACACAATGGAAAACCAACAAATAAATATAATAAATATGAAGTATTTATCAATGATGTAAATAGAATATAAAATTTAAAATTAAACAAAGTTGAAACCATTTTCTATCCGGGTCACTGATTAATGGTTCAACCATTTGAGTCAAATTGGTTAACCCATTGTTTTATGATTAAAAAATTAATTAAAAATAAAAAATAATAAAAAAAAATTGGGCTAATGTATAATATTATATGTTTGGCATATTAAAAACTAAATGTGGTAAATAATAATAGTTCTTATTAATGATATAAGTTGAATATAAAAATTAGAAAAATTGATGTCTAATTTGTGATTCCCTTAACTAGGTTAAATGGTTCAGTTAGGCCACCATGTTGATAATTAGTCTTTTGCAAGTAAATGGTTTAGTTGTAAATGGACTCAGAATCATTGTTAGGTGATGGATTTACCCATTTGACCAATTGATTTGACCATAAGATAAAACCAATTTTCTAAAAGTCAGTTGCAATTGCATTTCCCTTATAATTAAATAAGTTAGCTTGTAATTTTATAAAATAAATAATGAAAATAAAAAATATAAAAAATATAATACTTATAAAAAATTTGAACATGTCTTTAATATTATATATATATATATTTTTTATATGATGCAATACGGGATTCGGCCCAACTGAGTAAATATTTACTAAGTTGGCTTTTGATGATCCATTTTAGTTCATATTTTCCAAGATAGCTTCATTGTAAGATTTTTGTTTCCGAACTGCACTATTTAGTATTAGAGCTAGGTTTGATCATTCTTTGGATTATGGCTCCTAAGAAGAAACAAATGACTCACATCATGGAATAGGACATCAACAACAAAACACTTATACACAAGACGAGATGATAAAGTTGAGAAGACAAGTCGATGCACTTGCTCAAGAGTTGATATCACTATTTTCTCGTTCCAAAATAGGGGACAATAGTTCCAGTGCAAGTGCATCCACTCGTTCCTTTTCATCATCAACGAAAACAACCAGATTGTTTGTAGTTGTAGATGGTGACAAAAAACAATGAAAAATGGGTTTTCAAGTTTGAGATCCCAGAGTTTCATGGAGGTTCTTTCACTCATTCTTTATCATCATTAAGGCAAGCAACGAAATTGATTGTAGTTGCGGGTAATGTATAGAACCGATGGAAAATTGATCTCAAAATTAAGTTTCTGGAGTTTCATGGAGGTATAGTTCCAAATGAACTCACGGACTAGAGTTCTATGGAGTTATCAATTTCAAAGTTTAAAGATAAAATCAAATCTTATGACTTTATTGATTGATTCAATATTGTTGAGGATTGTAATGAAAATCTTGCATTGTCATTCTCCTCAACATCTGTTGAAGAACAACATGTTGATTAGAAGAAACCTCTAATCTATGATGAAGAACTAATTGCTCAAGAGGAATATGTTATCATTCATAATGAATTTCAAGATGATGGAGACAATATTTATCATATAAGAGGCCCTGATATCATTGTCTTCATACAAGTCTACGATGATTCATTTGGCATGCATTTTTGCAATGTTCAGAATGATCAATAAAGGAAGAATTGAATTATTTGAAGATCAAGAGATATGGTTCAAATGTTAAGAGATGTAATGAAGAAATCTTAGTTCGTATTAGAGGTTTACACCACCAATTATGTATCAAAAGGTTAGAAACAGAGAGTAGGAATGGCAACAGAGTGAGGTGAGGCTAGGTTTTGTCTGCCCCGTACTCGACCCTAAATTCACATTCGTCGCCTTGAACCTTGGTGAGGCTAAAAATCCTAACCCATCCCCGTCCTTGTGGGGAATGGGGACCCCTGACTTTGCCCCGCCCTACCTCGGCCATTCTTACTTGTATACTCATTAATTTATTTATTTTTATTTTTTTGAAATCTACATAGAACTATTTTATATTATGTAATACAATATAATATATAGTATTATATTATAGCACTATATATATATAATGTTTTATAATATAGTTGGGCTAGGGTTGGGGTAGGGTGGACAAATATCGTCCCCATTCTATCCCCAATCCTAGAATTTTGGGTTTTCCTCGAACCTGTCCCGAACCCTGATTAGTGGTAAAAAAAAACCGCCTGATCAGAGTGAGCCGCAGCAAGGCCCCATAAGGATGGGTGAAATTTCCATCTCTAACAAAGAAGCACAAAACCATATTTTGATAGTCTCTTGGATGGTAACATGAATCTGGGGTCAGATTCTCTTCAACCTGGGGAGGATGTAGTATGGGATTCAACCCAATTGAGTAAAGATGTACTAAGTTGGCTTTTGATGATCCATTTTAGTTCGTATTTACCAAGATAGTTTCATTGTAGAATTTTAGTATCTATTTACCCTTATTCGCATTTACCAAGTTAACATCACAGTGGGATTTTTGAAATTGTCTTCGATTAAGATAGTTTTTTTTAGAAGATTTAGTCGGTAGGGGTGGATTCAAAATGAGCCAAACCGAATACTTGGCCATTCGAGCTTGGCTCGCCAGAACAATGTTAGGCTCGGCTCAAGCTCGAGCTCGATTTGAGACAAAATCCTGAGCTCGAATTTGGTTCGACTCAAAAGATCGCAAGTTCGAGCTTGGCTCGGCTTGAGCTCGACTACAAGTCAAGCTTCTTATAAAAAATAAAAATTATACATATAAAAATTATTTATTATTCATATAATAAAAATTATTTATTAGGCTACCGAGCCTGGCGAGCCGAGCTTCGTTGGGCTTGATCTTGGCTGAAAATCGATTTAAACTAAGCCGAATTGAGTTTTTTACAAACTGAGCTCGAATAACTCGATTCGTTTCCACCCCTATTAGTAGGATTCTAATAAGATGTGTTTTACTAGATTAGGACATTTTCTTGTAGGAGGCATAAGGGTATCAAGAAGTTTATATAAAGAGTAGACAGGGGAGTTCTGTTGATTTTCTCTTAAGTATTTAGTGAAGAATTGTTCTTCTTCTTGTTTTCAGCTTTGATTATTTTCTTTGAAGCTTTTCTTAATGTGATTTGTTTGCAAACTGCGTCATTATATCCATGATGCAACAAAGTATGGTACCAAAAGAATTTTAGCTGATCATAGCCCACTAAGGAATTTTAATGAATACCACTTGATGGTGGCATATGAAGGAACCTAGAAGTAACTCCAAAAGGAGAAAATGGAGAAAGTAGATTGAGATGGTCCCGTCATTTGCATGTAAAACCATATATAAATCTATTTTAAAAGGTGTTCAATTTAATGTTGAAGGGGCTACAAAAGCCAAGGATAAATCAAGGACTTAGGTGGAAATAATAAAAAATATAAGTGTCCATAATTTAATTGTGGATATAGCACTGAATGGTGAAAGGGGATTCATGTAGCTGATCCCATATAATTTGGACAAAACTCTTAGATGATAACCACCTAATTAGTCATTATTTTGATGATATCAATTACATTATGATTTGATCACTTATCTTTGTTACATGAGCTCTAATAGGAACATTTAGGTTATGTTTGGTTGCAGTGTAAATCTAAATTTACAACGAGGAGTTTTACATCGATTGACTTTTGAGAGTGTAAAAAAGGAACCAGTATTTACATTCACTGTGTTTGGTTGATTGATGTAAAATATACGTTGGACTTTTGCAAACGTTTGGAGAATACCCATCGATGTAAATCTCTACCCTTGTTTAAATAACAATGGTTGGGTTTGTAGGATCTGTATAGAGGATACAATGGGAAAACACTCTACATTATCAAACTCTCATGTATTCGTACAACCTGCAATAATTAAATTTGGAGATACTAGTTCGAAACCCCACTTGGGAATTTTACCGAGAAGCCAACTAGCATCGCCAATGTGACCATAGGCAACATAGTTTGTTATCAAAGAAGATACAGTGGATGGATAGGATTGGAACCTAGATTTAATAATGCCAGTGTAGATACAGCTTCCACTTTCGAAATTTAATGATATCTTATAGGATTCAAAATAGAGAGAAGTGTTTGTTGATTGAATTGGGTGACCCAGCAAAGAACTGTTTTGTAGTCTAAAAGGGCCTTTTGTGGGAACCCTTTTCAATGGAGGCTTGGATGATAGAACCGCATTGAGATGGTAATAACTTGATAGTTGATGCTTGTGTTGTGAGGCATTTCATCGAACAGTTACAAACTGATTAAAGGTTCTAAAATTATCCAAGTGACAATGGTGGTACCATTACATTTTTTAAGAACATATTTTCCGTTTAAGTTGAGGGGATATACAATACCTTGCACCGAATCGCTTTATAGAAAGAAACAATGGCGGAAACTTTGATTCTCTGATAGTGTGCTGAGAAATTGTAATTTACGTTTCGAGATGGAGACACACCGAAACTCAACCATCAGAAAGCAAATGGGTTGTCAAATGGCAGAAACTTTGATCATGTCTCCCATTACCCTATTCAACTACATTTCCTCCATGTCCCATTTTGGTTCCTATGTAGTAATAATCAAGCAGCTACAGGTTTTAGAGGCGGGTATAAATATGCCATTGTTGGCTTTAAGATTTGAATTTGAAGGCACTCCACCATAGACCAAGACCTCGGCATATGGCGGACTCTTATTAGTGGCCAGCTTCAATGGGAAAAGCATTGAGGAATCCGTGCTTGAGTAATTCCTAGAGACTCCATTGGGCTGGAGAAGCAGGGATTAAATGGCGAAGCAACAACAGAGAAGTAGTGACACCGGCGAAGTAGCTTCAACGACGAGCTTCGGTGCATGTCGGAGAAGTAGGGATGCCGGCGAAACAGCTTCAACGGTGAGCTTCGGTGCATGATGGAGAAGTAGCAATGGCGGTGAAGCAGGGATGAAACGGAGCAGGAAGGAGATGGAGAAGAGAGGCGTTATTATGAGTGGGAGTTTACTTCGATGGGAGAAGCGAAGAGGTTTTACATTGATTAATGATGTAAAAACCTCTCAAAATGGAATTTTACATCGACCTTCGTTGTTCTTTTATACTCTAACCAAAATTGAACTGGGTGTACTATTGCACGGGTCTGACATTTACACCCTAAACAAATACAGTCTTAAATTTTATCATCATTATCATTATCATTGGAAATTGTCACATGCAATGCATGTGCACATTTATTAGTCCTTTATATTTTAGTATCAACTCAAGTAGGGTTTGACTATGTTACTCAAAATACATGATACCAAATAAACTTATAACCAATCAATCAGCATCATAAAAGAGGTGACCAATGAGGTGGTGTACTTTGATTAGTCAAAGCTCTTCCGGTACCATGTCTTTTCTCGCTCTAATAAGAAACTGTGTGCATGCATTTAAAAAGAAAGAAAGGCATCAGACTGAATTAAGGTTGTACACATTTTTATCTAATCATTTTATTTCTTTTCATGATGGTTATGCTCGTCTAGGAACAACTAATTAACCCCATATCGAATACTAGAATTGCATATTCTGATGTATACCAACTAAACTATGGTCCCATAGGCTCATACAAATCTGTTAAATATGTAAAAAATGAAAAAAGAAACAATTTCCTTTTAAAATTCATGTCAAAAGTTTGAGTCTTTGACCTAAAAGTTACTTGAAATTCTTTGTTAAATAGACACATAATTAATTATTTATAGAGGCTGGCGCATCAGTTGGTTAATTTCCTCTCTTCATTCTACATGTCTTTCTTTGCTGCAGGTGGTAAATTCAACATATGCTTTGTGGACTTGGCACAGGAATCAGGACATGTATAAAGAAAATAGCCATGGTGAGCAAATATATATAGTACGGCAGCCTAAGCTGTGTTTGTCAAATGTCAAACCAGTTGCATAGTTCAATCAGTATCCTCTGACAAGGATGATATTCTGTTCTAATTTCTAAGTTGGGGAAACTTTTTCCTGAAAGCTTATATTGTTTATTTGATAATTTTCAAAGGAAAGGGTTGATGGTAGGTTACAATCCTATCTTGTAACACAATCTATTAAATCTGCTATATATTTCTATTATATGCTTTTCTGCATGCCTTTTAGAAGGCAGGTCAGGTTTTACCTATTTTTCATGTTGATCTCCTTTACTCAAGGTTCAAAGTATCAGAAACATGAAGAATATCAAAAATGCAATTTTATGGTATTACGCTTTGAATATATATGGATATTATGGAAAATTTAAGATACATACAATGTTCAGAGTATCAATATTGCCTAATTCATAGTTTTCATGTGTTGTGCTATTCTAAAAAGCGATAATCCCTAATGAACAAGGTTTAGAGATCTAGATACCCCTTAATTCGTACTATTTCGCTTGTATTGATACTTTGAACCTTGGAATGCATGGATACACCTTGGGAAAGTCAAATAAATCCCCAAAAAAATATATCACTAAAATTAAGTATAAGTTTTAGATGACTCTCAATAAGCTATATATACATGATAAACATTGAAACACGCATTTTAATAGTCAATGTCTTGTATCAAAAATAAAGAAAAAGAAACGAAAGAAAAGTCTATGTCAAGTATGAACTATCACACACTTGGTTAGCATTTAAAAATGAAGGAATAGCTGAAATATGTTTGCATATGAGTACATCTCAATTAAAAAAAAAAAATTTGTGGTATATAAATTTTAACAATCAATTTTGAAGTATTTATTAACAAGCATCTACTAATCACTAATTCTAAGAAGAGAAAATGTCTGAATATTAAGATGTAAAATAAATGTAATTATGACAAATAATTAAAGCATAGGGTAGAGATAAATCATTTGTAATTTTTTAACTAAGGACTAATGTTTAAATCTTTCATACTTGATTTTTTAGACAAAAAAAAATTATGGGTTATAGTAAATTTTTGTTGATACTCGGAATAGGTCGAGGACAACACTGTAACTTTTCTCCTAAGCTGAGGTGTCACGGAATAGTCCGAGGTCCGAGGTGGCCGAGGAATAGTAGGTCGATCGTACAAAGAGGAGAACATCAGAGGCTCCGGGTGAGAACCCGAGGCAGAGACTCTAACGGTTAAGTTAGTATTAGGAGGAGTATCAAGTGGATGAGGTCCGAGGGGCACGCACTTAGACAAGGCCACAAGAGTTCTCAAGTGCTAGCTAGAGAGCTTAAGTTCCAATCCTTTACCTTGGGGGGTTCACCTCCTATTTATACTTGAGGCCGCCTGGAGGTAGATGATCTCGGACAATCTGGATGTGGTCCGTACGCGGGGAGCGTGGCCATCTGAGGCCACCATGTGACCCCGCACTATTGGCTCCGCAAAGTCCGTCGAGCTCTATTCCACACGTGCCCTAATTGGGTCTGCTCTAAACTGCGTTGCCTAACACGTGTAGGCCTGCGATAGGATGAGACCATCTGCACTTACATCAATTATTAATTAGTACGCACACACACACACACACACACACACACTAAATTAATGATATGCCACGTTAGATGGCCTCTTTGTGCTCTATTACCCTAAGGGAGCAATTCTAGAGGGGGTGCAAGATTCCCTCTAGAAGCCTATGGAGTTGCCACCTAGGCTTATCTCCCATTTTCCTCTCCTTTTTATTAGAAAACTAACTATCACCCACTTTCTCCTAAATTATCTCTAACTATTTCTAATTCCTATTTATCTCCTATATTATATCTAATTCCTATTTATTCTCTCCCCCACTTTTCATCTATATCTATCTAAGGAAAGTTTCAATTAAAAAATTTAACACTTTTTATATTTTTATGTAATTCATAATGAAATTATGTAATAATAATATAAATTATAATTTTATGGATCATTCAATTTAATAACTAAATATTATTTTCAAAATATAAATAAAAAAATATTTAAATGTTATTTAAATAATAAAAATAAAAATTATCTAATAACTTTAAATAACAAAATAAATAAGAATTTTAAATAACAAAATATTTAATGAAAACTGACTATTAATAAAAAATGACCAATAATTTGTTAGAGATTAATGAAAGCTTACCAATAATTTTTAATAATTATTGAAGATTAAACTATTGTTATTTTGTTAGAGATTAGACTATTAATTTAGGTAAAATTAGGAGTGTTCACTAGGTGGTTCATTTTGGTTGTAGATTGTTTGGCCAAACAAACTTATTTGGTCGAGTTGGGAAGTTGGTCACTCAAAACTAACCGACCATTAGTGAAAATTGACCAACTCGAGTTAAATAACTAAATATTTTAAATAAAAAAATATTTAATATTGCGCAATAACTTTAAAAGAAATAAAATTTTAATAACAATTAATTTTAAATATTATTTAAATATTTAACTAATGAAATATTTAACATAAATAAATTTTAAATAGTTACAAGAATGAAATTATGTAATAAATTTAAAAAAATTCTAAAGTGTAGAAAAATAATTATATAAGATTTCACAATATTTGAATTAATAATAATTTTATATTATACAAAATTAATAACAAAATTATGTAATAATAGTATTAATTCTAATTTTATGGATTATTAAATTTAATAAATAATTAAAATTAATAAAATAATTGTATTATTTAAGTAATTGAATATTATTGTAAATAACTAACTTTTAAATACTTTAAATATCAAAAAAATTAAGAACTAAATCATATCTTATATATTATTTCAAAAACAAAAGAAAAAAGGATTAAATGACAAAATTATTTTATAACTTTAAAAAATTAACAAAAACACAAAAATAATTATAATAGATTAAATAATATTTTATGTAAGAATATAAAATGTAAAGAATTTAAATATTAACTAAATAGTATTATAAGTATTTAATTTTTAAATGTTTTAAATATAAAAAAATTTAATACTAAATAACATTATTTAAAAACAAAAAATATATTAGATAACAAAATTGTGTAATAACCTTAAAAATTTATCAAAAACACAAAATTAATCATAATAGATTTAACAATATTCGATAAGAAGAATATAAAATATAAATAATTGAAAATTTTAAATATTATTTAAATAGTGAAAATAGATTAAATAAATTAGAGTTATTGAAGCTTTTTGTTAGTTATTTATTATATTTTTGTTATTAATATATGTTTATTAGTTTTTTATTTTCACTATAAATTTTTAATAATTATTGGTGATTAAACTATTGTTATTTGCTAGAGATTACACTATTAATTTAGTTGAAATTATTTGTGTTTACTAGATGTTCAATTCTGTTGCAAATTGTTTGGCCAACCAAACTTATTTGGTCGAGTTGGGGAGTTTGTTACTCAAAATTGACCGACGATTTGTGAAAACCAACCAACTCGAGTTATATTAGTCAATGTTTTAAAAACCAACCTGGGGACTGACCCGCTTTTGCATTTGGGTCACAATCTCTAGGTAAAATGGGTTAGACTATTCCACGTCAACACTCTATATATTTAACTTTTGCTTAACAAAGTCCTTGCATCGTACGGGTCCCCACTAAACCTAGAACCAAGGTTAGGTAATGGTTCGAACGATTCAGCCAGTCGGGTTAATGGCGAGTTGAAATCATTGGTATTGATTTGGGTCCATCTTCAGTTTAGTTGGTCAATTCAAAAGATTTAAACTTAAAAATTAAATTAAATTTAAAATATTACAATGATTTTATTAAATGAATAAATTTTAAATTTTAAATTTACAATATAAAATAGTTTATACTAAAAAACATGGGAATTATATATATATATATATATATATATATATAATCAGGCTAGTTTGGTCAATTTCATTGGTTTGATGAATAACCCTGGCTGGAATTAATTGTTATTATGTTTGTATTAAAAACAAAAATGTTAAAATAATATATAAAATATAAATAATAATTAATTATTTAAAAATTAAAATATAAAATAATAATCTATTTTTATATATTTCTATTATTTAGCTTTTGGCTTAATAAAGTCCATGCATCACATGGTCTAGTACAAACTAATACCACGAGTATTGGTAGGACCGTACGGGTGGAATAAGGTAGAGTTTCGGCCATTCCATCTGCCAGCCACGTATCAACAACCTTAAAAAATGATACATATCGGCCATATTAAAGTCAATTCAATTGGATAATCTAACAACAAATATGATTTCATATTGAAACCGTAGTGAGGCCCTAAATGATCTGGTTTGAATCTTAGAAATGGATATGAATCATCCCGGTTTGAGGAAGTATTGTACAGGTAAACCAATATATCCTGATTAATTATGCTTATAAATTATTAGCTCTTAGCTCTGCTTAGTTAATTTTGTAATTTATATTTTTCTTTCCCTAAATAATAAGTGATATAAATATAAAATATTAATTTAAAACATATAAGATCCATTATAATTTCTACGATACACATTGTATCATTCATTTCATAGATTTTTATTATTAAACTAATTATTTCATTTTTATTATTTTTGTTTTTATAAATAACTAAATAAATTAAAAATTATTTTTTGATATAAATTCTTGTTGGATCAATAGATTTGATAGATAAATATAGATGTTAGTATAATCAGGTCTAATCGAGTCGGATCCGATTATCCTGATTAATAATTGAAATGATGATTCTATGTCTATGATTTTGTCCCAATTAAAAATGGGTTTCATCCCAAACCCGACCTAACCCGCTCACAAAATTGTGTTCACAATGAGTTCTCACAGCCTTTTTCAGCCATTTATTAAGAATATCTCCTCCAATAAAAGGATACAAGTATGGAGATATTCCCAATGCATGGCTGAAAAGTACTTTTTCTGAGAACGGTGTGAACACAATTTTGTGAGGACTGAATCCACCCTAGTTGACAGTGGGGATACAAACGGATCAGATCAGATTCAAATCACGGTATATTCGAATCCGACCTGACAATGTTTATGTCGGATCGGATCTGATCTGAAGATCCGATTGGATCTGATAGGACTCGATCTGAATTTGAATTTGATATACCAATTTAAATAAAGAAAAAACAAAAAAATACAAGTAATTTTTAATTATTTTGATCATATATATACATGTTTTTATAAAAAAAATAAATAATATAACAAATTTTTAAAAATACAATATAAATAATATATTTATAAATAAATAAATAACATATATATGTATTATAATATATATATTTATAAATTTATAGTACATCAGATTGGATAGGGGAATGATCTGAATCCGATTCGATTTCTGATTGGACCATAGGAATCGACCTGATCCAAAGATCTGACCAGGGATGATCCGAATTCAACCAAATAGGATTGCATCTCAGTTCGGTTCAGATCGGATCATAATCCAATCCATTTGCACCCAACCCCAATTTGACGTTAAGATGGGATCAAACGAAATGCATAAAGGCCATGATTTCAAGGTTTTAGTCATGGTTTTCAAAACCGGACTGGACTGGACAGTCGGACTGGAAAAACCGGGAATGTTCCGCTTTTCTCCAAAACCATTGATTTTGGTCAGCAAACCGCTGAACCGGCCAGTTAACCGTTCGAACGGTTTTGACCGTTTTTAAAATTTTTAATTTTTTTTTTATTTTTTGTCAAAACGGGCTGGCCATTCGAGTCAAACGGTCGGACTGTTCAAACCGATAACCAGACCCCTTACCGGTTCGGTTTTAGAAACCATGGTTTTAGTCCAAGGCTTATTGCCAACGGGCTTGTAAGGCCAAGGTGGAGGTCACAAGGCCCACAGAACGAGCCCCCACATGCACATCCCAGCGTTCATTGGCATCATCTCTCGTGCATGCCATGGGAGATGTTCCCATTGCACGGTTGGGATGCGGTGTGGGGCGCGCTCATACGGTTTTATTAGACCAAGACCAAAACCCACGTTCTAGCTGAAGAAAAGAGAAAACGGGGGTACTATTGTAAAATCGGAAATTCTGCTCAAAGATACTAGCCGTTGCCTATCCTTTCCCGCCAAATTAAAAGAGTTGCCACCTTTCCGATTTCATCAACAGACATAACGACCATGCCTCATGTCCTTCCAACCGTCGCATCTCTCCAACCATCATCGCAGTGCAGAAGCTCGGCGTTTCTTCTCATTCAGAGTTTCAGACCCATCTCTTCGAAATGGTGTTTAGCACTAGAAGCCACCACCGAGAGGTCATCAATATCACCCGCTCGTCTCCATATAACATTCGACCCAATCGACCACCCTCTCCATCAAGTATTCAAGTTTAGTGTGTGGTGTTATCTTCGGCATACTTTCTGCACTTGCAAGATCGGTTCTCAGACACTCTCYGGCGCCATGGATTAYTTTATGATCACCACCGAGGAACTCAAATCATTCCATGCAATAGATAGAGAGATCTTCAGCAGGCTGGTCATCAATCTCCGGCGAGACGTCGCCGTATCAATGCGTGTGATTGCATTCTGGATATGGCTGGAAGAGTTGGGATACCCCAACATAATCTTGAAGATGTTGCCGCTACCAGACTCA
>NW_010729109.1:2147465-2166125 GCF_000365185.1 Nelumbo nucifera
ATTTCTTTCCAGCTTGTCCATGAGCGCAGGATTTCTGCAGTTCAAGCCATCACGAAGACGGTTAACGATGTCTTGGCAAGAGCTTTTGAGGATATCGCGCAGCAGGCAAGGGCAAGTGGGTCGTCTGGTTCTGGTCGAAATGTGGTTGCTGGAGAGTCAAGCTTGAATCCCCGCGCCCAACCATGGAAACCCAACGCTCAGGTCTCTCATGACGATCGAACCATATTTATTACATTCTCCCGCGGATACCCAGTTGGCGAAAGTGAAATTAGGGGATACTTCATCAGGTTCTCTCTCTCTCTCTCTCTCTCTCTCTCTCTCTTTCTCTCTTTCTCTGTAGTAAAGTAATTAATCTCTTGATGTTAATTTGTTCTTGCAGACGGTTTGGTGAGTGTGTGGAGGCCATCCACATGCAGGAAGTGGCTGTGAACGTCCAACCTCTATACGCGAGAATGGTGCTGCGATCAGCTTCGACAATGGCACGAATTCTGGAGGGGAGAGAGAGGGCAAAGTATGTAATCAATGGAAAGCATGTTTGGATTAGGCGTTTTGTACCCAGACAGCAGATGCGCTCTTCCCTGCGCCCATGAATGATTTATTCATCTCTGTTCAATAATAAGAGAAATGCAACAGTATACAAAGAGTTCAGCCACAGTTTTGATAGTGTTTTAGACCCGGATCGGATTGGACGACTAAACCGTTCAAGACTTGAAATATTTAGCCCTTAATACTTTAACCCAAAGAGACTAAGACTACCAAATTTTTAATGATATAATAAAGAACAACCCAAGGACACTACAAATAACCATAATTAGTTCTGTACCATAAATAATTCTTTAACTATTTCTCTTACACCGCTCATAAATTACTCTTCTGTCCCATGATTTCCTGGACCCTTATTTTACATTTCTATTTCATACAACACTGATTCGTCAAAAATCTAAATAGGAACCAATCCATAACCGTTCGGGCAGTCAGGCCGGCTGCTCCGTAGCCGTTGGATCAAAGCTATCTGAGCCGTTCATTCCTCTTTAAATAGGTGCTGGTTAAGGCAGTCGCTACAATTTGCCTTCTTTAGAGACCTCGGCCACTTTCCTAGCCAATCCCTTAGCTTCTATCTTTGACTCTAACTACTAGGTAAAGGACTACTCCCTTTAGCGTTGTTGTACTCAGACTCTAGTCCCAAGTGCTACGAGCTTTCAGACTACTCAGGTGCTAGCTCGTCTCGTTTCACCTCGTCCAGCGGTAGTATTGAAAGTCATGGTAGTGACTCAAAGGGCTCACCTCGAAGGTCCAAGTTCTAAGTACTAAGGGAGAGGACTGCTCCTAAAGGCGCTGTGTGCGACCGGAGGGGCGGTGAATCTACCAATGAGAGTATTAGGTCTACGAGGCCGAGGGGTAGTGTATCTGCCAAAGCCTAGGCGTCACCCTTAGTGGTGGAGGGCAATGAGGCTGAAGAGTCGAGCCCTGAGAACATAGTCGAGGCCGAGGCCCAAGGCGCAACTCTAATGCGCTATCCGCGCTCTGACATGGATAGCGAACTTAGCTTAAAGCAAGTTAAGTCTCTAGCTAAGTTGTACCATATTCTGAGGGGATATAGGTTTAGAGGCCCCGACGTAGGTGATAGGCCCTGGCGACCGAGGGAGGGGGAGCTGTGTGTACACGAGCACTACCTCCACTTTGGCCTTAGGTTCCCCATGCCCCCTCTCATCTCCGAGCTCCTAAATTGTTACAACATTTCCCTTAGTCAGCTTGACCCCAATGCCGTTAGGACCATTGTTGTCGTGCTGGTGATGACCTGACTCCAAGGTGTCAATGTGACCGTGTCAATGTGACCGTGAAGATATTCCGATGCATGCTCGTACTGAGGAAGTACCTTGTTGGGGAAGGCCTCTTCTACTTCTAGGGTCGACAGGGTAGAGTGGTAGATAACTTCTCGTCCATCCACATCTGGAAGAAGAAATATTTCTTCATGTCTTGTCCAAAGTGTTGGCCATTTAGATCTACCTGGGGGAGAACCGGATCTCGTGGCCAAGAGGATAATGCTCTACCACAGGGACAAGGAGGCCGAAGTGATAACCCGAATTCGAGTGTCGGGGATGATCTGGGCCAAGCCCTTGGCGTCAGAGGAAGCTTTGGTGTGGGTTGGTCTCAGCCCCACCCGCCTCGGTAGGGGAACTCCAGCTATCGGCTTTCTTCTTTTACATCATATACTAGCATGCTCACAGTATTTTTGAAGAGAAGCAAGGCAGCATGAAGGAGATGCTCTTGGAGATGGCCAAGTCCAAGAAGAGGGGCCTGGGCGAGGGGTCATCGAGGAAGCGGCCACCGAAGGATGTTGCAGCCAAGAGGGAGCCTTGGCTGAAGGCTCCTATAGAAGCCAGGAAGAGAAAGGGGCCTATTGAGGCTGGGAGGAAGGAGCCTACCGCCAAGAGGCCCGTTGAGCCCCTCCAGCCTCCGAGGGGTAATAGGCTAGGTACGAAGGATTGTCTAGCCGAGGGCACTAACGTGGAGTCTCGTCCCCCAAGGGAGTGTCTTGTCGAGGGTGTTGTCGGGGGTTCCCGCCAGTCGGGGCCCCATACTTCATCTGAGTTCTACAACGAGATGCCTTTATTGGCACGACGCATCTTTTGCCCCCCATTGGAACGTCCGAGAGGGCGATAGCTTGAACACCTTTGGGGTTGGCCAAGCCCTGATATCTAGGATGCTCCCGGCTGGGGACAAGCATTCTTGGACCCAGGTTAGTGTGCAGGGTGTCCAAGACATCTTGCTGGACCGTATGACCGAGGTGAGTTTCTTTTCCCCTGGTACTTAGCCAAATTTCCTTTTTTTTTCTTGCTTTCCTTTTTAACTAATGGTCGTTTCTCCTTTGTAGGCATCCTCTACTGTTGTCAGCCTCTGTGACAAAGTCGGGGTCCTCCTATTGAAACTAAGGGTCTCAGAGGAGAAGAGGGAGCAACTGGAGCTGTGGGTGGTTGAAGCAAAAAGAGACCAAGAGGTGGTCACTCAAGCGATGTGTGAGGAGCGCACCTGACGGAAGGATTTGGAGGCCGAGGTCATGGCCAAGAGGAAGTAACTGAGGGTTGCTTAGGCTTCTCTGAGCGAGGTAGAGGAGAAGCTGAAGGCCATTGAGGAAAAGCTTCTATTGGCGGAGGAGAAGCTCGAGGCCATTAAGAAGAGGGCCGAGGAGGCATCGACTTGGGCCATTGGGGAGTGGAAGACCACCCAGGCCTACCCAAAGGAGTTGGCTAGCTTCGATGTCACCTCTTTCCTAGAGGGCATCGAAGACACTAATGCCTAGGTGCTAGCCCTACAACCTATGTGGGAGGGGTATGGCTTGGGTGTAAGTGGTCTCTTTGAAAGACAGAGAGAAGCCTATGAGTAAGGGGATGAGATCTCCGGAATAAGGATATGAAAATGAGGGAATTAGAGAGAGAGAGAGAACTCGGGGGTGCTGGGAGACAAAATGCTAAGGATTGAATGCCTTTCACTATGAGGAGGACCTCTATTTATAGGGGGGAACCCAAGATCCTAAAAGGTAGTAGATAAGGGCATTTGGCGACGTATTGGGAAAGGGAATATTTGATTTGCTGTCAATTATTAGGTGCGCTGCTGGGGTTTCACCATGTGTCTCATGAGGATCCTCTCGAGGATTGGCTTTCATTATCCTTAAGATCCCTCATTACTCATGTGTGCTACTCCCTTTTTGCACATCATAACTAATCTTGCGTGGCATCGGAGATGTCACCACTTGATCGGCGGTGCCTAGATGTCTCCCCGTGGCGGCTCACTGCATCCTTAGTTGTCATGGGTTCTATGTGTCTCCGGGAATACGGGGGCCTCGCCATGGGCTCGGCCTTGGTTCATCTTGACCTGTGTCATAAGCGAGTTTGCGAGCTATGAGTTCATCGCATGCCTTAGTGGGTGTAGCTTCATTGCATGTTCAAGTGGGCTTGGGGCTCTCAGAAAGGTTCGGATATGGTTTCTTTGGGTTCTGACACTGGCTTGACTCAGTGAACTGCAGGTTTGTCATGATTATTGCGATACGTATTGTGAGTTCATCACAAGGATGCTGGTGTGCAGCGGGTTCATTGCAATGTGGGGGTTGGTTGTGAGCTGCTCACGTGCAGTTTTTTGGTGTTAGTCTTGATGCTTGGTGTTCTCTAATGGTTTGAGTGAGCGTACGTACCTACATTAGCCCCTGCTTATTAGTAAGTACTTTGTTCTTTCGTATCGCAAGTTATGCAACGTTGGGTCTAGGGATTTTCCTGTTATGTAGTTGTGCATTTGCAATGGTGGTTTCTTGCGTTCTACAATTTAGCCCCTTGACTTTTGGCAATTTGCCTCCTGTCGATGGTCAATGCTATGCTGTATTTGTGTGCTTTAGCTCCCCTGACCATTGACAGGAAGGAAATTGGCAAACAACACTGTTAATTACCTTGGTAGGTGCTGCTTCCTGGCAGTATAAGTGTTTGTGTTTATTGCATGGTGTTGGTTGATGATGGGTGACTTGTTTGTTGTCATCATTTGTTATTAATGGGTATTCGAATAGGCTGTCGATGGTGACCGTTTGGAGGCTATGGTTATTATTTTCCTCATTCATTGTAATGTAATGAATGTCACATAAATCATTTGGAAGTTTAGTATCTAAATGGCATTAAGAAATGTGGTGTTATATATGAAATTAATGCACCGTTGTGTCCTGCTTTTCGTAAGGTGTGTTTGCAGATTATTTCCTCTTGTTATTGCTCGATGTTTTGTCTAGGTGTGCCTATTCTGCTTCTTCACTACTTAGTTGTAATTCTTCCGCTTATGGGATGAGTTGTGTTATAAAAGGTGCAGTATGCATCATTGGTTTCCGCCTTACCCACTTACTCTTGTCTGCTCACAGCACCTGGTCATTTTTGTATACGTTTGTCGATCTCTCCTTTGTTCTTGCTTTTGATGATGGCTTTCGATCAGCAAAGGGCTCCTGATGTCCCCCTCATGATGGATGTCACCGAGGCTGTTGGGTCCACAACATCGTCTCTAGTGGAATCATCACTTAAAAGATTGTCCAATAATTCGGAGCTTGCGTTGGTCCGTGGGTTGCTCACAAAGTATTGTGTGGAGAATGATGTAGCCCCTTTGGGGTATGAGGCCATGGATTGCATTTTCATCCAGGCATTCGTTAGAACAACAGATATATGGTAACGAAGTCTATGGAAAAATTTGCGGTAGCTATTATTCCAGGTGGCTGGTTGCCTCCCTTTGAACTCCCATTCATTGTCGTTGGTCCGGTGTTAAATACGCTTGTGACAACGATGTGTGATATTATGAATCTCCCTTTTGATCAGCTATCATGGTTCGTCTTTGCGCAATGGTTGAAGACCTGTGAATGTTTTTCTACTATCGGTTTTCGTGTGGGCATATTGAAGAGCGTGTTGTCTTGTTGGCACATGTGTTCTGGAAGGCCGGTTTCGGAGAATCGCCGTTGGTTTTTGGGCAGTCTCTGAAGGATGTGCACTGTCGTATCAAGGTAGCTGAAGTGAAGCTCACTAAAGCTATTGAGAAGTTAGAGGCCCTTATGGCAGAATGCAGCCGTCAGCACGAGTTGGTATCGGAATATGAAGCAGAGGTGGGAGAGTTGAAGGCGTTTGAGGCTTGAAGGCCTCTACTTGAAAATATAGTGCCAATGAGGGAGGAGTGGGCTGCTTTGTGAGATGTGTATATGCAAATTTGTAATTATTTTAACTGATACTAAAATGCTATAGTTATTTCTGTTACTGTTTCTTGTATTAATTTACTTTTCTTGCGTTATTTTGTATTCATAAGACATGATCGCAAATGGCCCTGAAGCTTGTTTAATTCATTCGTAACTATGTGACACCAATTGGTGTGGTGGCCTTTATCTCAGATTGAACGACCTTCCTTCCAATGGGTAGGCTTGTTTATATTGTTGCCCCCTAGATGCGGTTTTAGGGGTGATCGGCAAAGGATACTGGAGTTGACATACTCTGTCTGTGAGCTTCAGCCTTTCCAGTTGCTTTGGGTATAGTAGTATTGCCACCAATCCTTCTCGAACTGCTATTCTAGCAGGAAAGGAAGGAGTTGGCGTTATTGATGACCTGGTAAGGGAGAACCCCCTTTGTGTGATCATTGGTCGGTTTTTTTGATGTCTATCTCTTATTGATAACAGGTGGTTTGGCGTTCTGTCGAGATTCTGTAGTTAATGGTGGTTGAGAAGTTCTGTTAGGGATGGCCACGTGAGTTTGATATCCGATACGCATGCGGTTATTGACGTGGCATCTCTTTTGAATTAATGCGCCTCTCTGGTCCCACCTTTCTAAGGGTGTTTGGGTAAATTTCTGTAGTTGCTTTTTCGTTGAGTATCCACCTGGTGTGCTAGATATGCCTTTCTTAGGCGCCTGGCTGAGGAGTTACAGGCAATGCAGCCCTCCATTCCTGATCCTAGAATTCCTGAGGGTGTTGCGGGTGATAGACCTGTCTCCACGGGTCAAACAAGTCAGCCGGCTGTGGCTGCAGAGGCGATAACCCGTTGTGTAGAGTCCACTGTTGTCATTGACAACGTTGAAGCCCCCAAGGGTGTGGGGGTGGGGATTCTGTTGAGCCTTGGTCCCCCATCGCAATGGTTGGCGCTTCCAGGGATGCATCTCCACGACTTGAGGTCTCGGTTGACTTGGAAATGTTAGAGTACTGCGATAACCACGACATCCCGTTGGTGCACTTCCCGGTAGTAGATCTAGTTCTGGTTCAAGGTAAAGGCATGTGGTACAGTATTTCCAATGCAGTTGCTCCGTTCGCGTCATCCGTGATTCATGCTGAGTGGTTGCCGGTGGGGGAGCTGCATCTAGAGATTGTGGGTCCGATGCTGAACACCATCGCCACGCTAATGAGTCGTGTGATGACCCACTCAGCAGAGGATTTCATTCGATGAAGGATGTCCGTGAGCACCAAAAAGTAGTTGAGGAAAGCATCACTAGGGTTGCAGATAAACTCAAGCGCCTGATGGAGGAATGCACACGGTAGAACTAGATCCTTGCGGACTATGATGGGGAGCTGGGAAGCCTCAAGAAATTTGAAGAAATGAGTCGAGTGCTAGAGGTTTTTGCAGCAATGCGGGAGGAATCGGCCAAGTGATTATTGTATGTACTGGGTGTAAATTAAGGGTGGAATTCCCTAAAGTGTAATGAAACATTCTGTGATTTTTGAAATGTAACGTGAATGTAATATTAGTCTTAATGTAATCATTTGTTCAACTTCTTGTCTAGTTGCTTTTGTGTACAATTGGACCTGGACCCTATTCATTTTGAGGGCGGTTGGCAGTAATTCACACTTAATTTGGTATTGAGATAACACTCCAAAGAGGGAGAGATGGTTGGAAACTTATTATTCCTTTCGCCATTGATCACAATTTAATCATATGTGAGGTGGAGGACGAGGGTATCACGTGTATCCCGTAATTTGGTATGGGCATAGTAGGCTTAATCGTTGTTGAGCTTTGGTCGTAGTATAAACATAGGTTGAAATTTCTTTGCAGTATGTTGTTTTTGTGAGTTCGATCCTTGTGTGAGAGGGCTACGCCAACTAGTGTTGGTCAGGAAGCCCCCGCTAGGTTTTATCGTAATCGAATGCAAGTACATTGTCGCTTTATCGCAAATCATTAAAGAAGATGAGCAGTGTGAATTTGTCTCCTGAGGCGCTATCAAGAGGAGTTTACCCAAATAATCTTATATGAATAAGTAGCAAATCAAGGGATTGTGCCTATATTGAAACGTTATCAGTTGTAAGAGAACACTAAGTAGAAGAGTCGAATTGTGGGATATGCGTTGATGTCTAGAAATGAACTTGGGCAGTGGGCACTTATTCTATCACAATCAAACTTTGGGAAAGTAGGGTGTTGTTTGCAAGTCGTGTGTCATTGTTGATGCTGGGGCATGTGAAGTTTTTCCTCCTAGGTTTTGTTACTGTTGAACAGAGTATCTGTGCTTGTGATTTTGGTAGAAGTCATACTTCCTATCAACGGAGCCCCCCAATGATTTCACGAATGTGTCTCTGTCTAGAGTTTGCCGGGGCTTGTCTGTGCATGAGATTACTAGGACTTCGTTCGTGCCTAGGGTACCAGGGCTTTGTCTGTGCCTAGGGTTGTCAGGGCTTATCTGTGCCTGGGGTTGCCAGGGCTTATCTGTGCCTGGGGTTGCCAGGGCTTATCTGTGCCTAGGGTTGTCAGGGCTTATCAGTGCCTAGGGTTGCCAAGGCTTGTTAGAGTGCCTGGGGTTGTTGGGGCTTATTAGAGTGCCCGGGGTTGACAGGGCTTTGAGTCACACCTAGGGTTGCCAGGGCCATCGCATAGAGCATTCAACAACATGGAACTGGCCTCGGAATGAGAGTGCCTGGGGTTGCCAGGGCTTATTGGAGTGCCTGGTGTTGCTGGGGCTTTGAGACACGCCTGGGGTTGGTAAGGCCTTTGCATGGAGCATGCGACATCGAGGAACCAGCCATGGAATGAGAGTGCCTAGGGTTGCCAAGGCTCATTAGAGTGCCCGGGGTTGCTGGGGCTTTGAGTCGTGCCTAGGGTTGCCAGGGCCTTCATGTGGAGCATGCAACATCGAGGAATCGGCCACGGAATGAGAGTGTCTAGGGTTGCCAAGGCTATGAAAGCATAGTTAGACAGGTTATAAGATATAAACAGGATATGTATGTAAACAATTATGTGGAACATATTGGGACAAATTGTAGTGTATCATTCATTTAACTACTATCACAATGTACAGATGCATGTATTGTTAATTGAAGGGTGAGAGGAAAGCAACTTCGTCGCAATCAGAATTCTTTATGGAAGTAAAATAGACTTTATCGCTGAGCAAGCGGGTAGTTAATAAACAGTCTTGGATAATAAAGCATTGCAAATTTATTTATAGAAGATGTACATATTTTTGTGGAATTACAAAAACACAGAGTTATTCAAAGTAAGGTTTCAACCAGTAGTCATTGATGGTTTCATCCTCTTGATCTGTGTCTATGGTTTTTAATACATAGTAGCCCAAAGTGTGGGCCTCTTTTATTAAGTACGACCTTTCCCATGTTGGGGAAAACTTTCCCATAGATTTCCTTGCCTAACGATGAGAGCTGTCTTTAGAACTTTATCCCCCTCTTTGAAATTCCTGGGTTTCAGGTTTCTGTTTATGTTTGTGGCAAGGGCTTGTTTGTACTTGCTCTGCTTCTGTGAGGCTACGTCTCTAACCTCGTTGATTACCTAAAGTTTTTCTGCAAGTAATAGGTCCATGTCCTCTGGTCTGATCTTCTTGCCCATCGCGAAGGCTATCCTGGCAGATACAACTCTTATCTTTGCTGGGACCACTACTTCTTGACCATACACCAATGAGTAGGGCGTTACCTGTGTACTCTTTTTGATAGATCTGCAATAAGCTTAAAGAGTTTCTGATAGCTTATCTATCAAATCCTTTTGATTATCGGCCACTGCTTTGGTCATTATCCTGAGTAGAGTTTTGTTTGTGGCCTCTACCTAACCATTTCCCTGTGGGTAATATGTTGTGGACGTCTCTAGTCTTGTACCATACTGCCCTAGGAGATAACGGACTTCTTGATTTAGTGAAATAATCAGTGGCTACTATGATAAAGCAATACCCTCTAGAAGGTGGGTGTATTTTGCCTATTAGGTCTATCCCCCAAGTATGGAATGGCCACAGTGTAATGACTGGGTGGAGGCTGTTGGCAGGTTTATGGATCCTTTCGCCATGGATCTGACACTTGTGACATCTGTGCATGTGTCACTGTGTATCTTCCATCATAGTTGGCCAGTAGAAACCTAGGTATAGGATATTGTTGTGTAGAGCAAGTTTACCTTGTTAGGCTACAGGTTTAGAACTATGGGCTGCCTCTAGTACAACGTCTATCTCGTCCCCAGCCAAGCATCGCAAGGGTTTCCCTGTGTGTCATTTCCTGTATAGCACTTCGTCTTGGAGGTAGAATCGATTGACTTTAGACAATAGTTTCCTCCTCAATGTAATGTCAATGGACAGCGTGTGCTCCTGTAGATACTTTATATACATCCTCCTCCAGTCCTCTTCATTGACCGTGATAATTTCCTTGCCATCCACCTGTGGGATGCACTTACCACATTCTCTTTGTGCTTTGGTAGTGCCCACTTCATCGCAGGCCAGTAATACCTTAATCTCTACAATATTCGGAATAGGGTACATGTGACGTCTCAACAATTGGTCCTATGTACCTCATTCAACACTACTTCAACTTCTGATTTCCCTAGGCATCTCGTCCATACACCATATGACTTTCTGTGATACAGTACCCCATTCACAAGCTGAAACTTTGCAATCAACTTGATGTCCTGTGTTCTTATGGTCTGACTTCTCAGCTTCTGGATTATTTCGTATCTCCAATCATCCGTTGCTATTTTATGCTCCTCTTCCACCCGATCCTTTAGGGTGAAAATTGATTGTTTGTCGACTGACTGGATGGTAATCTCTAGTGGTTGCTACCTTGCATCTTGGACCCTAAGATGGCTAGTGCATCTGTGAACCTGTTTTTAGCTCTATTCTGATGTTTGAAGTCTACGTCTATACCGTGGATCAACTTCTAGATCTGGGTCCTATATGGTAAGATGGTTAATTCTTTCATTGTCGTGCTTCCTTCAAGTTTCCCAATCACCAGTTTAGCATCACCAATTACCTTTATCTTCTTTGTGCCAAATTCTATTGCTTTGATTAGACTAATGACCAGTGTTTCATATTCTGCTATGTTGTAAGAACAGGGGAATTCAAGTTTAAAGGAGTAGGTAGAGGTTTGTTCGTCAGGCGAGGTTAAGGTTACTCCAGCGCCAGGTGAGGTGCTTGTGCCACTCCCATCGATGGTTAGGACCCACTCTCTACTTTTGGCCAAGGCGACCATTGGTGTATCTCTAGGGACCTCATCCAATGGAAAACCAATAATTGATGGAAAGGTGGCTAATAGGTCTGCTACTGCTTGACATTTGTTGGCTTTTGGCTGGGTGTACTCTATTGTGTACACATTGAGTTGCATAATCTACTTGACAAGTCTACTAGATAGGGGAGGTCTGTCCATGAAGAACTTGATTGGGTTGCTTCGTGCGATGAGCCTCACCCTTTGCCCTAGAATGTAGTGTCTAAACTTTTGTATTGCGAAAACTAGTGCTAGACATTGTTTTTGTGGGAGTAATTTTTCTCAACTGGTTTGAGGGTTCTGCTGGTGTAATATATTGGGAGTTCCACTTTGCTATCATCTTCTTGTGCCAGTAGGCATCCTATGGTTTCTTTCCTTATTGCGATGTATATTCTGAACTCTCGGCTGTCTTTGGGTGGTGACATCGTTAGGGCCCTAGACAGTGTTGATTTTAATTACTCAAAGGCTTGTTGATGCTCCTGGTCTACCCAGTAGCTTAGAAACTTCCCCGACTGTACCTCGAATGCGCATTTTAGCAGATTCAACCTTAGTCTGAATTCTCTACATCGGGTGAAGACCTTCCTCAACACCTAGGAATGATCCTCTTGCTTCCTTACTTTAACGAATATGTCATCCACATAACACTCAATTTCCTTGTGCATCATATCGTGGATGATGCTAGTCATTGCTCTCTGGTATGTTGCCCTCGCATTTTACAGTCCGAAGGGCAACATCTTGTAGTAAAAGTTTCCAATCGGTGTTCTGAAGGTTGTGTGGGGTGCGTCTACAGTATCCATGAAGATCTGATTGTATCCGCTATAAGCATCTAGGAAGGAGAAGTGTTCGTGTCTTGTAGTGGAGTCTATCAATACCTCCATGTTGGGTAGAGGGAATTCATCCTTTAGGCAGGCCTTGTTTTGGTCCCTAAAGTTGACGCAACATCTACGATAAAGTAAAATTAGTGTTTGGGTGATGTACTATCGCTATAGAACTAGGTGGGAGGGTAATAACCTTAGCTGTCTGTTTTTCATCTTTATTGAGACTACATTGGCTAGCCACTGAGGGTGTGCTATAGGTTTGATAAAACCAACTTTCAAAAGTCGCTCTACTTCCTCTTTAATCTTTAGGGTTATCTTCGGCTTGAAAATCCTTTGTGGCTGCTTCACTAGTCAGAATTTCAAATCCATGCACAGGGAGTGTCGGACAAGTTCTAAGTCTAATCCTGGCATCTAGTCATATGACCAGGCGAATACATCCTGAAATTCTCTTAGGAGTGCGATGAGTTTTCCTCTTTCCTCGGCTGTCAGCTTGGCGGATATGTATAAGGGTCATTTTTCCGTTCCATCAATCGCTAGGTTGATCTCCACCAGTAGTTCATCAACCGTGTCAATGGAATCCATCAGGCACCTGGGAGGTGCTTTGACTTCATTGCAATATTCCAAGGCATCTTCTCTTGACTCCTTTCTGCATGCCCAATGGTGGGACTTTTGTGTGATGGTAGGACCATTGCAACGTCATTTTGCAATGAAATGAAATGGTACTGGTTGAAACATTACTTATTATTTTTGTGAGAAAGTTGTAATGACTAGATGAATATGTATTTGATTTTGAGATAATTGGTCATACATTAAGTGCGAACTCTTTCTTTTTGATAAAACAAATCTTAGTTATCGGCACATGCTGCGATAAGGTTATGCTAAACAGGACATAATATAAAATCATACCTTAGGGATCGCCTTCTTGGATGCCGGTGGTTCGTCGCTTTCGTGATCCTCGACGATGGTGTAATAGTCTTTCCTGTCGCTCCCTGTTATCCAAATGCATTTGCTTCTCTTCCTTCGTTCTGATGTCCCCGCAAGTTGGCTTTTTGGTGGATGGGGCAACTCAGTTCCTTCAGCCTTGGCTATCCTCGTCTCGCCATCGTCTGCCAACTCCGTAAAGTAGATGGCGTCCTGTTGGTGCATCTCGGATTTGTTGAAAGGTGCCCTGGTGGCCGGGATCCTTATCGATTGCCCCCAGTGTCTGGCTTTGATGCACTGATGGTATGTCGAGGGGATGAAGGCCAAGTCGTGTATTAATGGTTGTCCCAAGAGGGCGTGATAAGAAGTCCTTCCCGGGATTACTTGGAACTCTTGTGAGATATTGAACAAGCCTATTACTACTTGTAGCTTGATGGATCCTTCGGTGGTGGATGGGTTTCCACTGAAATCTGTTACTTCTAGCGGCAATCCCTTGATATCCTCTTTTTCGACATTCATCAGCTCTAATTTATGGATGGAGATGAGGTTAACTGAGCTTCCCGGATCGACCATTGATCTTTTCATGTCAAAAACCCCTATTTTTGCCATTATGAATAAGGGCCTGTTATGATGGGGGTTGGCGGCTAACATGTCATCTGCCATTAATTCCACGTTGCTGTGATCATGGCTGTAGGGTTGTAATGGATACAGGAATACCTTTGCCAGTGCTCTGATGGCCAGCTTTTGTGTTGTCGTGTTGGCTCCATGCTTTGTGAAGAACTGTCATAGTTCTTCACTTTGTTCTAATTTCTCTATTAGGGCGTCAGATTGGTACTGAGTGGTCACTCCGACCATGTTGACGCTTCCTCCCTGGGAATGGCTGGGACGTGGTTGGTATCCACACGAGCTGAGTCTTTCTTCATGAATTGGTCCAGCTTCACCTTCTGCATGAACAACCTTCTCAAGGTAAAGCAGTCCATCAAGTCATGGTGTGATGTCTGGTGGTAATTGCACCATCTCCCGCCATGCTTGTCTTTTTTCTGGGTCTACCCTTCGTGGTGGTGGTAGTAGGTTGATGACCCAGTCCTCAACTAACTTGTTGATAATCATGATTACTTCCTCCCTTGCCCAGGGAAAGGGGGGAGGTGTGCTTCTCTTCCCTTGGGTGCTATCATGTTGATACGACCCTTGTCTAGTTCCTCCTTGTTCCTGGGCCTCCTATTGGCTGCATACGCCTTGTTTCTATTGTACGGGGAGGTGTCTTTGATGGATCACACCGTCCTCTCTGTGCAACTCCAGAGTTGGCTGAAGGTTTCGACTTCAACGTTCTCGATGCCAATCCTGAAGGTAGAGCGCATGCCCTGTACACATTGCTACGAAGCTTTTCTTGGTAGCATGTTTGTCAAAGACGGAATGCATGAGCTTTTGAATTCTCATAATGTAGGCCAGAAGATCTTCCCTAGCCCTTGTTCCACATTCCGCAGGTCGGCCATTGTCAGCTTTCTCTCCAGGGTGAACCATTTTGATAGGAAATTTTTTGTTAGCTCTCCCCATGAATCAATGCTCCCAGTGGTGAGACTCACGAACCCTGTCTACGTTGGGCCGATCAAAGACTTTGAGAACTCACGTACTTTGAGGTCCCTATCAAGAGCGAAGGAACTAAGGATGTCCTCGAACTTGTTGATGTGCTCTTGCGGGCTACCCCTCTGTTTGTCGTATTGTTGCCATTGCTGAGTAGGAGTGTACCTAACAAGGTAGGGCTTGTATAGAATACGATCAGAATAAGGCTTTTTTAAGATAGTCAAATCATGGGCCCGGTTGTTGCTTTCAACTACCAGCCCCTGGACGTATTCCCTCAACTCGTCTCGGCTGAGAGGGGTCTCTACTATCGGGTCAATGTAGGGGAAGGTATGAAACTGGTGGGTAGGTTGGGGGCCTGTTTGGGTTGGGGTTGGATTGGCCCTGTTGGGCTGCTTCGAGACGACAGATGTAGGGTTGAAGGCATGGCGACTGGGGATAGGATTGGAATTGGGAGCACTGGGATGAGTGGATGTGGGTGTCTGTTTAACTTGGGCCGATCGGTTGAGTAGGATCTGGAGGGTGCTCCTTGTTTCCTCCTAGCTCTACTTGAGTTTCCTGAATCGGTCATCGAAGAGTGCCTCAAACCCATAAACCTTGTTTGACGGTATATCGATATCAGCTTGGATTTGTGTTTCCATCTTAGGCTGGTTTTCAACTCCGAGGTTGGTGTTTTCCAGAGTGTTGCTCTACTGCTCAGGAGTGGTGGTGAGGTTGATTTTTCTTGAGGCCATTCTCTGTGATCAAAGACGGAACCAGAGATTCTATTGTGGGAGGGGTAAGGCTTGGGTATAGGTGGTCTCTTTGAAAGACAGAGAAAAGCATATGAATAGGGGGATGAGATCTCTAGATTAAGGATGTGAAAATGAGGGACTTGGAGAGAGAGAGAGAACTCGGGGGTGTGACAAAATGCTAAAGATTGGATGCCTTTCAATATGAGGAGGACCTCTATTTATAGGGGGATCTCGAGATCCTAAAAGGTAGGAGATAAGGGCATTTGGCAACGTAACAGGAAAGGGAATATTTGATTCGTTGTCAATTATTGGGTGCACTACTGGGGTTTCGCCATGTGTCTCATGAGGATCCTCTTGAGGATTGGCTTTCCTTATCCTTAAGATCCCTAACTACTAACGTGTGCTACTCCCTTTTTGCGCATCGTAACTAATCTCGCATGGCATCAGTGACGTCACCATTTGATAGGTGGCGCCTAGCTGGCTCCTCATGGTGGCTCACTGCGTCTTTAGTTGTCATGGGTTCTACGTGTCTCTGGGCATATGCGGGCCTCACCATGGGCTTGGCCTGGGTTTGTATTGACCGGGTCATGGGTGAGTTCGCGGGCTATGAGTTCATCGCACGCCTTAGCGGGCGTAGCTTCATCGCATGTTCAGGTTGGCTCGAGGCTCTCGAAAAGGTTCAGCTTTGGTTTCTTTGGGTTCTGACGCTAGCTTGACTCAGTGAACCATGGGTTTATCACGATTATTGTGAGTTCATCGCAAAGATGCTGGTGGGCTACGGGTTCATTATAGCGTGGAGGTTGGTTGTGAGTTTCTCACGTGCACTTTTGTGGTATTAGTTTTGATGGTTGGTGTTCTCTAAGGGTCTGAGTGAGTGCTACATATCTACAGCCTGACTTTGACATTAGTCGGCTAGGGATTCAACCTGATCCAATGGCCGAGGAGTCTTTTCCAGCCAACAGGGTATATCTCTCTGAGGGCCAAGCCAATGAAGAGCAACCCATGCAGACCAAGGTGGTTGAGGGGAATGCAAACATTGGAGCTTGAAGTGTCGCATGCCGTGGGGTCTCCTTTTGTCCATCCTTCTTCACACCTCTTCTCTTCTTTTACTTCGTCACTTTTTTGGAAGGGGCTCAACCTCCGCCATCCGAGGCCATATTTTTGTAAAGCTTCAAAGAATATTTCTATTTATATTTAAGTATATTTCTTTTTAGTTTTTATGTTAAATCAAAATATATATATTTAAATTGATTAGTTTTTATGCAAAACTGATTTTTTTGTCATTATATATATTTAAATTTATACAAAACTGAATTAAATATTGTACCCTTGTATTATATTTATGTTGGATTTACTTTTAAGTTTTTATCATAAATAACCGATTTTTTTTCAATGTTCAAACAAAACACCAAAAAAATATATGAACATTTAACATATAGACCGGTAGGGACTAATTAATAATTAATTAAATATATAGGATCGGTTTGATTCGGTTCAGTTCAGTTTGATCAATTTGACATTTAATGTGAACACCCCTAATCTGGATATAAAAAAATATGTTATGCCTACTGGCAGGTTTAGGGGTGTCAATGGGTCAGCGCTTATTGTATTGGTTATGGTTCTTGATTGTTCCAAAATGATTAAGACCCAAACTGACTGTGATAATATATAAAGGTTTCTTAATTTTATTGTAATTTTTATTATATTTTATGTCTAAACGATAAATTTGATAAATAACATATATGATAATTTTGGTTAAAAATATTTGATTGTCATTTTTGTTAAGGTTGTATAATCAAAATTGAAGTTTTAATTTACTATTAACATAGATAAATATAGATGTTAGTATAATCAGGTCTAATCGAGTCAGATCCGGTTATCCTGATTAAAAAATGAAACGGTTCTAAGTCTAATGATTTTGTCCCAATTAAAAATGGGTGCATCCCCAACCAGACCTAACTCGCTCACCACATTGTTTCCACTCTGAGTTCTCATAGCCTTTTTCAGCTGTGTATGTATTAAAAATATCTCCTCAAATAAAAAGATACAAGAATGGAGATATTCCCAATGCATGGCTGAAAAGTATTTTTCTAAGAACGGTGTCAGCACAATTTAATTTTGTGAGGATTGAATCCACACTAATTAATAGTAGGGATGTAAACGGATTGGATCAAGGATTAAATTCGAATCTGATCTGACATTGTTCATGTCAAATCCGATAGGAGTCGATCTGAATTCTAATCCTATCAGATCTTTGAATCTTTGGATCTGATTTGATCTGACTTATTTTGTGAAATTAATAAATTATTAAAAGAAAAAATAAAATATATCAATTTAAATAAAGAAAAAACAAAAAATATAAGTATTTTTTAATTATTTTTATCATATATATACATGCTTTTTTATGAAAAAATAAATAATATATATATATATATATATATATATATATATGTGTGTGTGTGTGTGTGTGTGTGTGCGTTTGTGTGTGCATTATATATATTTATAAATAGATAACACATCGGATCAGATATTCTCGGTTCGGATTGGATCATGCGATCCATTTGCACCCATAGTTGACAGCCCCAATTATTTGATGTTAAGATGGGGACACAAAATGCATATAGGTCATGATTTTAAGGAGTTCATATCTGCACCCCACAAGGGGGCACCCCACTGTGTCCCACAGCACATTCCCGCCGTGCATTGGGAACATCTCCTGATGATAGTACCAGTCCCATGATGTCATCATTGGCAGATGTTCCCAATGGAAAAATTTTAGCCGTTGGGGCCCAACAACTTATGCTGTTGTGGGAATTTCAGGGAATGCCACGTTACCATGAGAATGGGTAAATTAGTAATTACATATTAATTTATTTTTACTAAAAACGAAAGCATGGGCATGAATAGATAAACTGCCCAGAACATGCCCAGCTTAGAAACTGTCTCAACAGCCTATGCTGTTGGGTCCCAATACATCGGCCGGAATGTGCTGTGAGACACTGGGGGGCGCCCCCTTGTGGGGCGCAGATCTTAACTGGATTTCATGGTTTTCGTCGAAGGGTATACCACCGAGCTTGTACGGCCAAAGGTGGAGGTCACAAGGCCCACAATCACCACAGAACGGGCCCCAACATTTACATCCCAGCGTTCATTGGCATCATCTCTCGTGCATGCCATGGGAGATGTTCCCAATCCACGGTTGGGAAGTAGTGTGGGGCGCGCTCACACGTTTTTATTAGACCAAGACCAAAACCCACGTTCCAGTGAAAGAAAAGAGAAAACGGGGGTACTATTGTTAAATCGGAAATTCAGTTCAAAGATACTAGCCGTTGCCTATCCTTTCCCGCCAAATTAAAAGAGTTTCCACCTTCCGATTTCATCAACAGACATAACGATTAACGACCATGTCTCTTGTCCTTCCAACCGTCGCATCTCTCCAACCATCGCAGTGCAGAAGCTCGGCGTTCCTTCTGAATCAGAGTTTCAGACCCACCTCTTCGAAATGGTGTTTGGCACTAAAAGCCACCATCGAAAGGTCATCAATATCACCCGCTCGTCTCCATATAACATTCAACCCAATCGACCACCCTCTCCATCAAGTATTCAAGTTTAGTGTGTGGTGTTATCTTCGGCATACTTTCTGCACTTGCAAGATCGGTTCTCAGACA
>NW_010729109.1:2166880-2179415 GCF_000365185.1 Nelumbo nucifera
TCTCTCTCTCTCTAGTAAAGTAATTAATCTCTTGATCTTAATTTGTTCTTGCAGACGGTTTGGTGAGTGTGTGGAGGCCATCCACATGCAGGAAGTGGCTGTGAACGTCCAACCTCTATACGCGAGAATGGTGCTGCGATCAGCTTCGACAATGGCACGAATTCTGGAGGGGAGAGAGAGGGCAAAGTATGTAATCAATGGAAAGCATGTTTGGGTTAGGCGTTTTGTACCCAGACAGCAGATGCGCTCTTCCCTGCGCCCATGAATGATTTATTCATCTCTGTTCAATAATAAGAGAAATAATTTGTATACATTTCTATTCTGATTTTGAGTAATAAAAATGCAACAGTAATAACCAAATTTTTAATGATATAATAAAGAACTACCCAAGGACACCACAAATAACCATAATTAGTTCTGCGATTCATGTCAAAAGCCCTGAGACTGTTGGCAACATATCAAGCCATGATGTTTAACCTTTAATATCATAAAGATACTAAGTCATGTTTCCATTTTCTTCCACTTCTTTGTTTCCAAGAATCCCATGTACCCTTAATAATTCTTTAACTATTACTCTTACACCGCTCAGAAATTACTTTTCTGTCCCATGATTTCCTGGACCCTTATTTTACATTTCTATTTCATACAACACTGATTCGTCAAAAATCTAAATAGGGACCATTCTATATATATATATATATATATTAAAGAAAGGCTTTCAGGCTACAACCCCCACCATTGAGACGAATGGCCTTCTCATTTTCTAGAAAGCTAGATACATGGCAATTTCTGAGAAATTCATGCTAAACCCACAATCCACTATCAGGCTACAGCTCCCCACCATTCAGACACATGGCCTTCTCATTTTTCTGGAAAGCTAGATACGTGGCATTTTCTTAGAAGTTACTGCTAAAGCACACAACTCACTACCACCATTTTCAAACCATTCTTAAAAAATGCAGAGAATGCAAATTATCCACAACCACTTCTGCCAACATTCTATCAATCTCACTTTCCTAGCCGATCCCTTAGCTTCTATCTTTCACTCCATCTACTAGGTAAAGGACTAATCCCTTTAGTGTTGTCATACTCAGACTCTAGTCCCAAGTGTTACGATCTTCCTGACTACTAAGGCGCTAGCTCGTCTTGTTTCTCCTTGTCCAGCGATAGTATTGAAAGTCATGGTAGTGAGTCCAAGGGCTCACCTCGAAGGCCCAAGGTCTAAGTACTAAGGGAGAGTATTAGGTCTACGAGGCCGAGGGGTAGTGTATCTACCAAAGCCTGGGCGTCACCCTTAGTGGTGGAGGGCAATGAGGCTGAAGAGTCCAACCCTGAGAACAAAGTTGAGGCCGAGGCCCGAGGTGTAACTCTAATGCGCTATTCACGCTCTGACATGGATAGCGAACTTAGGTTAAAGAAAGTTAGGTCTCTAGCTAAGTTGTACCATATTCTGAGGGGATATAGGCTTAGAGGCCCCGACATAGGTGATAGGCCCTGGCGGCCAAAGGAGGGGGAGATGTGCGTACACAAGCACTACCTCCACTTCAGCCTTAGGTTCCCCATGCCTCCTCTCATCTTTGAGCTCCTAAATTGTTACAACATTTCCCTCAATGGTAGATAACTGAGGATAATGCTCTACCACAACTGGGGTAGAGTGGTAGATAACATTTCATCCATCCACAATTGGAAGAAGAAATATTTCTTCATGACTTGTCCAGAGTGTTGGCCGTTTAGATCTGGCTGCGGGAGAACCAGATCTCGTGGCTGAGAGGATAATGCTCTATCACCGGGACAAGGAGGTCGAAGTGACAACCCGAATTTGAGTGTCGGCGGTGATCTGGGCCGTGCCCTTGGCGTCAGAGGAAGCTTTGGTGTGGGTTGGTCTTAGCCCCGCCCGCCTCGGTAGGGGAACTCCTGCTGTCTGCTTTCTTCTTTTGCATCATATACTAACATGCTCATAGTATTTTTGTAGAGATGCAAGACAACATGAAGGAGATGCTCTTGGATATGGCCAATTCCAAGAAGAGGGGCCTGGGCGAGGGGCCATCAAGGAAGCAACCATCGAAGGATGTTGCTGCCAAGAGGGAGCCTTGGCCGAAGGCTCCTATAGATGCCAGGAAGAGAAAGGAGCCAATTAAGGCTAGGAGGAAGGAGCCTGCCGCCAAGAGGCCCGTTGAGCCCCTCCAGCCTTCGAGGGGTAAGAGGCTAGCCACGAAAGATCGTCTAGTTGAGGGCACTAATGTGAGGTCTCGTCCGCCGAGGGAGTGTCTTGTCGAGGGTGTTTTCGGGGGTTCCCACCAGTCGGGGCCCCATACTTCTTCTGCGTTTCGTGACGAGATGCCTTTATTGGCATGACGCATCTTTTGCCCCCCATTGGAACATCCGGGAGGGCGATAGCTTGAGCACCCTTGGGGTTGGCTGGGCCCTGATAACTAGGACACTCCTGGGTAGGGACAAGCATTCTTGGACCCAGGTTAGTGCGTAGGGTGTCCAAGACATCTTGCTGGACCGTATGGCCGAGGTGAGTTTCTCTTCCCTTGGTACTTAGCCAAATTTCCTTTTTTTTTTACTTGCTTTCCTTTTTAACTGATGGTCATTTCTCCTTTTTAGGCATCCTCCACTGTTGTCAGCCTCTGTGACAAGGTCGAGGTCTTCCTATTGCAACTAAGGGTCTCAGAGGAGAAGAGGGAGCAGTTGGAGCTGTGGGTGGCTGAAGCAAAAAGCGACCGAGAGGTGGTCACTCGGGCGATGCGTGAGGATAGCACCCGACAGAAGGATTTGGAGGCCAAGGCCATGGCCGAGAGGAAGTAACTGAGGGTTGCTCAGGCTTCTCTTAACGAGGCAGAGGAGAAGCTGAAGGCCATTGAGGAAAAGCTTCTACCAGCGGAGGAGAAGCTCGAGGCCACTGAGAAGAGGGCCGATGAGGCATCGACTCGGGCCATTGAGGAGTGGAAGACCACCCGAGCCTACCAAAAGGAGTTGGCCAGCTTCGATGTCATCTCTTTCCTAGAGGGCATTGAAGACACTAAGAACGAGGTGCTAGCCCTACAGCCTGTGTGGGAGGGGTATGGCTTGGGTGTAAGTGGTCTCTTTGAAAGAAAGAGAGAAGCCTGTGAGAAGGGGGATGAGATCTCTGGATTAAGGATGCGAAAATGAGGGAATTGGAGAGAGAGAGAGAGAACTCGGGGGTGTTGGGTGACAAAATTCTAAGGATTGGATGCTTTTCAATATGAGGAGGACCTCTATTTATAGGGGGGACCCCAAGATCCTAAAAGGTAGGAGATAAGGGAATTTGGCGACGTATCGAGAAAGGGAATATTTGATTTTGCTATTAATTATTGGGTGCACTACTGGGGTTTCACCACATTTCTCATGAGGATCCTCTTGAGGATTGGTTTTCCTTATCCTTAAGATCCCTCATTACTCATGTGTGCTACTCTTTTTTTGCGCATCATAACTAATCTCGCGTGGCATCAGTGACGTCACCATTTGACAGGCGGTGACATACTCTGTTTGTGAGCTTCAGCCTTCCCAGTTGCTTTGGGTATAGTAGTATCACCGCCAGTACTTCTTGAACTATTATTCTAGCGGGAAAGGAAGGAGCTGACATTATTGGTGGCCTAGTAAGGGAGAACCCCCATTGTGTGATCTTTGGATCGGTTTTTTTGATGTCTATTTCTTATCGATAATAGGTGGTTTGGCGTTCTGTCGAGATTCTGTAGTTAATGGCGGTTGAGAAGTTCTGTTAGGGATGGCCACATGGCCCCCATTGGTAGTGGCTCTTCGTTTGTCACTTCAAAATAAATGGGGGTCGGTCACACGTGTGGGGTGAGTTCGATATCCAATACGCATGTGGTGGCGGTTATTGACGTGGCATCTCTTTTGAATTAATGCGCCTCTCTAGTCCCGCCTTTCTAAGGGTATTTGGGTAAATTTTTGTAGTTGCTTTTTCGCTGAGTATCGATGTGCTAGATACGCCTTTCTTTAGGTGCATGACTGAGGAGTTGCGGGCAATGCAGCCCTCCATTCCTAGTCCTAGAATTCCTGAGGGTGTTGCGGGTGATAGACCCGTCTCCATGGGTCAGACGAGTTAGACGGGTCAGTCGGCTGCGGGTGACCCATTGTGCAGAGTCCACTGTTGCCGTTGACAACGTTGAAGCCCCCGAGGGTGTGGGGGTGGGGCTTCTGTTGAGCCTTGGTCCCCCATCGCAATGGTTGGCACTTCTAGGGATGCGTCAACACGGCCTGAGGTCAATGAGTCTATGGAGCCTGAGATGGAGACACCAAGCCCAATATTATCTTTCCTCCCAAAGAGTTAATGTACGAGGAAGAGCTGGTACAGATTTGGCGGGAGATGTTAGAGTACTGCAATAACCACGACATCCCGCTGTTGCACTTCCCGGTAGTAGATCCAGTTCTGGTTCAAGGTAAAGGCATGCGGTAAAGTATTTCCAATGCAGTTGCTCCATTTGCGTCTACCGCGATTCATGCTGAGTGGTTGCCGGAGGGGAAGCTGCATCCAGAGATTGTGGGTCCGGCGCTGAACACCATCGCCACGCTAATGAGTCGTGTGATGACCCACCCAGCGGAGGATTTATCTTGGATTGACTTTGCTTGCTGGGGTTTTTTGTCAATGGGCTTCTTCATATTGTAGATCGAGGAGCATGTCATGATGTTAGC
Source organism: Nelumbo nucifera (assembly GCF_000365185.1). The sequence continues at coordinate 2,171,561 of NW_010729109.1, forward strand.
GCATGCCTTCTACAAGGCTGGGTAGGACATACCTCAAACTGAATTGTTTCATTCGATGAAGGATGTCCGTAAGCACCGGAAAGTAGTTGAGGCAAGCATCACTAGGGTTAAATAAACTCAAGCGCCCGATGGAGGAATGCGCGTGGTAGAAGCAGATCCTTGCGGACTACAATGCGGAGCTGGAAAGCCTCAAGAAATTTGAAGAAATGAGTTGGGTGCTAGAGGTTTTTGCTGCGATGCGGGAGGAATGGGCCAAGTGATTATTGTATGTACTGGGTGTAAATTAAGGGAGGAATTCCCTAAAGTGTAATGAAACATTTTGGGATTTTTGAAATGTAATTTGAATGTAATATTAGTCTTAATGTAATCATTTGTTCAACTTCTTATCTAGTTGCTTTTGTGCACAACTGGACCCTATTCATTGTGAGGGCGGGTTGACAATAATTCGCACTTAATTTGGTTTTGATATAACACTCCGAAAAGGGAGAGATGGTGGGAAACTTATTATTCCTTTTGCCATTGATCACAATTTAATCATATGTGAGGTGGAGGCGAGGGGATCGCATGTATCCCGTAATTTGGTATGGGCATAGTAGGCTTAATTGCAGTTGAGCTTTGGTCGTAGTATAAATATAGGTTGAAATTTCTTTGTAGTATGTTGTTTTTGTGAGTACAATCATCGTGTGAGAGGGCTACGCCAATTAGTGTTGGTCAGCAAGCCCCCGCTGGGTTTTACCGTAATCAAATGCAAGCACATTGTCGCTTTATCGCAAATCATTAAAGAAGATGAGCAGTGTGAATTTGTCTCCTGAGGCGCTATCAAGAGGAGTTTACCCAGATAATCTTATATGAATAAGTAGCTAACCAAGGGATTGTGCTTGTATCGAAATGTTATCAGTTGCAAGAGAACACTAAGTAGAAGAGTCGAATTGTGGGATATGCGTTGATGTCTAGAAATGAACTTGTGCAGTGGGCACTTAGTCTATCACAACCAAACTTTGGGAAAGTAGGGTGTTGTTTGCAAGTCGAGTGTCATTGTTGATGTTGGGGCATGTGAAGTTTGTCCTCCCAAGTTTTGTTACTGTTGAACAGAGTATCTGTTCTTGTGATTTTGGTAGGGGTCATACTTCTTATCAACGGAGCCCCCCCCAATGATTTCACGGATGTGTGTCTTTGTCTGGGGTTTGTCAGGGCTTGTCTGTGCCTGAGATTACCAGGACTTCGTTCGTGCCTAGGGTTACCAGGGCTTTGTCTGTGCTTGGGGTTGTCCGGGCTTATCTATGCCTAGGGTTGCTAGGGCTTTTTTGTGCCTGGGTTGCCCGGGCTTACCTGTGCCTGGGGTTGCCAGGGCTTATTAGAGTGCTCGGGAATGCCGGGGATGTCTAGAGTGCCCGGGGTTGTCAGGCCTTTGAGTCACACCTGGGTTGCCAGGGCCTTCACATGGAGCACGCGACATTGTGGAACCGGACACGGAATGAGAGTGCCTGGGGTTGCCGGGTCTTTGAGTCACACTAGGGGTTGCTAGGGCCTTTGCCTGGAGCATGCAACATCGAGGAACCAGCCACGGAATGAGAGTGCCTAGGGTTGCCAGGGCTCATTAGAGTGCCTGGGGTTGCTAGGGCTTTGAGTCGCGCTTGGGGTTGCGAGGGCCTTCACATGGAGCATGCGGCATTGAGGAACCAGCCACAGAATGAGAGTACCTAGGGTTGCCACGGCTTTGAAAGCATAGTTAGACAGGTTGTAAGATATAAACAGGATATGAATGTAAACAATTATGTGGAACATATTGGGACAAATTGTAGTGTATCATTCATTTAACTACTATCACAATGTACAGATGCATGTATTGTTAATCGTAGGGTGAGAGGAAAGCAACTTCATCGCAATCAGAATTCTTTATGGAAGTAAAATAAACTTTATTGTTGAGCAAGCGGGTAGTTAATAAAGAGCCCTAGATAATAAAACATTGCAAATTTATTTATAAAAGATGTACATATTTTTGTGGAATTAATGAAACACAGAGTTATTCAAAGTAAGGTTTCAACCAGTAGTCGTTGATGGTTTCATCCTCTTCATCCGTGTCTATGGTTTTTAATACATAGTAGCTCGAAGTATGGGCCTCTTTTATTAAGTATGGCCTTTACCATGTTGGGGCAAACTTTTCCGTAAACTTGCCTTGCCTAACGTTGAGAGCTGTCTTTAGAACTTTATCCCTCGGCTTGAAATTCCTGGGCTTCAGGTGTCTATTGATGTTTGTGGCTTGGGCTTGTTTGTACTTGCTCTGATTGTGTGAGACTATGTCTCTAACTCATCGATTACCTAAAGTTTGTCTGCAAGTAATAGGTCCATGTCCTCTGGCTTGATCTTCTTGTCCATCGTGAAGGCTATCCTGGCAGATACGACTCTTATCTCTGTTGGGACCATTGCTTCTTGACCATACACTGAGAAGTAGGGCGTTACCTGTGTACTCTTTTTGATAGATGTGCGATAAGCCCAAAGAGTTTCTGATAGCTTATCTGTCCAATCCTTTTGATTATCGGCCACTGTTTTGCTCAACATCCTGAGTAGAGTTTTGTTTGTGACTTCTGCCTGACCGTTTCCCTGTGCATAATATGTTGTGGACATCCCTAGTCTTGAACCATACTGCCCTAGGAGATAACAGACTTCTTGATTTAGTGAAATTATCTGTGGCTACTATGATAAAGAAATACCCTCTAGAAGGTGGGTGTATTTTGCCTATTAGGTCTATCCCCTAAGTCTGGAATGGCCACGGTGTAATGACTAGGTGGAGGCTGTTGGCAGGTTTATGGATCCTTTCACCATGGATTTGACACTTGTGACATCTGTGCACGTGTCGCTGTGTATCTTCCATCATAGTTGGCGAGTAGAAACCTAGGTGTAGGATATGGTTTTGTAGAGCAAGTTTACCTTGATGAGCTACAGTTTAATAACTATGGGCTGCCTCTAGTACATCATCTATTTCGTCACCAGCCAAGCATCGCAAGGGTTTTCCAACGTGTCATTTCCGGTATAGCACTTTGTCTTGGAGGTAGAATCGCTTGACTTTAGACAATAGTTTCCTCCTCAATGTAATGTCAATGGGCAGCGTGTGGTCTTGCAGATATTCTATATACGTCCTCCTCTAGCCTTCTTCATAGACCATGAGACATTCCTTGCCATCCACCTGTGGGATGCACTTATCACATTCTCTTTGTGCTTTGGCAGTGCCCACTTCATCGTAGGCCAGTAATACCCTAATCTCTACAATCTTCGGAATAGGGTACATGTGATGTCTCAACAATTGGTCCTGTGTACCTCATTCAGCACTACTTCAACCTCTGATTTCCCTAGGCATCTCGTCCATACACCATCTGACTCTGCGATTGTCTGACTTCTCAGCTTGATGTTCTGTGTTCTTATTGTCTGACTTCTCAGCTTCTTGAATTATTTCGTATTTCCAATCATCGGTTGCTATTTTATGCTCCTCTTCAACCCGATCCTTTAGGGTGAAAATTGATTGTTTGTCAATTGACTGGATGGTAATTTCTATTGGTTCTATGCTAGATTGAATCTTGGACCCTAAGGTGGCTAGTGCATCAGTGAACCTGTTTTTAGCTCTATTCTAATGTTTGAAGTCTACGTCTATATCGTGGATCAGTTTCTGGATCAGGGTCCTATACAGTAAGATGGTTAATTCGTTCATTGTCGTGCTTCCGTCAAGTTTCCCAATCACCAGTTTCGCATCACCAATTACCTTTATCTTCTTTGCACCAACTTCTATTGCTTTAATTAGACCAAGGACCAGTGCTTCATATTCTGCTATGTTGTAAGACCAGGGGAGTTCAAGTTTAAAGGAATAGGCAGAGGTTTGTTCGTCAGGCGAGGTTAAGGTTACTCCAGCACCAGCCAAGGTGCTTGTGCTACTCCCATCGATGGTTAGGACCCACTCTCTACTTTCGGCCAAGGCGACCATTGGTGTATCTCTAGGGACTTCATCCAATGGAAAATCAGTAATTGATGGAAAGATGGCTAATAGGTCTACTGCCGCTTGACATTTGATGGCCTTTGGCTAGGTGTATTATATTGCGTACTCATTGAGCTGCATAATCCACTTGACAAGTCTACCAGATAGGGGAGGTCTGTCCATGAAGAACTTGATTGGGTTGCTTCATGCGATGAGCCTCACCCTTTGCCCTAGGATGTAGTGTCTAAACTTTTGTGTAGCGAAAACCAGTGCTAGACATTGTTGTTCCATGTGGGAGTAATTTTTCTCAACTGGTTTGAGGGTTCTGCTAGTGTAATATATTGGGAGTTCCACTTTGCTATCATCTTCTTGTGTCAGTAGGCATCCTAGGGCTTCTTTCCTTGTTGCGATGTATATTCTGAACTCTCACCCATCTTTGGGTGGTGACATTGTTAGGGCCCTAGCCAGTGTTGTTTTTAATTGCTCAAAGGCATGTTGATGCTCCTAGCCTACCTAGTAGCCTAGAAACTTCCCCGACTGTACCTCGAATGCGCATTTTAGCAGATTCAAGCTTAGTTTGAATTCTCTACATCGGGTGAAGACCTTCCTCAAGACCTTGGAATGATCCTCTTGCTTCTTTGCCTCCGCATTCTTCAGTCCAAAGGGCATCATCTTGTAGTAAAAGTTTCCTATCAGTGTTCTGAAGGTTGTGTGGGGTGCGTCTACAGTATCCATGAAGATCTGATTGTACCCACTATAAGCATCTAGGAAGGAGAAGATTTCATGTCCTACAGTGGAGTCTATCAATACCTCCATGTTGGGTAAAGAGAATTCGTCCTTTGGGCAGGCCTTGTTTAGGTCCCTAAAGTCGATGCAACATTTGCGATAAAGTAAAATTAGTGTTTGGGTGATGTGCTATCGCTAATGAAATAGGTGAGAGGGTACTAACCTTAGCTGTCCGTTTTTCTTCTTTATTGGGACTACGTTGGTTAGCCACTGAGGGTGTGCTATAGGTTTAACGGGTTGTCGAAGCCCTCAAAATTAATTCTAGTCTCACCTTACTATAAACTTATAGTAATAGTGGTACCAGGTCGAATCCCACAGGGAGCCAGTAATTAATTTCTCATCCGAATGCGCAATATAAAGAGTGAGAAATTTGAATAATTAAAATTCTAAAATAACAAAAGAGAAAATAACAACTAACAAGGAATATTCAGTCTTACCAACTCTGATCCAAGGGTTCAAATTGAGTCAAATGGTCATCGATCATAGGTAAAAATGATCGTGTTTTCCTAATAAACCTTGTGTTTTCCTAATTTAGTTTACCAAACCCAGCATTCGATCAACACTTATCATTGACCGACTGGGCACGACAGCATTCCATATCAATTAATGATAGAAATAACCTTTGTGAAAATAGTTAAATCAAAACAACAATAATTGAGACAACATTCCATATCAAAGGATATCACGAACAATTGACCCAAAAAGATATTAACCTAATTGCTACTTGTACCACTATTCATGACAATTACGGATCATCGAATCATGGATAGCAATAGGAAGATCAACACTAATTAATTTGTCAGACTAATTAACATTAACATCCATCGAGAATAAGCACAAGAATCAACGAATACTTGAATTAAAAAGCAAGAACTTGAATTAAATACTGAACCTCACGATGATACAATCGAACATCCCCCCTTGAACCAGAAAAGAAAAGCTTAACTGCTCATGATTTTCGAATCCTCCATGCTCTGCTTCTCAGAAGGCCGAACTGATCTTTCTTGATTGATAAAGTTTCTTGATGCTTGATTGATGGATTTTTTGATTGATGCCTAAAGTTGGTCCCCCCCCCCCTTTATATAGCTTTAGGAGGAGGGGCTCTCTCCAACTCCCTTTAGGAGATTAACTTTAAATTTAGAAAGTCCTAATCTGATCTACTTCTACCCTATCCTATCTAGTAATCTCAATCTCTAATCTTTTTAGGATTACAATTGAAATTTAAATCTGATAGGACTCTTCATTCTTGAATTCGAGTTGGGCTTCTTTAATAACTTGGGCTGCTACAGGACTCTTCTGCGAATTTGGGCTTCAGTTGTGGGTTGGGCTTTACTACGAAATTGTTCCGACTTAGGGCTCGATTTTGACCTCGATGCAGACCAAATCTGTCAAAACCCAAATCGGAGTCCGAGATCGAGAGTTATGCCCAGATTACTGAATGGTGCCGAAACTGTGCAAAATCATCCGATTAGCCTTGTTTTCTTCCAATCGCCTTCTTGCTTGCCCTGAATCGAAATACAAGAGTGATGAGTCCAATTGTGTGCTAAATTAATGTAAAAGAATCAATATTTGGGGATAAAAATATGATACTTTTTGTTCTCATCAAATCCCCCCACACTTAAACCTTGCCCGTCCTCGGGCAAGACAAAATTCAAACAAAAATAAAACAAGAACAAACTAACTATCCTACTGATTTTTAAACTCAACTCTCCTTCATCTTTTTCCACAAATATTCTAGGTTAAATAATGTGAAACGTTAAATCAACACAACCAATCCATACACGACTCATTCATCAGTCAATCCAATTTTTGCTACTGCAAACCAGGTAGTAAATCAGGAAAAACCTTTTTATCTTCTCTCTCATTTTATTTTCTTTTTCTCTCCTCTGAAGAAGTGAGTGCATTTTATTCTCTATCTCACTTTTGGATTACTTGGTCAATAGGTGCATTTTATGCTCCATCCTACTGTTTGAATTGGTTGGTCAGTAGGTGCATTTTATGCTCCATCCTACTGTTTGAATTGCTAGCTAGTAGGTGCATTTTATGCTCCGTCCTACTATCAGATGACTTGGCTGGTAGGTGCATTTTATGCTCCATCCTACCATCRGATTACTTGGCTGGTAGGTGCATTTTATGCTCCATCCTACTATCGAATTACTTGACCGGTAGGTGCATTTTATGCTCCATCCTACCAATTGTGGCAATGGGGAAGTATTTACCCTATTTACTTAAACCTGAATTTAGGACTAGCTTAACTGGAAATGGCTTCAGATAAGTCATGTACTCCTTGATCATATTTCCTTACTAGGTTCACAAGAATTTTCCATTTTCCTAGAACATTGTTTCAATTGATTCCAAATGAGTTGAGTTTTTTTTTTTTTTTTTTTTTTTTACACAAATGCAGTAAAACACGACCTAAATCAAATTTTAAAATACAACCTAAATCAAATTTTAAAATGCAACCTAAATTCTAACATAAATCCCCTCCCCCACACTTAAAACTTACATTGTCCCCAATGTTAGGTTAAATGCAAAGAAATGGTAGAAAAACTAAACTAGAAATGTAAAAACAAAAAGAAAAAGGAAAAACAAACTTCCCTATTTTTAATAATCATGAATCAGATCCTCTAACTCTCGTGGTTGCAACTTTCTGTGTTTTCCCCTTTCATCCATCATGGGCGGGTTCAAATCTGGAATAGGGGCCTGCAAAACAAAGGGTAACGATTTCTTCATATCCAATTGTGCACTCAATTCGAGCTCCTCATTCAAATCTTTTTCTTCAAACGTTTCCTACACAATTGAATCAAGAATGTCAATTGAACAAATCGAATGACATTCATTGGGGTACTTCATTTCTTCAAAAATATTAAATTTAACAATCTCCCCATCGAACTTGACGGAGAGGGTACCCTCATCCACATCTATTTTGGTCTTGGCCGTTTTCATGAATGGCCTGCCTAATAAAAGTGGGGTTGAACTTGTGACCGTGTCCTCCTCCATCTTTAGAATGTAAAAGTCGACTGGAAAGATTAGATCATTAACATGCACCAACACTTCCTCAACGATCCCTTCCGGGTAGGCGTTAGAACGATCAGCTAGCTGAAT
>NW_010729109.1:2204146-2223182 GCF_000365185.1 Nelumbo nucifera
AACTGATTTAAGAGAGACGTCCTTGCTTAGGTCAACCACCCCTTTGCTAGAGATGGTGGAGAAAGACCTGTCAGCAACTCTCATCTTATCCTGACCAGACAACAAGTGATATGAAGAGAATAAGGAGGACATATATGTCATATGGTCAGTTGCACCGAAATCAATAACCCAAGAAGTAGAGCCAATAGGACTAGTTGCACTAAAGGCAGAGACTATACCTGATCTAGCAAGAGAGGTGGAAGCAAAAGAGTTACTCCTTAGATGGGCTAAAGCCTGGCTAAGGATCTCTACCTCACCAACAGTGAAGCCCAAGGTACCGGCTCTAGAGGAATTAGCAACCTACCCCATGGAAGAAGAAGCCACTGTTGGTATACTCTGTGAGCTATCACCATTGTTACTAGTGACAAGGTTCCCACTTGCCGCTCAACCCTTCTGTTGCTTCTTGTCTTTTCTCAATGTAGCTGGCTTCAGGTGAGGATACAGGACCCAACACTTTTCTTTTACATGTCTTTCACCTCCACAATGAGTGCACTTAAGATGCCTTTTGTCTGGATATTTGTTCCCCTTTTGATTTGTAGAAATCAGGGCTGAATATTCTACAGATTGTTCAGTTGGTTGCATCTGAGTGTCAACTTGCATCTCCTTTCTCCTRACCTCTTCATTCCTTACCAGATAATAAACATGATGTAACTCAGGCATTTCATCTCTTCCAAGAATTTGTGACCTTATGCCCTCATACACTAGGTCCAGGCCAGCCAAGAACTTAAAGGCTCTGCTCTCTTCAATCTGCTTATCATGTCTCTCCTTGTCCCTGGCATTCTCCCAATCCAGAATCAATTGATGATCAAGTTCTTCCCACAGTCCTTCCAGAGTTTCAAAATATGTTGCAATTGTCATATCCCCTTGCCTTAAAGCAGCAATGTCTTGGTTCAACCTCTAAATTCTAGCATTGTTTTTCTTTTGTCCATAGGTTTTTGACACTTCTTTCCAAATCTTAGCTACTGTGGGGAAGTGTTGAACAGTCCTGGCAACTCGTGGATTCATAGAAGCAAGCAGCCAGGACATAACTGTGGCATTCTCCTTGTGCCACACTGCATACTCCACACTGCCAACTTCGAGTTCCTTCTTCTTCCCATCTAAATAACCTGTGAGTTCACAGGAAGTAATAAAAAGCATTGCAGAAACGGACCACTCCTTGAAGTTGTATTCATCGAGCAACACACTTGTAATCTACAAGCTGTGCAGATTCAGGTTCTCTAGATTTGAAGACCTCCCACCAGGTCTATTATCCCTAGAAGAGACCTCTCCGAATATTGAAGACATCTTGGTTGCAAACTTTGTGTAGATAACACTGTTTCAGACTAGCCGAAGTGGTCACAATTTTGAAGTGGACCAGTTATAGCAGCAAGAAGAATTCTGTGAGCTAGTAACCGACCTGAAACTGAGAGCTCTCCACCACTGCACTATGTAGACTTCCCTTGGGCTTCGACTTTCTACTACTGTAGAGAGTGCTCACCCCTATGACCAATACAAGGACTGCTGAAATCAATATCAGTCCTCAACCTAGGTTTGTCCTATATAGACCTCTCTTAGCAGCCGAATGGCTACTCACTACTAGAAGCAGTCTAGTAGGACATCAACTTCTGGGTCTTACTTCCCTTGTGCCCTACAACCAAGGGAAATCCTAGGTTCAAACCTTGTTTTGTTCTACGACAACCCTAGGGTTTCTCCATAGCAACCAGGAGAAAAAAAAGAGAAAAAGAAAGAAAGAGAGAAGAGTTGGTGTCGGCTGTAACCAGAAGATCGCTCAATGCTCTGATACCATGTTTGCTAAAAGCTTGTAGATGAAGTAAGAAAAGAGAGGTGAAGGCAAACAAGTGCTGAGAATGTCGAACTAAGTAACCCAGTCGACAATACTATTATTTATAGTAGATTACAGTACAATGTTACATGAAATGTCTGGAATGCCCCTGATTAGTGATGGGACACCCAGACTGCTTAAAACACTAAAAAGACTTAGGCCCAATAACAAAGGCCCAGTACCTAACAGCTTAAAACCCAATACTAACTAACATGTACACTTATCAGTTGAACCAACAATACATAAAAACAGTCAACTTAACACCCATGTTGGGGAAAACTTTCCCGTAGATTGCCTTGCCTAACGTTGAGAGCTGTCTTTAGAACTTTATCCCCTTCTTTGAAATTTTCTGGGCTTCAAGTGTCTATTGAAGTTTGTGGTTAGGGCTTGTTTGTACTTGCTCTGCTTCTGTGAGGCTACGTCTCTAACAAGTAATAGGTCCATGTCCTCTGGCCTGATCTTCCTGCCCATCGTGAAGGCTATCTTGGCAGATATGACTCTTATCTCTACTGGGACAACTACTTCTTGACCATACACCGAGGAGTAGGGCGTTACCTATGTACTCTTTCTGATAGATGTGCGATAAGCCCAAAGAGTTTCTGATAGCTTATCTGTCCAATCCTTTTGATTATCGGCCACTGTTTTGGTAAACATCCTGAGTAGAGTTTTGTTTGTGGCCTCTGCCTAACCGTTTCCCTATGGGTAATATGTTGTGGATGTCTCTAGTCTTGTACCACACTACCCTAGGAGATAACAGACTTCTTGATTTAGGGAAATAATTAGTGGCTACTGTGATAAAGCAATACCCTCTAGAAGGTGGGTGTATTTTGCCTATTAGGTCTATCCCCCAAGTATGGAATGGCCACAGTGTAATGACTGGGTGGAGGCTGTTGGTAGGTTTATGGATCCTTTCGCCATGGATCTGACACTTGTGACATCTGTGCACGTGTCGCTGTGTATCTTCCATCATAGTTGGCCAGTAGAAACCTAGGTGTAGGATATGGTTGTGTAGAGCGAGTTTACCTTGATGGGCTACAGGTTTAGAACTATGGGCTGCCTCTAGTACGTCACCTATCTCGTCACCAACCAAGCATTGCAAGGGTTTTCCTACATGTCATTTCCTGTATAGCACTTCGTCTTGGAGGTAGAATCGATTGACTTTAGACAATAGTTTCCTCCTCAATGTAATGTCAATGGGCAGCGTGTGCTCCTGCAGATATTCTATATACATCCTCCTCCAGCCCTTTTCATAGACCGTGAGACATTCCTTGCCATCCACCTATGGGATGCACTTATCACATTCTCTTTGCGCTTTGGCAATGCCCACTTCATCGCAGGCCAGTAATACCTTAATCTCTACAATCTTCGGAATAAGGTACATGTGATGTCTCAACAATTGATCCTATGTACCTCATTCAGCACTACTTCAACCTCTGATTTCCCTAGGCATCTTGTCCATACACCATCTTACTCTCTGCGATACAATACCCCATTCACGAGCTGAAACTTTGCGATCAACTTGATGTCCTGTGTTCTTATGGTTTGACTTCTCAGCTTTTGGATTATTTCGTATCTCTAATCATCCGTTGTTATTTTATGCTCCTCTTCCACCAGATCCTTTAGGGTGAAAATCGATTGTTTGTCGAATGACTGGATGGTAATCTCTAGTGGTTGTTACCTTGCATCTTGGACCCTAAGGTGGCCAGTGTGTCAGTGAACCTGTTTTTATCTCTATTCTGATGTTTGAAGTCTACGTCTATACCGTGGATCAGCTTTTGGATCAGGGTCCTATACGGTAAGATGGTTAATTCTTTCATTGTCGTGCTTCCCTCAAGTTTCCCAATCACCAGTTTAGCATCACCAATTACCTTTATCTTCTTTGTGCCAGCTTCTATTGCTTTGATTAGACTAAGGACCAGTGCTTCATATTCTGCTATGTTGTAAGAATAGGGGAATTCAAGTTTAAAGGAGTAGGCAGAGGTTTGTTCATCAGGTGAGGTTAAGGTTACTCCAATGCCAGCCGAGGTGCTTGTGCTACTCCCATCGATGGTTAGGGCCCCCTCTCTGCTTTTGGCCAAGGTGACCATTGGTGTATCTCATGGGACATCCAATGGAAAATCAGTAATTGATGGAAAGGCGGCTAATAGGTTTGTTGCCGCTTGACATTTGTTGGCCTTTGGCCGGGTGTACTCTATTGTGTACTCATTGAGCTGCATAATCTACTTGACAAGTCTACCAGATAAGGGAGGTCTGTCCATGAAGAACTTGATTGGGTTGCTTCGTGCGATGAGCCTCACCCTTTGCCCTAGGATGTAGTGTCTAAACTTGTGTAGCGAAAATCAGTGCTAGACATTGATGTTCCATGTGGGAGTAATTTTTCTCAGCTGGTTTGAGGGTTCTGCTGGCRTAATATATTGGGAGTTCCACTTTGCTATCATCTTCTTGTGCCAATAGGCATCCTGTGGCTTCTTTCCCTATTGCGATGTATATTCTGAACTCTCGCCCGTCTTTGGGTGGTGACATCAATAGGGCCCTAGCCAATGTTGTTTTTAATTACTCAAAGGCTTGTTGATGCTCCTGGTTTACCCAATAGCCTAGAAACTTCCCCGACTGTACCTCAAATGCGCATTTTAGCAGACTCAACCTTAGTTTGAATTCTCTACATCGGGTGAAGACCTTCCTCAAGACCTTGGAATGATCCTCTTGCTTCCTTACATTAACGAATATGTCATCCACATAACACTCAATTTCCTTGTGGATCATATCATGGAAGACACTAGTCATTGATCTTTGGTATGTTGACCCCACATTCTTCTGTCCAAAGGAAATCATCTTGTAGTAAAAGTTTCTTATCGGTGTTCTGAAGGTTGTGTGGGGTGCGTCTACAGTATCCCTAAAGATCTGATTATACCACTGTAAGCATCTTCGTGTCTTGTAGTGGAGTCTATCAATACCTCCATGTTGGGTAGAGGGAATTCATCCTTTAGGCAGGCCTTGTTTAGGTCCCTAAAGTCGACGCAACATTTGCAATAAAGTAAAATTAGTGTTTGGGTGATGTACTATCGCTAAAGAACTAGGTGAGAGGGTAATAACCTTGGTTGTCTATTTTTCTTCTTTACTGGGACTATGTTGGCTAGCCACTGAGGGTGTGCTATAGGTTTGATAAAAACAAGTTTCAAAAGTCGATCTACTTCCTCTTTAATCTTTAGGGTTATCTCCAGCTTGAAACTCCTCTATGGCTACTTCACTAGTTGGAATTTTGGATCTATGCACAGGGAGTGTCGGACAAGTTCTATGTCTAATCCTGGCATCTGGTCATATGACTAGGCGAATACATCTTCAAATTCTCTTAGGAGTGCGATGAGGTTTCCTCTTGTAATCATTCATGGAGAGTGGGAGACGAGAGAGAGAGAGAGAAAGAGAAGGAAAGGGAGATATGATTGAGAGAAAAGAAAACAGTCTCTGGCTACCGCTAGTTCACTATTTATATTAACTTTATAAAAAATGATAGAAATTACAAGTATGCTCCTGGTGGCACACCCTAGAAACAAACTAATAAGAAAAAAAGGAAAAATAACTAACTGACAGTATCTTAAGAGGACAACCTACTAACAACAACTATAAAGTAACAATAAAATAAGCCTTACACTCCCCCTCAAGTTGGGCCGAATATGTCTATCATGCCCAACTTATCACATAACTCATTGTGTTGTGAGTATGGAAGCCCTTTTGTGAGGACATCAGCAAGTTGTTCCTTGGAGTTGACATAAGGGATGCAAATTTCTCTTTTTTCCAATTTTTCCCTTATAAAATGTTTGTCCACCTCAATGTGCTTGGTCCTCTCATGTAGGATAGGGTTGCTGGCGATGTTTATTGCTGCCTTGTTGTCACGTTAAAGAGACATAGGATTATGAACAACAACTCCAAGCTCCCCTAGAAGGTTCTTTAGCCAAAGGACTTTATCCACCCCATGTGCCATAGCTTTATATTCAGCTACAGCGCTTGACCTTGCTACCACACTTTGTTTCTTGCTTTTCCAAGTAACTAGGTTTCCTCCCACAAATGTGCAATGCCCACTCGTGGACTTTCTATCATCCATAGCACCTACCCAATCAGCATCTGTAAAGACTTCCACCTTTAGGTAATTATGTTTATTAAATAGTAGACCTGTTCCGGGATATTTTTTCAAGTATCTAAGAACTCTCTTTGCTGCCTCCATGTGTGGTTTCTTAGGAGAGTGCATGAATTGGCTTAGAACCCCAACTGAATAGGCAATGTCTGGATGGATCATGGAGAAATAAATCAGCTTTCCCACTAACATTTGGAACAGTTTCACATCTTTCAGAGGTTCACCATCACAGTCACCCAACTTGTTGTCAACATCCATGGGAGTATCTGCTGGCCTTGCACCTAATTTGCCCGTGTCCTGTAATAGATCAAGGGTGTATTTCCTTTGAGAGATAAAGATACCCTTTTCTGAACGGGTGACTTGAATCCCAAGGAAATACTTTAAGGGACCTAGATCTTTCACTTCAAATTTAGATGCAAGGAATTGTTTCAATTTTTGTATTTCTGAACTCCAACTTCCTGTAATGATGATATCATCCACATACACTATCAACACATCAACCTGTTCCTGACATCTCTTCACAAAGAGTGTATGATCAGACTGACATTGTTTGAACCCCATCTGCTGAACTGCCATGTGAAACTTATTGAACCAAGCTCTGGGAGATTGTTTTAAGCCATAAAGAGACTTTCGCAGCTTGCACACCTTATTTTCACTTCCCTTGGCACAGAATCCAGGGGCTTGAACCATGTATACTTCCTCCTCTAAGTCACCATTCAGAAAAGTATTCTTTATGTTTAACTGATGCAATTCCCAGTCAAGATTAGCAGCTAATGACAGGAGAACCCTAATTGAGTTCATCTTAGATACTGGAGCAAAAGTTTCATCATAGTCAACCCCGTACACTTGTGTGTACCCTTTGGCTACTAATCTTGCYTTGTACCTTTCAACTGTTCCGTCTGCCTTGTGTTTAACCATAAACACCCATTTACACCCCACGAGGTCTTTCCCCTTTGGAAGATCCACCAATTCCCAAGTTTGATTTTTGTGAAAAGCATTAATCTCCTCCTTCATGGCATCTGTCCATTCGGGGCATTTTAAGGCTTCTACAACATTTCTGGGAATAGGGATGCAATCAACTACAGATAGGAAGGCTCGGTATGAGGGGGAAATGTGATCATAGGAGACAAAATGGGTAATGGGGTGTTTGGTAGTGCATGACCTGACTCCCTTTCATTGAGCAATAGGAATGTTAAGGTCATCCACAGTAGGAGTAGGGGTATCAGTAGGTGCAACAGGGATTGGACTTACCTCCTGAGAGTCTAACGGTGTCGGTTGCTCAATGTTTGGCTGCTCCACATCTCTATCACATTGTTGATCTCTATGGTGTGTACGTTGGAAGACACGAAAGGGATAAAGGTCTGGAATAGAAGGAAGAGATACTTGGCAGACCTGAAGAATGGCTCAGACTCAAAGGGCACATCCATAGACACAAAAAACTTATGACTAACGGGATCAAAGCACCGATACCCTTTTTAAGAGGAGGGATACCCCAGAAAGATACAAGGAATGGACCGAGGGTCTAACTTACCTCGAGATGGAGAAAAATCATGGATAATGGCACGACAACCAAAGACTCTCATGAGAATGGAAAATAAAGGGGACTGAGGGTACAATAATTGGTGAGGGGCCATGTAGTTCAGCACTTTGGAGGGCATGCGATTGATGACATAAGCAGCTACAAGTATAGCATGCACCCAAAACCTTTTTGGAACATTCATGTATAACATCATCCCACGAGCTACCTCAAGGAGGTGTCTGTTTTTTCTTTTTGCAACACCATTTTGTTGTGGTGTTCTGGTGCATAAGCTCCTATGAATAGATCCGTGGGAGACAAAGAACTCATTGAGCTTACCATGGAAGTATTATTTTGCATTGTCAGATTGGAAGATCTGTATTTCAACATGGAACTGCATAAATATCATCCTCTGGAAGTCTTTCACAATCTTTGGTACTTTGTCTCTACTACGCATAGGAAATACCCATGTATAGCGAGACTAATCATCAATCAATGTGATAAAGTACTTATATCCGCCCGTAGTGATTACATTAGGACCCCATACATCAGAATACACAACATGAAAATGAACACTTGATCTTTTATTACTTGAGTGAAAGGTTGTTATACATTGTTTGCTCAACTGACACGTTTGACACTGGAACTCTGACACTGAACATGACTTAAATAAAACCGGAAACAAAGACTTTACTATTTCAAAAGAAACATGACCTAAACGACTATGCCACAAAAAAATTTGACTCTTATTTGACTGACTATGTGACTTTAAGGATGACACCGAGAGACCAGCTTTGTTGTCGAGAATGTAGAGACCATCCACTAGGCTCCCTCTACCAATCGTCCTCCCAGAAGTTAGGTCTTGAAAAACACATGAGTCAGGAAAAAAGTTACACTACAGTTTAAAGAGCTTGTGATACTACTAATTGAAAGCAAATTTATAGGAAGTTGAGGGACATGCAATACACAATTCAGGTTAAGGCCATGGGGAGTGCTCCGATGGCTAGCTTCTGTGTTGTCGTGTTGGCCCCATGCTTTGTGAATAACTGTCGCAGTTCTTCACTTTGTTCTAATTTCTCTATTAGGGCGTTGGATTGGTACTAAGCGGTCGCTCCGACCACGTTGATGCTTCCTCCCTAGGTATGGCTGGGAGGGGGTCGATATCCACACGAGTCGGGTCTTTCTTCATGAATTGGTCCAGCTTCACCTTCTGCATGAACAACCTTCTCAAGGTAAAGCAGTCCATCAAGTCATGGTGTGGTGTTTGGTGGTAATTGCACCATTTCCCGCCATGCCTGTCTTTTTCTAGGTCTACTCTTGGTTGTGGTGGTGGCAGGTTGATGACCCGGTCCTCAACTAACTTGTTCATTATCATGATTACTTCCTTCCTTGCACAGGGAAAGGGGGGAGGTGTGCTTCTCTTTCCTTGGGTGCTATCGTGTTGATACGACCCTTGTCTAGTTCCTCCATTGTTCTTGGGCCTCCTATCGACTGCATACGCCTCGTTTCTATTGTATGGGGAGGTGTCTTTGATGGATCACGCCATCCTGTCTGCGCAACTCCAGAGTTGGCTGAAGGTTTCAACTTCGACGTTCTCGATGCCGATCCTGAAGGTAGGGCGCATGCCTTGTACACATTACTCGACGAAGCTTTTCTCGGTAACATGTTTGTCGAAGATGGAATGCGTTAGCTTTTGAATTCTCATAACGTAGGCCAGAAGATCTTCCCCTGGCCCTTGTTCCACGTTCCATAGGTTGGCCATTGTCAGCTTTCTCTCCAGGGTGAACCATATTGATAGGAACTTTTTGGTTAGCTTTCCCCATGAATCGATGCTCCTAGTGGTGAGACTCATGAACCATGTGTACGCTGGGCCGATCAAAGACTTTGAGAACTCACATACTTTGAGGTCCCCATCAAGAGCAAAGGAACCAAGGATGTCCTCGAACTTGTTAATGTGCTCCTGCGGGCTACCCCTCTGTCTGTCGTATTGTTGCCATTGCTGAGTAGGAGAGTACCTAACAAGGTAGGGCTTGTATAGAATATGATCAGAATAAGGATTTTGTAAGATAGTCGAATCATGGGCTCGGTTGCAGCTTTCAACTACTAGCCCYTAGACGTATTCCCTCAATTCTTCTCGGTTGAGAGGGGTCTCTGCTATCGGGTCAGTGTAGGGGAAGGTATGAAACTAGTGGGAAGGTTGGGGGCCTGTCTGGGTTGGGGTTGGAATGGCCCCGTCGGGCTGCTCTGGGACGGTGGGTTAGGGTTGAAGGCATGGCGACTAGGGTTAGGATTGGAATTGGGAGCACTGGGAATAGTGGCGGTGGGAGTCTGTTCAGCTTGGGCTGATCGATTGAGTAGGATCTGGATGGTGCTCCTTGTTTCCTCCTGGCTCTGCTCGAGTTTCCTGAATCGATCTTCGAAGAGTGCCTCTAACCCATAAACCTTGTTTGACAGTATCTCGATATCAGCTTGGATTTGTGTTTCCATCTCCGGCTGCTTTTCAACTCCGAGGTTGGTGTTTTCTTGAGTGTTGCTCTACTGCTCAGGAGTGGTGGTGAGGTTGACTTTTCTCGAGGCCATTCTCTGTGATCAAAGACGGAACCGGAGATTCTATTGTGGGAGGGGTAAGGCTTGGGTGTAGGTGGTCTCTTTGAAAGACAGAGAGAAGCCTATGAATAGGGGGATGAGATCTCCGGATTAAGGATGTGAAAATGAGGGAATTGGAGAGAGAGAGAGAGAACTCGGGGGTGTGACGAAATGCTAAAGATTGGATGCCTTTCAATACGAGGAGGACCTCTATTTATAAGGGGATCCCGAGATCCTAAAAGGTAGGAGATAAGGGCATTTGGCAACGTAATGGGAAAGGGAATATTTTGATTCACTGTCAATTATTGGGTGCGCTCTTGAGGATTAGCTTTCCTTATCTTTAAGATCCCTCATTACTAACGTGTGCTACTCCCTTTTTGCACACCATAACTAATCTCGCATGGCATCAGTGACGTCACCATTTGACAGGTGGCGCCTAGCTGGCTCCCCGTGGTGGCTCACTATGTCTTTAGCTGTCGTGGGTTCTACGTGTCTCTGGGCATACGCGGGCCTCGCCATGGGCTCGGCCTGGGTTTGTCTTGACTCGGGTCATGGGCGAGTTCGCGGGCTATGAGTTCATCGCACGCCTTAGCGGGCGTAGCTTCATTGCATGTTCAGGTGGGTTCGGGGCTCTCGGAAAGGTTCGGCTATGGTTTCTTTGGGTTCTGACGTTAGCTTGACTCAGTGAACCACGGGTTTATCACGATTATTATGAGTTCATCRCAAGGATGCTGGTGTGCTGCGGGTTCATTGCTGCATGGGGGTTGGTTGTGAGTTGCTCATGTGCACTTTTGTGGTATTAGTCTTGATGCTTGGTGTTCTCTAAGGGTCTGAGTGAGTGCTACATACCTACAACCTGACTTTGACATTAGTCGGCTAGGGATTCAACCTGATCCAATGGMCGAGGAGTCTTTGCCATTCGACGGGGTATATCTCTCCGAGGGCCAAGCCAATGAAGAGCAGCCCATGCAGACCAAGGTGGCTGAGGGGAATGCAAACATTAGAGCTTGAAGTGTCGCATGCCGTGGGGTCTCCTTCTGTCCATCCTTCTTCACACCTCTTCTCTTCTTTTACTTCGTCACTTTTTTGGAAGGGGCTCAACCTCCCCCATCCAAGGCCATATTTTTGTAAAGCTTCAAAGAATATATTTATTTATATTTAAGTATATTTCTTTTTAGTTTTTATGCTAAATCAAAATATATATATTTAAATCGATTAGTTTTTATGCAAAACTGAATTTTTTGTCATTATATATATTTAAATTTATATAAAACTGAATTAAATATTTTACTTTTAAGTTTTTATCATAAATAACCGATTTTTTTTCAAAGTTCAAACAAAACACCAATAAAATATATCAACATTTAACATATAGGCTGGTAGAGACTAATTAATAATTAATTAAACATATAAGATCGGTTTGATTCGGTTCGATTCGGTTTGATCGGTTTGACATTTAATGTCAACACCCTAATCTGGATGTAAAAAAAATCTGTTATGCCTACTGGCTGGTTGAGGGATGTCAATGGGTCAGCGCTTATTGTATTGGTTTTGGTTCTTGATTGTTCCAAAATGATTAAGACCCAAACTGACTGTGATAATATATAAAGGATTCTTAATTTGTAATTTTTATTATATTTTATGTCTAAACGATAAATTTGATAAATAACATATATGATAATTTTGGTTTAAAATATTTGATTGTCATTTTTGTTAAGGTTGTATTATCAAAATTGAAGTTTTAAGTTACTATTAACATAGAGAAATATAGATGTTAGTATAATCAGGTCTAATCGAGTCAGATCCGATTATCCTGATTAATAAATGAAATGGTTCTAAGTCTAATGATTTTGTCCCAATTAAAAATGGGTGCATCCCCAACCAGACCTAACCCGCTCACCAAATTGTGTCCACTCTGAGTTCTCACAGCCTTTTTATATATTAAAAATATCTCCTCAAATAAAAAGATATAAGAATGGAGATATTCCCAATGCATGGCTTAAAAGTATTTTTCTAAGAACGGTGTCAGTACAATTTAATTTTGTGACGATTGAACCCACACTAATTAATAGTAGGGATGCAAAAGGATTGGATCAAGGATTAAATTTGAATCCGATATGATATTGTTCATGTCAAATCCGATCCGATTGGATCTGATAGGAGWMGATCTGAATTCGAATCCAATCGGATCTGATTTGATCCGACTTATTTTTTTAAATTAATAAATCATTAAAAGAAAAAAATAAAATATATCAATTTAAATAAAGAAAAAACTAAAAATGTAAGTATTTTTTAATTATTTTTATCATATATATACATGCTTTTTTATAAAAAAAATAAGTAATATGTATATGTGTATTATATATATTTATATTTATATTTATAAATATATAACACATCGGATCAGATATTCTCGGTTTGGATCGGATCATGCGATCCATTTGCACCCGTAGTTGACAGCCCCAATTATTTGACGTTAAGATGGGGTCACAAAATGCATAAAGGTCATGATTTTAAGGAGTTCACATCTGCACCCCACAAGGGGGTGCCCCACAGTCACATCACCACCGTGCATTGGGAACATCTCCTGATGCAATGGAAAAACTTTAGCTGTTGGGGCCCAACAGCCTATGCTGTTGAGGGAATTTATGGGAATGCCACATTACCATGAGAATGGATAAATTAGTAATTACATATTAATTTATTTTTACTAAAAACCAAAGCATGGGCATGAATAGGTGAACTGCCCAGAACATGCCCAGCTTAAAAACTGTCTCAACAGTGTATRMTGTTATACCCCAACAGCCAAAGTTAACCCATTCCCAATACACGGCGRGGGTGTGCTGTGAGACACTGTGGGGCGCCCCCTTTGGGGCGCAGATCTTAACTGGATTTTGGTTTTCGTCGAAGGCTATATCACCGAGCTTGTAAGGCCAAAGGTGGAGGCCCCAAGGCCCACAATCACCACAGAACGCGCCCCCACATACACATCCCAGCGTTCATTGGCATCATCTCTCGTGCATGCCATGGGAGATGTTCCCAATCCACGGTTGGGATGTGGTGTGGGGCGCGCTCATACGGTTTTATTAGACCAAGACCAAAACCCACGTTCTAGCGGAAGAAAAGAGAAAACGGGGGTACTATTGTAAAATCGGAAATTCAGTTCAAAGATACYGGCCGTTGCCTATCCTTTCCCGCCAAATTAAAAGAGTTACCACCTTCCGATTTCATCAACAGRCATAACGATTAACGATCATGTCTCATGTCCTTCCAACTGTCGCATCTCTCTAACCATCGCAGTGCAGAAGCTCGGCGTTTCTTCTGACTCAGAGTTTCAGACCGACCTCTTCGAAATGGTGTTTGGCACTAAAAGCCACCATCGAAAGGTCATCAATATCACCCGCTCTCGTCTCCATATAACATTCGACCCAATCGACCACCCTCTCCATCAAGTNGCAAGAGCTTTTGAGGATATCGCGCAGCAGGCAAGGGCAAGTGGGTCGTCTGGTTCTGGTCGAAATGTGGTTGCTGGAGAGTCAAGCTTGAATCCCCGCGCCCAACCATGGAAACCCAACGCTCAGGTCTCTCATGACGATCGAACCATATTTATTACATTCTCCCGCGGATACCCAGTTGGCGAAAGTGAAATTAGGGGATACTTCAGCAGGTTCTCTCTCTCTCTCTCTCTCTCTCTGTAGTAAAGTAATTAATCTCTTGATCTTAATTTGTTCTTGTAGACGGTTTGGTGAGTGTGTGGAGGCCATCCACATGCAGGAAGTGGCTGTGAACGTCCAACCTCTATACGCGAGAATGGTGCTGCGATCAGCTTCGACAATGGCACGAATTCTGGAGGGGAGAGAGAGGGCAAAGTATGTAATCAATGGAAAGCATGTTTGGGTTAGGCGTTTTGTACCCAGACAGCAGATGCGCTCTTCCCTGCGCCCATGAATGATTTATTCATCTCTGTTCAATAATAAGAGAAATAATTTGTAGACATTTCTATTCTGATTTTGAGTAATAAAAATGCAACAGTATACAAAGAGTTCAGCCACAGTTTTGATAGTGTTTCAGACCCGGATCGGATTGGACGACTAAACTGTTCAAGGCTTGAAATATTTAGCCCTTAATACTTTAACCCAAAGAGACTAAGACTACCCAATTTTTAATGATAATAAAGAACATCCCATGAATATAAATGAATAATATATACTTACTGTTGATTTAATAAGCAATGTCAATTTTCCTAGGACTTGGATATACCAAAGAAGTGTCATCTACATAAATAATTGTACTTATGACATCTATAATGTATGGAAAAGTTTTTTTTTTTTAATTTTGTAATATAGTTATTCAAAAAAGAGAAAATTGAAAAATACCCATGAACACGTTTTTACCTATATATATCATAATTTTGTCAAATGTTACAACATTATACTTATATGGCAATATTTCTATGTAATTGTCTAGGTTATGTATAATCAGTGTCCTTACTGAAGTGCAAATGTATATTAGTTGGAATCATGATATACTTAATTTTGATATACAATATACTATTATTCCCTCACTTAGATTAGCTCTAAAAATTTTTATTACATCATCAAACTTCACTTATTAGTGCTAGATGAAATTCCATGCTATTAACAGAAAGAAATATTTAGTTGTGTTAAAATATTGTTAAAATTAATATTAGTAAAAAATATTTAATTGCTAAATAACATTCAAATTTAACTTATAATGTGGGCAAATTTCTTAAATTACCCTTACCGTTTAACTATTGTCTTAGAATATTCCTATGCTTCTGACAATTGTTATCATCATTAAATTGTAACGGAAAAGATAAAATGTCCCTTTTGCCCTTATTCTTTCTTCAATAAACACAATTCCTTCTCAGGCTTCTTCTCAACGACCTCAATCAGGTTCTTTTGGAGCTCCTTGTTAAATGCCCAGCTTTGGTTCGTCTATGCTTACGGATCCCTGATGACTTCCGTTACAAACTCAGTTAGCTCAATGACAATTAAGCAAAACATTCCTGATATGACTCCCGTTGCGAACGCAGTGAATAAGATCGATGACACCGTAAGAGTCAAAGGAATTCAGAAGCTGAAAGAAAACCTTCCCAACTCAGAAGGCTGGAAGGAGATCAGTTGTTCTGTTAAAGATGTGATTGATAGATCTGCCGGCGAAGTGGTCTCCAAACTCTTTCCAGGTCCGCTTTCTTAATCTTTTTTTTTTTTTCTTCCTTGGGTCTCTTATTTTCATTGTATGGAGTTGATCTTTGTGGTTCCATTATACAAAAAAGAATGCAAGTAAATTCAGAATATATTCTTTGCAATCCTTTTGCAATAGCTTCAACATCAAAAAACACAACAAATTTATTACACTTTTTGTCCCGAGCAAACACCATTAATCTTCTCTGGTTCATATGAGCCATCAACAAAAATTTTCACGTGCAGATGCAAATCATGGAAGTAAATTTTGTTCAAAGAAGTTTCTAGTGAGCTTTGGGAAACTTTATGCAAGGAATTCTCTCAATTACTCGATAAAATTTCTCCCACTTGTTATTTTGAATTTGGTTTTTTTTTTTTAATCATGATATAGAACACCTTTCCTCACATCCCGTATGAAGCACAAAGCTATCTAGAACAAACCCATTAGCTCTAGTTTCTCTTTGATTAAATTCATTAATTTTAGTTGAATCCACYGAATCACTATCAAGTAGCAGAAGAGCTGATCCCTAATTCCTGGGTTAATGCCGATCTAAAGACAACCAAATCATGATCGTTAAAGGGGGTGAGTTTGCTGAATCAATTCCTCCAATCAAACACCCATCATATTCGCTCTCAATTTTTCCTCTTTTTCTTTTTCAAGATTCTGAAGTGTAAATTTCCACCATATATATGGAGGGTACAGGTGATATGTGTAGTTGTGCCTTAAGAGTTGTTAACTTGGGGCCTGTTTGGCGCGTCTTTCCGTGTGGTCTTTTGGCTGTTTACAAACCGGGAAGACCGATTTTCAGTTTATTCCTGTTTGATTTGCAGAAAATCTAGCTGCCAAAAGACGGAGCGCCGGAAAGACATGAAAAACCCATTTCGGGCTGATTTCGGGAAGTTTCAAATGAAGCTTTTCGTGTCTTTTGCGTTTTTTTCTGAAAGACACAAAAAGACATGCATCTGCCAAACGTGCTTCGGACTGCTCAGATTTTCATGCAAAAGCTCAATGTGTCTTTTGCATGTCAGAATTACCGGAAATCTTCCCAAAAAGACACGCCAACGGACTAGGAATGGGTCAATCTTAAATTCGTGGGCACATCAGCAGATTTGTAGGAGATTTTTTTAATGTTCGTTGGAGTCCTATTGCTTTTCAAAAAGGTTTTTCTTTTATCTAATTCAATATTATTTAGAAATTAGAGAAAACATGGAAATGGAAAGAAAAGCAGAATCACAGGAAGGATCAGCTCCCGAAGATGATGAACGGATCGCAGCAGCAATTGTCAATGAGTTGAGACAACAACAGCACAAGGCTAGCTGCAAGACATCCTCCAAGGAAACGGACTTCTTAGAGAAATCCAAGAATTGCTCTATTCAATGCAATGCGAGCAAGAGAAATGGACAATCTTCTATAAGTGAAAGGTCTGACCTTCCTTAGCTTTATAACCAAACGTCCATTGTTTTCTTCATTTTCGATACAATTTGGTTTACACAGTAAAGGTACAAATAGGAGTTAAATACCTATCAAATACAGGGATGACTTATGGAGGGTCTGGTTGCTTCCGTCATAATTGTTGCTTTAACCTCAACCTTCTTGAAAGCTTCCAAACCCAGGTGTAGATCCATCCCGTCCCACTAGGACAGAATGCCATTGACCAAAGATTCAAAACATGTAATTGTACAAGTCTCTATCTTTCACCTATCTTTAGGTTTGAAAACAATCTCCTCAACACTAGCAATCAATCCCTCATCTTCATACTATGCTCACATATAAGCATCGATTATGATGGATGTAGCTAGATCTTTATGGCCCCGTGAAGAGCTTATACATGTTCTTTTCTTTTCTATCTTTTCTCTCTTTTTTTCAGGTTATGCACTTTGGTGACCAAGCTAGGAGCATTTATTACAGGCATTACAATCTTGGCTGAATTCTCTCCCAGCATATTTATGATGGGGTAACGCTTGCGCTTGGCCGTCGTCCCTATAACAACTGCATTCACGAGATGGTTACTGACTGCGCATTACAAGGCTCCCGAGGGCACCAAAGCCTAGGGTATGGACACACACACTTGAATTCTCTTTCCTTCCTCTCTTGTTGTGACCTCGGCATTTTATCAGTCCCTGGCTAACTTAACCGTCAGAATCCTTGCCCATGGAAACACTTCCAGGGCCTTGGCATCTTTCCACACCTTGCAGGTGGGACCCTCCATCACTTGACCTCAGAAGTTACCAAGTTGCCTTCAGCTCCAGATTTGGACCAACAGGTAGGATTTCCTCATGCTTCATTTGTCAATTTACTAAAAATGGTTTAATTGGAAGATTTGTTTTCTTCCACTCTTTGTTTTCTAATGTTAACTTTGACACTCTTTATAACCTTCAAAGTTTTGAATGCAAGTTTAGGCTTTAATAGTTGGACTTAGGTTGTCCCCCCTTGGTCCTGATTCAAGATCCAGATCAAAGTGCATTTTTGTTTGGATCCTAGATTGGAAAAGGTAATTTGTTTTTTCCTGCTATGAGTTGTCTCTAAATAGACTATGGATTTGAACATGGATTTAAGGTCTGATTTTAAAAGCTTATGTGAAATTTCAAGGGTTTTGATTTAGTTTTGTTATTGTAAAAGGCATTATATATATTTGAAATTTGATGAATAATAAGGGGTAAAATAGATATTTCAATATTTTCCATCAATGTTTGACAATGATGTCAATTGTCATAAAACCTAAACTTACTAAAGGGATTTTGTAAACAGTAAGAAAAGTTTTAGTCAATTTCCTAAAAAGTAAGGGTAGTTTAAGAGATTTCCCCTTTTTAAAACAAAACAAGACATATCGACAAACTAATATTGTTTTTGCCAATGTTGCAGTTATAATTGTTTTTAAAAAACAAAATAATATACATGGGCAAAAGAACTTAAGGAATCTTAGGAACAGATTTAAGAGATTAAGAAATACAATTGAAAATAACGCCAGCTTTAAATAATCTGTAATTTAGAACAACCCTGTATACCTTTCTTTCTAACAAGATTTAAGAACTCCTTACGCTTTTTCAGTTTCTCTTTATTTTTTTTTCCAAAGTCAATTGCAGCAAACAATGTATAAAAATCTACAATGGAATTTGTACCTTAAACTTTTTTATGGCTTACAACTGACACAATTTTCCTTTTAGGGGGTGTTCTTTTTTCAGATTTTGAGAGGGGGGAAAGTTGGTCAATGGGATTTTGGTTCCCATTGACTAAGAATCCCATGTTCTTTTTTCAGATTTATGTAGGGACCAGGGAAAGTTTATTTCCCTAGGTACCACTTATCCGGGTAAGTGATACCCATTTCCTAGGTGGATAAATAACTTTCCCACCTAGGGGAAAAGTTGCCCACCACTTGAATTAGACAAAAATGTCCCTTTTAATAATAGATTTTTATAGTTAAAATGGCCATTGCTTTATTTACATGAGAAATAAAAAAACATGGGTAAATAACTTACCGAAAAGTGAACGGAGCCTTGAAGATTTAATCCAAATGATATTCACCTATAACATGCATCTCTCCCTTTTTCCCATCTACTCTAATTCTATAGGTAACAACCTCCTCAATCTCTCCATCCCTTGTTACCAATTATTGAATTAAGGTACCAGATAAAAGCCACATTGAATTATCTCTAAGTCTCCAATCCTAGAAAAAAAATGTCTCCACTCCAAAGTATACCTTGACTTGCACACCTATTATTAAATATAATGTTTTTGC
>NW_010729109.1:2235506-2255518 GCF_000365185.1 Nelumbo nucifera
CAATCAGATCACACACTATTTGTGAAAAGGGGAGAAGGTAAAATGGCTGCCTTAATAGTATATGTGGATGACATAATTGTTATTGGTGATTGGAATGATGAAATTCAAAGGTTGAAGGGTTTCCTTGCCACTCAGTTTGAAGTGAAGGATCTAGGACCTGCCAAATACTTCCTTGGAATTGAAGTTGCTCGATCAAAAAAATGTATCTTTATCTCCCAAAGGAAATATGTTCTAGATTTGCTTCAGGACACTGGAAAGATGGGGGTTAAGCCAGTTGACTCTCCCATTGACCCCAACCATAAATTAAGTGACAGCCAGGGTGAACCTCTTAAAGATGTGAAACAATTTCAGAGGCTTGTAGGGAGATTGTTATATCTCTCTATGACCCGTCCAGACATCGCATATGTTGTTGGTGTCCTCAGTCAGTTCATGCATGCACCTAGGTCTACTCATCTTGAAGCAGTAGAGAGGATACTACGATATCTTAAGAAGTTTCCTGGTGCTGGCTTGTTATTTCAAAGACACGGGCATTTGAGAGTTGAAGTTTATATAGATGCAGATTGGGCTGGATCTCAAAGTGACAGAAAGTCTACTAGTGGTTACTGCACCTTTGTAGGAGGGAACCTTGTTACTTGGAGGAATAAAAAGCAAACTGTGGTGGCTAGATCCAGTGTTGAAGCTGAATACCATGCAATGGCCCACGGAGTAGCTGAAGGTATGTGGATAAAGAATCTGTTAAGTGAGTTGGGTTTCCCAGTGGACAAACCCATAACTCTATTCTGTGATAACAAAGCAGCTATAAGTATTGCTGCTAACCCGGTACTACATGACAGAACAAAGCACATCGAAGTTGACAAGCATTTTATCAGAGAGAAAGTCATCACAGGCGAAGTATGTACTCCCTATGTCAGCTTTGAAAACCAACTGGCAAACATCTTCACAAAAGGGATAAACTATTCCAGACATCATGATCTCTGTGACAAGTTGGGCATGATTGATATCTATGCCCCATACTTGAGGGGGAGTGTTGACAAATGTTGTTGTACACAGGTTTAGTACCACAGGGGTATTTCTGTAATTTTCCCATACTTTATGTTGTACGACCAGTATAGTATAAATAACAACTGCTTCACTCGCCTGAAGCATTCTTTTGAGGCATTCAGTCCTCTCGCCTATCCTCTCTTCTCTTCTCTCTTCCTCTCTTCCTCCTCTCTTCTCTTGCTCAACACTATGAATGTAAGGAGTATGGATAGGTCATATCACATTGTCGGAAGAAAAATTTTTGTACTTATTGTAAGCAACATGGGCATATAATTCCTGAATGTCCTACTCGACCAGCCAAGGGAAATGGTTCATGTCCTAAGAAGAATCAGCATAAGGCCTTCCAGACAACGATTGAAGGTGCAGATATAGGGAATACCACTTCTTCAGTAGGAAAGGATGAGAACTCTAGAACTCTTACAGAATAAAGAATGTGGCAGCTAGTATTCTCAGCCATTTCCTTTGCTTTTCATCCATCGGCCTCTCTAGTGAGTTATTCTATTATTGTTCCTCTCCCAGTCACTTGTGGATCATTGGTTCCGGTGCCTCTAATCATATGACAAAGGCACACACTGGTCAGTCCATTAAACCCAAGTCCTTGAATAAACATATTGTTACTGCTAATAGGGAAAAATGGGATATTGTTGGATGCAATGATATGTTATCTACATCTACTAATTCCTGCTTTCATCTCCCTAAGACTTTATTTGTTCCCAAACTTACAAAAAATATGATTTCAGTTGGCCAATTAGTTGAGGATGGTAACTTTGTTTCCTTTTCCCATAATGGTTGTTTGATATAGGACCAGCACATTGGGACGATGAAGGGGAAGGGGTGTAGACCGGGTTGGCTATCTACCTTGGAATTTGAAAAGACATCGGGGCCTTCTCCCACATCCTATTTTCTTACTACTACCCCTAGTTCTGAAGTTGTTTGCAAAAATAATTTGTGGCATATGTGACTTGGTCATCCCTATGCAAATAAACTCGAGTCTTTGTTTCGTGATGGACTTTTGTCTTCTAAATTTACTTCTTTTAATAATGTTAATAAATCTTGAATTTCTTGTTTCTTGAGTAAGAGCCATGTTTTACCTTTTCCTTCTATTGCTGAACATGCATTTGTTCCTTTTAAACTAGTACATAGTGATGTTTAGTCGTCTCCGGTTGTTTCAAGGTTGGGATATAAATATTTTATTATATTTATTGATGACTGTACTCATTTTGTTTGGATATAATTTTTGAGAAATAAATCTGAGGTTTTCCCACCTTTAAAATTTTCTTAGCTAAGATCAAAAACCAGATTGATGCATATTGAAGTTAAACTCTGTCACGAGACATCCTGGGCAACGTATCCTCACTCACTACGTTTTTCCCTCTCCTTATCTCCTATTAGTTGTAATCTGTTTATCTTCAATCCTCATTGTCTTATAATTTGAGTGTAACTTGACATCCTCTGTACTCAACTATAAATACATAATGAGGTTCGGGTCTTTCACTCACTGAACCAATACTTCTTATTGATATTTGTGTTTCAGATCTTCTAATTTGGTATCAGAGCCTCCGTCATGGCTATCATCAAAGACTCCTCTGCTGATCAGTCACAGTCCTCTGTCCAGTGCTCCTCATCAAACAAGACTGGATCTGGAGTTCTCTCTCTGTCAAACACCACACATTATCTACCCATTAAATTAAGTGGTGATAATTATCTTCTGTGGAGAGCACAGCTCCTGCTTGTGTTGTACACCCATCGACTCATGGATATTGTTGATGGTACTGTGAAGGCACCACCAAAGGAGATTAAAGATCCTGTAGATCCCAACAAACTGGTGATTAATCCTGAATATGAAGACTAGTTTCAGAAGGATCAAATGGTGTTAAGCTGGATATTTGCCACGTTAACAGAGGGTATATTTGCACAAGTTGTTGGTCTGTGCTCTTCCCAATCAGGTATGGACTACCCTCTGTAAGTCATTCTCTTCATCTTCACAATCCAGAATTCTTCAAGTGTGCAGACAATTGCAGAGCCTCAAGAAAGGAGGTATGGATATTATTGAGTATGTAAATAAAGCCAAAGCCATTGCAGAGAACCTCTCAGCTATTGCTGACCCCATATCCAGTGCAGACTTGATTATGTATATTCTCTCTGGACTAGGACCAGAATATGAAGCTGTTGTTACTACATTCACAAATCATTCTGATCATGAGCAGTTAGGGGTTGAAGACATTGTTGGTATTCTTTTGGGTCATGAAGCTTGGCTAGAGCAGCATACTTCATCTGCAGTCGATGGATCTCCTACAACAAATCTTGCAAATACAAAAAGCAAAGGTTATGGTTCTCAACAATCAAATCATTCAGGCAACAGGGATCATGGTCAAGGTCGCAGACCTATGGGACGAACCAATGGAAATACCGGTGGTGGTAGAGGCTGTGGCACTTCTTCTGTGGTATGTCAGTCATGCAACAAACCTAGACATACGGTGGTGCATTGTAGGCATCATTATGACCTTAATTATCAAAATTTCCAATCTGATCAAGCAAACCCAGCTACATTTCATAGTGGTACGACTTCCACATTTGATCCCACGTGATATCCTGATTCAGGAGACACGCATCACATGACACCCGAAGTTGATTATCTTCAAAATAGATCCGAATACAGTGGTTCAGATCAAGTGAAAGTGGGTAATGGAACAGGTTTGGTGATTTCACATGTTGATCTTCTAGTCTTTCATATTATGATAATCAATTTCAGTTGAATGACATCTTTCATGTGCCACATATTACAAAAAATTTACTATCTGTGGCAAATTTACCAGAGACAATGTTCTCTATTTTGAGTTCCACTGTGGATTATTTTCTCTTAAAGGATTATAAGGGGAGAACAGTGTTGCGAGGTCCCACTAGAGATGGTTTGTATTGCTTTCCAGAAGAGCTACAATTCTGAATAAATCACCCACTGCATTTGTTGGTGAGCGGACATTGGTAAAGAGTTGGCATCAACAGCTTGGTCATCTGGCTCTTAGAGTGGTGAGGCAAGTATTGTCTAGGTTTGGTCTTCCATATGTTAATAGTCATTTTGGATCTGTTTGTGAAGCTTGTAAAATGGGTAAAAGTCTTAAGTACATTTACATTCTTCTTTACATGAGTCTTGTAGTCCACTAGAACTAGTCTATTCAGATGTTCGGGATCCAGTCTCGGTTGTGTCCAATAAAGGGTTCAAATACTATGTAATTTTTCTTGATGATTTTATTAAATTCTCATGGCTCTTCCCTATGACCAAGAAATCAGAAGTCGGATATTTTTCTTAAATTTAAGCATCATGTTGAAGTGTTATTTAACACAAAGATCAAATGCTTGCAATCCGATTGGAGTGGAGAGTATAGAAAGTTATCATCACTTCTAGACACTCATGGTATTATTCGTAGACTTGCTTTTCCTTGCACTCACGAGCAAAACCGTGCCGTTGAAAGAAAACACCGACATATCACTGAATTCACACTATCTCTACTGGCAACCTCATCTCTCCCCTTTACTTTTTGAGCTGATGCTGTAGAAACAGCTGTTTATTTGATCAACCGCTTACCCATACAGTTACTTCATGGTTTATCTCCACTTGAAAAGCTCTTTGGAGTTGCACCGGACTACAAGCTACTTAAGGTTTTTGGTTGCACATGTTACCCGCTATTGCGCCCACACAATCATCACAAATTCTCTTTTCGGTCCCTGCAATGTATATTCTTGGGTTACAGCAACACACATAAAGGTTACTGCTGTTTACATTTATCCTCGGGTCGTGAAAATATAGCACAGCATGTACTGTTCAGATACAGACACGTCCAGCTCACATTCATCACCTGGTTCCTCTATTCATGCTGCTAGTCAGCCGCTAGAAGCACATATTGGTCAATCAGATCCTGGTTCTGATCATTCTTCAATGCCACCGCCACGTTGTTACGGTCTGACACAGGCWTAGCCTTGCCTACGCTTGGCGGGCTTACGTTAAGGGACACCATCATCATTTTCGCCTATAAGATTTTTGGGAAAAGTGATGTTATCTTTAGGCAGACCTCCAAAAGCTTAACGTACTCTTTGAGGAGGGGTGGTCGACCTCCTTGGGTGCCTAACCTTGGCACTCCTAGACCAACTTCCCTTGCGGGGCGGCCCTGGTTAATGGCTAACATGGCTACCAGGGTTCCTCATGGGCGCACACATGCTCATGGGGACAGTGCATGGACCAGCACTGCACTGCCGACACTCAAGGGAGGCTTGGCATGCAGGCCTGGCTCAAGCATGACCCTTCACCACGCCAGCCCCTTGCCCAAGCTGAATGAGCTATCCCGTTGCCCATAGCGCACGGGTGTGTTCCAACCCAAGCGATTGCCTCTCATCATGGCACACAGGTGCCCACATCATCGGCATACAGGAGACCCATCACATCGGTGCCCAGTCACCTCTCATCGGCGCACAATCACCTCACATCATGGTCTTCCCCCTTTAGCACGTAAGTGGCGCCTCCCATGGACCGGCCAGAGCCAGCCGAGTGCCCCGGCCATGCGACTTGAGGTCATGATCTAGTGCTACTGACCTTGGTGGAGCCATCTCATCGGGCAACTCCTAGCCTCCAAGCATACACAGGCTTGTCCTGGCCTACCTTGGCCTGGATGCCGCACGGGTTTCTTCCGCTGCAGAACTACCCCCGTGACAGTTGGTATCAGAGCGAGCTAGCCAATTGCTGCCGCAGTTGTCAAAGCAGATTAGCCCAGAGCCAGTTGAAGCGGTCATCTCGACAAGCAGCATCATGGGGTGCAATCCCTACGCACTTCCACTCAGGTTCAAGCAAGAATTCACATCAAGCCTGGCAAGAGGCCATTCTTCATGTCCCCATTCCAATGACCCCAAAACAGCACCCTTGCGGGGGCAGACGCATTGGTTGCTGTGCTCATGCAGGGGCAGACGCATGAGCCTTTTCATGGAAGGCATATTGTGGTGGTTTGAGTGGGGGAGTGCCATGCTTCCTCACGGACATCAGTTGCTGTTCATTTTAGTGAGTTGTGGGCGGTGCGCCTACATCTTGGTTTCATGACGGATGATCCATTGTTCCGTAGCTTTGTCTGAGGCACTACTAAGGCGGGGACAACAATCCGAAATTGGTTGGTGTCGACGGTTGGTCAAGGAATGTCACTGAAGTGGCAGTTTGGCAGAACGGGTCCTTGGTGGAAGCCACAATATTGGAATGATAGGAATGTGGGTACACTAGCCGTTGGAGCATGGCGGCCCTACATCGACAATGCATCGGAGGACATGCTCAGCATCAACAAACAAGTGGAACATTCGTAGCAATAGCGCACATCACAAGGCAAGTGCATTTTCGGCAACATCATGGGTAAAAGTTGCCACCACTCGCGCACAAAGCGGTCAGATCTCGTTGAGGCAGCAGCACATTGGGGCCCCCTCAGAGCGAAGAGGTAGCCCGAGTCGGCAAGGCGAAGTGTAGTTTCGAGGGCCAAGAGAGCATAAGCCATGGACTAGGTTTGAGTAACCCGCACACGGCAAGGTGAAGTCTGTAGGCCAGCATGGTGAAAGGGTACCCAGGACACATCGCCAACAGCAGGAGTAGACCTATCACATCGTGTTCAGTAGCACCACTGAAAAGCTACCAAGAAGATGGTCGAGCCTTGAGGTAAAGATGATACATGGGGCGGACCTCCGTGAAGCACACACATCCAATTTCTTCGAGGGCCTTTCTTTCACATTTCAACGGCATAGCCATTGCGCGATTTGAGTAACCTCAACACAGGGGGTGAAGTCCAAGCAAGCTGGCATGGTGAAATGGTTTCGTCCCCATAAATGGACACCAATATAGGCGAGACCCGGGTTGGCCAGGCGAGCCCTGGAACTGGCAGACAAGTGGATGGCGTGGGACACAGACACCCATTCATAGAAGGACCATTGTCGAGGACAACAATGGATTGAGTGGGGGAGCCTGTTACGGTCTGACACAGGCTTAGTCTTGCCTACGCTTGGCAGGCTTACGTTAAGGGACACCATCATCATTTTCGCCTGTAAGATTTTTGGGAAAAGTGATGTTATCTTCAGGTAGACCTCCAAAAGCTTAACGTACTCTTTGAGGAGGGGTGGTCGACCTCCTTGGGTGCCTAACCTTGGCACTCCTAGACCAACTTCCCTTGTGGGRCGGCCCTGGTAAATGGCTAGCATGGCTACCAGGGTTCCTCATGGGCACACACATGCTAATGGGGACAGTGCATGGTCCGGCACTACGCTGCCGACACTCAAGGGAGGCTTGGCATGCGGGCCTGGCTCAAGCATGACCCTTCACCACGCCAGCCCCTTGCCCAAGCTGAATGAGCTATCCCGTTGCCCATAGCGCACAGGTGTGTTCCGGCCCAAGCAGTTGCCTCTCATCATGGCACACAGGTGCCCACATCATCGGCATATAGGAGACCCATCACATCGGTGCCCAGTCACCTCTCATCGGTGCACAGTCGCCTCACATCACGGCCTTCCCCCTTTAGCACGTAAGTGGCGCCTCCCATGGACCGGCCAGAGCCAGCTGAGTGCCCCGGCCATGCAACTTGAGGTCATGATCCAGTGCTACTGACCTTGGTGGAGCCATCTCATCAGGCAACTCCTAGCCTCCAAGCATACACAGGCTTGTCCTGGCCTACCTTGGCCTGGACGCCGCATGGGTTTCTTCCGCTGTAGAACTACCCCTATGACAATGTGGTACTCGTCAGGTTCAATCATTACTTGATCATTTACTTCTGGTACAGCAGTTGTCTTCATCTCAGAYCCACACCATGGTCACACGTTACATGGATGGCACACTACCACCCAGAATTCATGTAGCACACCAGTATCCTCTTCCCCATGCACCATTAATTCAGCTACATGATAATGTTAGAGAGCCATCTTGTTATTCTCAAGCTACCAAGGACTCTTGTTGGCGTCATGCAATGGCACGGGAGTTCGATGCCTTAGTATCTAATGGAACTTGGAGTTTGGTTCCATACAACCCCAAGATGAATCTCATTGGTACCAAGTGGATTTATAAAATTAAACGAAAGGCAGATGGGAGTGTTGAGTGCTACAAAGCGCGCTTAGTGGCTCAAAGCTTTAATCAAATACCGGGTGTTGATTTTGCTGACACATTCAGCTCAGTTGTCAAGCTTGTCACAATTAGGACAGTGGTTGCACTTGCTGTCTCTCTTGGCTGGACACTGCACCAGCTTGACTTTGACAATGCTTTTCTCAATGGCCTTGTACAAGAAGATATTTTTTTCAGACAACCAAAGGGTTTTGAGGACCCCCGGTTTCCACACCATGTCTGTAAACTTCACAAGGCTTATGTGGCCTATGGCAAACACCGAGAACTTGGTATTCACGGCTGAGTTCTCACCTTCTACAGATGGGCTTTTGTATGTCCAAAGCTAATCCCTCTTTTTTTATCTATCATTAAGGGTAACGTCACACTATACATGTTGAGTTATGCTGATGATATCCTTCTTATGGGGAGTTCTACTTCTGCAATTGATGCATCTGTTTCATCCCTCTCCTCTTCCTTTGCTCTTAAGGATCTTGGGCAAGCTTATTATTTTTTAGGGATGGAGATCACTAAACATTCTGGTGGCATTGTGCTTTCTCGGAGGTGGTATATTGCTGATTTGCTAGAACAATCACATATGGCCAATGCTAAGCCACTCTCCTCTCCCATGGCCACCAACACAAAATTGTTCACATTTGATGGCCAACTGCTTGATGATCCGTCTGAAGATAGACTTATAGTTGGTGCTCACCAATATGTGACCATCAGTCGACCAGATATTGCTTTTTCAATAAATAAGTTCTGCCAATTATTACACTCTCCTACAATTGATCATTGGAGTGCCATCAAGAGAATTCTTTGGTATCTAAAGCATAGTATTGAAGTCTTCTCTGACGCTGACTGGGCCGGGTGTCCTGATGATTGGCGCTCAACAAGAGCTTATGCCATTTACTTGAGTCCAAATCTGGTTGCATGGAGTTCCAAGAAGCATGCCACTATAGCTCACTCCAGCATTGAGTCGGAGTTTAGAGCATGTGCTAATCCGGCCACTGAAGTGCTATGGTTGCATTCCCTACTACAGGATTTGGGTCATCCACCTCACTCTCCAGTTATTTGGTTTGACAATATAGGGGCCACATACCTTATTGCTCATCCCGTATTCCAGGCACGTACCCGTCACATAGAAGTAGATTTTCATTTTCTAAGAGATCTGGTTCTTAACAAGACTATTGATGTTCAATTCATTTCTAGTGGTGTCAAGTGGCTGAAGTACTTGCTAAACCAATTAGCAGTGCCTGGTTCAATTTACTCTAGTCCAAGCTTCATATCCTTCTCAGACATTTCACTTGAGGGGGCGTATTGGAGTTAAATTCTGTCACGAGACATCCTGGGCAATGTATCCTCACTCATTACGTTTCTCCCTCTCCTTATCTCCTATTAGTTGTAATCTGTTTATCTTCAATCCTCATTGTGTTTTGCAGGATCTGGAATCAAAGAGGATGATTGGGAGTGGTCATGGGTCAGATTATGCTTTGACAAAATCGGTTAGGGCATTTGTCTTTTGCTTCTTTGTGTTTTTTGCTTCCAAAATTGTTTGAGTCTATCAGTTTGTCCAGCTTCGATTGTAAGGGTTGCCAACTTGAAAAGCATTTTAGGCATTCCTTTAAAGCAAGCAATAAAAGATGTTCTTCTATTTTTTATATCATTCATACTGATGTGTGGGGGCCATACCATATTTCCTCTATGGGTGGCTATCGGTATTTTCTTCTGTTTGTGGATGATTATTCTCGATACTTAGATATATTTGGTGAGATTGTGTGATAAGGTACCTTCTTTGGTTCAACAGTTCCATCAGACGGTGTTGACACAGTTTGGAGTACGAGTGAAAGTATTTAGATCAGATAATGCCAAGGAATACTTTGAAAAAAAAAACGACATCATACTTATTGGAGCGTGGAGTAGTCCACCAGAGTAGTTGTACATACACTCCATGACAAAATGATGTAGTAGAAAGGAAGAACAGACATATTGTGGAAGTAGCAAGAAGTATGATGTTGAGCTCTACAGTTCCAATTCGTTTTTGGGGTGATGCAATTCTTACAACAGTTTTTTTAATTAATCGGGTGCCTTCTTGTGTTCTTGGACATAGCACTCCGTTAAGCCTTCTTTTTCCTGAGGGGGAGATGTTCCATATTCCTCTAAGGGTTTTTGGATGTGTATGCTTTGTCCATGTTCTTGGTCCTCACCTCTTAAAGTTGGACCCTAAGGTGAAGAAGTGTGTCTTCCTTGGGTATGTAGGAAACCAGAAGGGGTATTAATGTTATGATCCAGTTTCCGGTAGTTGTTATATTACTATGGATGTCACCTTTTTTGAGTCTACACTTTTTTTCTCGGGGTTCTTCTCAGGGAGAGTGTTTTGGAAAAAGAAGTGAGTAATCTATACCACTTCCTATTCCAGCTCCTTTGTCCACTCCAATGTCTGACCCACCTACTCCACCCACTTTTCCACCTCCATTGCGCCTACAACAGCACTGGGAGGTTGATTCCATAGCAGTGGAATCCACATCACTCCCTATCGACTCATTGGAGATTCCAGGTTCAACTGACATAGATCCAGGTATGCCCCTTGTTTCCTCTGATTTTTTAGCTCCTATTGATACCATTACCCATGCTCCTAACACCATTGCAGATGACCTAGATCTCCCTATGCACTCTGAAAAGGGAAGAGGAAGTGCATCGCTCATTGCATCCTGACATTATCTTTCCTACAGTGGATTATCTCCTTCCTACCGGGCCATAGTTTTCAAGGTGCCAAGGCGAGGCAAGGCGACCACAGGGTGCCCAGGTGCCTAGGCACCTAGGCGTTGGAATTTTAAAATGTTAATTTTCTTGAGTTTTTACTTTATCTATGCTTTTCTAAGCTATTTTATTGGTTTTGTGTGCTAACTAGCAAGCATGTACACTAACTATTACTCTATAAATCATTCCAATGAGAATAAATTTCATATAACTAGCAAGCATGTACACTAACTATTAATTGAAAAAAAAATAACTGCAAGAACTAGGAAGGGATGAGAGGAGTATAGGGGCGAAAGAAGAAGAGGAAGAAGAAGAAGTATTGGGGATTAGGGGCAGGGAGGAGTATAGGCCCCTGTTTTTTCAAAAAAAAAAAGGGACTAAGACTATCGACTAAGAACAGTTAGGAACGGAGAGGAGTATAGGGGCAGAGCCCCTATTTTTCAAAAAAAAAAAGGGACTAAGACTATCGACTAAGAACAGTTAGGAACGGAGAGGAGTATAGGGGCAGAGCCCCTATTTTTCAAAAAAAAAAAAGGGACTGAGACTAGGACTAGCGACTGAGAACAATCAGGGGCAGAAGAAGTGGAACTGTGGAGGAAGGGAGGAGTATAGGAGCAAAGCYCCTGTTTTTTCGAAAAAAATAGAAAAAAAAAATGACTGAAGCTGGGCTGGAAGAAGAAGAAGAAGAACTTACCTACTGAAGCTGAGGTGCGATGGAGTTGGGCTAGGGCATGAAGTCTTCAGTTCTCCTCCCTCTCCAGAACCAAAAAAACCCTTATGCATAAATAAAAGAAAAAGGCTTTGTATTGTTGTCTTAATAATAAAATGATAGCATGTAATTGGTTTTATTTTAAAAGAATAAAACACCTAATAAAATATCAAAATAATAAATTAAAAAAAACTATTAGATGTATATAGGTGCCCGCCTAGTCGCCTAGGCGCCTGCTTAAGTCTCTAGGTGGGCGCCTAGAGTACAAAATCCAAGGCGTTTGGGTGAGGCGACCATGGAAAACCGCTTAGTCGCCTAGGCGTCGCCTTAACAACTATGTATCGGGCCTTCCTTTCTTCTCTCAACTTTGTGTCTATACCCAGGAATGTTAATAAGGCTCTCTCCAAACTTGAGTGGAAGACAACTATGCAGGAGGAAATGAAAGCATTGATTAAAAATCAAACATGGGAGATTGTGGATTTACCTGATGGCAAGGAGACAATTGGATGTAGATGGGTTTATACAGTGAAGTACAAGGCTGGCRGAAGTATAGAAAGATACAAGGCAAAGCTGGTTGCAAAAGGGTACACTCAAACATATGGCATAGATTACATGGAGACTTTTGTACTAGTGGCAAATATGAGCTCAATCTAGATTCTTCTCTCACTAGCAGCTACATACTCTTGGTCCCTCTTCCAACTTGATGTGAATAATGCTTTTCTTAATGGGGACTTGCAAGAGGAGGTGCACATGGATCTTCTAGCTAGTTTTTATAGTGATGTAGCTAAAGGAAATGTATGTAGATTGAAGAAGTCTCTATATGGTTTGAAGCAATCACCCAGAGCTTGGTTTGATAGGTTTAGAAGTGCATTGCTTGTATTGGGCTATATTCAAACTCAATCTGATCACACTGTTTGTGAAAAGGAGGGGATCACTGGTGTCAGTTTTGATAGTGTATGTGGATGACAATGTAGTCACAAGAATCAATCTGAGTGAGATTGATACCTTGAAGAAGAACCTGCACAAAGAGTTTGAGATAAAGGATCTTAGGGAGCTTAAGTACTTTTTGGGCATTGAGGTGGCAAGGTCCAAGCATGGGATTTTCATCTCATAAAGGAAGTATGTTTTGGACTTACTACAGGAGACATGAAAACTTGGGGCAAGGGCAATTGATACACTTATTGATCAGAACCATAGGATAAATGCTTCAAAAGGTGAGCTAGTGAAGGATGTTGGAAGGTATCAGAGATTAGTGGGCTGGTTGCTATACTTATGTATGACACGACCATACAACTCTTATGCAGTGAGTGTGGTAAGCCAAGACATGCATGCCCCATGAGTTCAGCATTGGGAGGCCATTGGCAAGATACTTTCCTATTTGAAGGGACACCCAGGTAGAGGCATATTGTTTGCTGACCATGGAGACTTGAAGTTAGAGGCTTACACGGATGCTAATTGGGTAGGGTGCCTAGATGGCAGGAGATCTACATGAGGAATTTGCACTCTTGTTTGAGGTAATCTAGTTTCATGGAAGAGTAAGAAACAATCAGTTGTAGTTGACTTACTAAGAGCATGCTTGTCTTTGTATTCAGTTTTTAATTGTGAGTATATAAGCTAATGAAAGGGGCGGCCAGACCTAATTTTGGCTTCTCCCATTTTCTTCAATTTCTCTCCACTTTTCTTCTCTACATAAACTTTCTCTTCTCTTTCTTTTTCTCTTTCTTACACAGATTTTATATCAAAACAGATCTTCTGCACTTTTTTACTGTTATGACCAGTGGACATAACAGGATTGACAAGAATCAGAATCATTCTTTGGGTAAATCCCCTGCAGATGACAATCTTTGACACAGGTCTATAGTGGTATCATTGCCCACTTCTGTATAACGTATTAAAGATGAATTTTGATGGAAGAAGCATTGGTAATCCTGAAAAGTTAAGGATTGGAGGTACCATCAGAAATCATGAAAGGAATCCCTCCAGTTAAGGATAAAGCTAGCCAAGCCCATTAGGGTGAAGCCCAGCCTCAACCAACCTCACATGTGGAAGATCCTTCTAGTTCAGTGCACCTAAAAGATAAGGCCGCGTCGAAACTGGATTCAGTCAGTGCAAGCCCAATTCGAACAGTTTTTATAGCCTTGCATTGGGAATATCTTCCCATGAAATAAAGCACAGAAGTATGGAGATGTTCCTAATGCAAAGCTGTAAAGGCTGTTCGAACACCGTTCGAATGGAGTTTGCACTGACTGAAGTTGATCTTGGCCGTGTCAGCAAGCTTTTAAAAACCCATATAATGGCAGGATAGAACAGAATGATTGTAGCTAATTAAGACATGAAGCTATAAATAAGTAGT
The DNA here is from genome assembly GCF_000365185.1 of Nelumbo nucifera. The sequence continues at coordinate 2,249,472 of NW_010729109.1, forward strand.
GAAGGAGAATAGTACCATAGTTGTCAAGGCGATGCCTAGGTGACAAGGTGCCCTTTGAGGCTCGCCTTGCCTAATCGCCAAACAGTTTTGTACTATGTATTGTAAAATACGTTTTTATTCTTTATTTTTTGACATTGTAATTATAAAATAGGCACTATTAAACTAAAATATTCATTTTTTGTATTTATATACTAATTTCTTTTTATTATTTTCTTATTTGTTAGGATTTCATCAATACAAACATTGCTAAATTCTGTATTGAACCGTCAAAGACTTTAAAACCTGAACCAATAAGGAAGAAGTTAAAATTTTGTCTAATCAATACATTTTCTACTACTACTACTACTACTTTTTCTTTTCTTCTTTTCCTATAACAAAAATAAAGGGTTCAGCCCCTATATTTTTTGAATTTTCTTTCCCTTCTTTTTTTTTCTTCTCATGAATATGTTGATTTTCTTAACTTTAACATGAACTTTATACTTTTCTTATGAAAATTATGAATAATTATTAAGGAAATATGGCTATGGTACCTAGGGAACTACCCTAGGATCTATGATTTCTATATAAAAAAATCCATTGCCTAGGTGCCCGCTTAGGCAACTAGGCAACAAGGTGCCCCCTTGATGCCCAGCCTCGCCTTGGCGCCTTGAAAACTATGAATAGTACTATAGTAGAGAATCAAGACTTTGAATCCACATGTTCGTCCTCTTCTTTCCTCTATATTCTAGAAGTTGGTTCCTCGAATAAACCCTAAGTTAGGCAGTGACCTAACATTTGGTATCAGCGCTTGGTTAGGGAATAAGAAAAAATGCCTACCACCAAATCTTCTTCATTGATGGAAACATTATCTACTACTATGGCAAGGTTCGATCAGATATGCAGGCCGGTGGCAAGGAATCTAAGCAAGAGGGGTCAATCCATAGCAGTGGGCACTGTGATGGGCACTGGCTAGGTAAGAAAACTAGACTCATCCTTCTGACCTCCAACGATGATCTGATTCCCTAGATTTATCGTAAGGAGAGGTATTTTGAGTATACCGAAATACCTGGACCAGATTGGGTCGCCTTAGCCTCAATTCATCTTGAAGGTGAAGATATTCTCTAGTACCACTGGTACTGAAGTTCAAACTCAAGACTTACATGGCCAAACTTTATAGAGGCATTATGTATACACTTTGGTCCCTCCAACTTTGAAGACTTTGATTAAAGTCTATCTAAGCTTTGATAGACTAGTTATGTGCAAGATTATCAAGTCGAGTTTGAGTGCTTGGCCATTCAAGTGCAAGGATGGTTGGCAAGTTGTCCTGACACCAAACGCTTTACTACAGGGTGGTGTGTCTTCATGAGTGATTCCCTCATTTCCTAGAAATGTAAGAAACAACAAACAGTCTCCAAGTCCTCTACATAAGCAAAGTATAGAGATATGTCATCTATTTGTAGTGAGATTGTTTGGCTACAATCCCCCTTTGATGATCTTGGTGTTCACTTTATCCAAGACATGTTTCTTGTTGGGTCTATTTTTCTTCCTCATGTGGCTTCATGATGAGGGAAAGACATCTATTTCTTGTGGGCAAGTTGATGCTTATGACTTCATATCAGATTGCGGGGGAGTGTGGAGATTATTGATGTACTATGATATTATAGCCCCCACTATACTGTGTATTTTATTACTTTATTTCTTCTCTATCAACCCTATAAGGGCTTTCTTGTAATCCTTTTGGCCCATAAGGGCTCCCTGAAACCTGGAATTAGACTCTCTCTTATTCATCTTATTGGCACTAGTAAACCTCCTATGTTTGAAAAACCTGAAGAGATTATTTGTGAATATTGCAAGAAGCTGAAGCACACCAAGGATAGGTGTCGGAAATTGAATCCATATTTGAAGCCTAAGAAGTTTAAAATTGGAAAGAAGGGAAATGCTCATGTTGCTACAGGGAAAACCTCCCGCTTAGGCACTTACTCATGACACTTTTGATGTGATGGACAAACTGAGAGTCATCTTACTTTAACTTGAAAAGAGTGGGTTGCCTACACCTGCTGGTTCACATACACCTTCCAGTGCCTTTGCAAAATCATGTATTGCACTTGCGTGCTGTTATAATTCAGGTCTGCCTTAGAGTTCAGCCTGACTGAGTTCAGTTATGTAGAAGAAGAAAAAGTGATAAAGAAAGAGAGAGAGAGAGAGAAAGAGAGAAGAGAGAATTCTGGTTCAAACTGAAAGAGTCAACATGACTTCTCCCAATCGGCCAATAAGCATTTATATTATTATTAAAACATGACTGAATAGACCTATGTGCCTTTACTTAAGTTAAGAGCACATGTTTCAACACAACATTACAGATCAGCAACATCAATCAAGGTATAAAGACAGAAATACCCCTACGCTAACACGTGCCATTCCTCATCCCCTAGCTCTTGGATAACTGACACAGGAGACAATGATCGTATGACTGGTATGCCTTCCTACTTCACCACTTAAAGATTATTTCAAGAAAAGGTAAGATTACCATTGCTGATGGATCTCAGACTCCAATCTCAGGTTTGGGTGAAGTTAAACTTACCAAGGGACTTTATCTGAACTCTATATTCCATGTTCTACAATTGCATAGAAATCTTTTATCTATTAGTTCATTTTCCAAATTTCATAATTGTTCTATAACCTTCTTTCCATCTCATTGTGTCTTTCAAGATCCAAGTACAAGGAAGACAATTGACAGTGGACATGAAGCCAATGGAGTTTATCTTCTTGATCAGTCTTCAAAGTTAGGGTTAATGTGACAGTCTGAGTCTTGTATGATGAGAAATTAAGTCAATTGAAATTGTGGCATCACCATCTTGGGAATATGTCTCTTGGTTCACTGAAGTTTTATTTGTTTCCTAGTCTATTTGGGTCTTTGTCTAGTTCTGGTCCATAGTGTGAAGTTTGTCAACTATCAAAGCAATGCAGAACCACATATTTTGCAAGTAACAAAAGAAATAATATCGATTTTCATTTAATACATACCGGCTTGCAAGAGCCAGGATGAAGTACCTTCAATTGTTAAAAACTTCTTCAGTATGGTAAAGAGACTTAGTTTGAGAAGAAGATTGAGATTATCAGATCTGATAATGCCAAGGAATACTTCGAGAAGCACTTGCAAGCTTTCCTTGAAGAGAAAGGAGTAATTCACCAGAGTTCATGTCCTCATACTCTCCAACAAAATGGGGTATTAGAAAGAAAAAACAAACATGTGGTTGAAGTGGTCAAAGGATTGTTATTTCAAATGCATGTTCCAACTTGATTTTAGGGTATGTTGCCCAAAAACTGCATATCTTATTAATAAACTTCCCTCACGAGCCCTTCATCTCCAATCTCCTCATCAGCTTCTTTTTCCTAATGAGGATGCCTTCCATCTCCCTCTCAAGGTCTTTGGGTGAATCTGCTTTGTCCATGACATTGAGTCCTTCTAGGTTGAAATTTKACCTGAAGTCTATCAAGTTTGTCCTCTTGGGATGTTCTTCAGTTCAAAAGGGGTACCATTGCTATGATCCTTGTTCTGCTAAGAGATATGTGTCCAAAGATGTCACCTTCTTTGAGTCTACTCCCTTCTCCTCCCCTTGTCCTTCTCTTCAAGGGGAGAATGTTAGTAAAGATCAAACTCCTTTTTGTATGTCTATTACTGTGTTGGCTAGAACTGATATTGTTGTCCCTCCTCTTCCTCTCTCCTACTAGTGGTGGTAGTAGTGCTCCTCCTGTGCCTCCTTCTTTGTTGTTTCCTATTCCTCAGTCTTGGCACCAATGGTTCATTAGACGAAAAAAGAGGATGACTCTAGAGATTGAATGCCCATTACAATCTAACTTCCCAGACTTAGATAATTTGGAACCTGAACCTCTTCTTGTTTTGATGCTTGTGTTGACTCTGTTGTTGAGCTTCCTAATGTGAGTTTTGACCTTGGCCTCCCTTGGAAATGAACTAGACATGTAACCTATGATATGAAAATAAGGGTGCAAGTTGGGCCAATTTGGGTTGAGAATTTATCAAATCTTCAACATGCTTGAGCCCTAACCCAAGCCTGATGTAATTGAAATTCTTGAAGTCATGGAACCTCACTTGCAGTCCTTATATACAAATATGAATACCAATACAGACATGGATGTACAAGAAATGGGGATAAAACTCTATATTTTCTTTGTAGATATAGATATCCTATATAATACACTTATTCAATTATGTCATGCTTCTAATATCTATTTCTATGTATCTACTTCATGAATCTAAGTTGCATTCATCAATACTTATGTCTTGCCAAATTTGATTAAATTTAAAACAAATTTTAGAGTATGCTTTGGTAAAACATATAAAACATACCACTTTACATATTTCAAAAATGTTAATGCTATAATGTATATCTAAAAGGGTCCATGTGGTACTCAGTGTCATGAGTATGTATCGAGTCCAAGAACAAAATCAATCAAAGACAAATAACACAAAATCAACAGAATGAAGAACGAAATTTACAAGGCTACCAAATCCAATGTATATAGGCTTTGGACCAGCTTTCAGCCATTCTACAAGTTCTGTTGGAGGTTCATAATTTGATGAAAGGTCAAGAAAGCAAAAACCAGCTACATCAACCTTAGGTCCCCAATCTGAAAACAAATTAATTAAAACAGAAGTTTAAATAAAAGGAAAACAACTACCAGCAGAAGGAACGCAACCTCACAAATAAAAGAAAGAATTGAATTGAAGAAAAAAACAGAAGCATTAGCGAGATATAATGACATGTACTCAGCTACAAACTTTACATAGAGGACATAATGCAGGCAGAAATCACAGCTCCAAAATATTTGAATAAACATATCATGAATATTTTTCTACCCTTCCATATTATCGAGGCAACACCTTCAATTACAAGATAACAAAATGCATCTACTCCACACTAAAAGGTGAAAGCAATGGAAATATACACCAATATTCTAGGAAATAGCAAAAGATGCAAGATAATATAATCGTATTCCAAACTACTTACGGACAATCATTTAGAAAAAGTAAACAAGTTAGTCACAGAAAAGTATTCATTGGTGTGAATATGGTACTCCAACAATAATACCTGAAATCTTACATTATCTAAAAATTTGACCGTAACCAATGTTTTGAAAATCAGACTAGGCATAAAACCAGAAAGGGGTTGTGTTCTTGTTTTTTCCAAGTTTAACTGACGGACTAAAAACCAATCTAGGCATAAAACCAGACAAAAAAACAGCTGGTTTTCATTGAACTGCATCGGGGTCCAGTCTACTTTTGAAAATATTAATAGCAATGTAATCCAAGTCAAGAAAAAAGTCAAGACATCTGTAGACCAAGTTTTTAAGATAAAGCAGCTTCTTCATCATCATCATATAAGCCTTATCCAAACAATGAGTGCTTAATACATTGTTAGATTAAGAGTGCTTATGTCATTTCATAGCAATTCAACTCATGTCCCTTTTGTCTGCTCCTATCCCTTCTGGCCCATTCAACTTGTAACTGGTCTTTTTTTTTTCTTATGGCTGTTGTAGGTGGTCTTCTATGCACATGACCAAACCATCCAAGTTTACTTTCTCTCATTTTATCACCTAACCTATTGGAGCTACTCCTAAGTACCTTCAAATGACTTCTGTTATCAGGCCTGTATTTAATTAAATAAATAAAAAGAAGGCTTTTGGTATGAACCTAAAAGGAGAAGGGATGAAGAAGAAGAAGAGGAGAATAAGGGTCAAACAGAATAGGGCTCTGCATTTTCTATCGAAGAAGAGAATTGCCGCCCAGAATGATTAATTCATAATGAAAGGTAAAATTACACTATTACCCCTGTATACAAATGCTTGAGAATAGAGACAAAAAAACACTGATTTAAAGAAGGGAAAAGACTAAAATAACCCTAAAAACAAAGCTGTATTTTAACACTCCCCCTCAAGTTGGAGCATATATATCATACAACTCCAACTTGTTACAAATGTATTTCATCTGAGCACCACTCAAGCCTTTGGTAAACAAATCAGCTAGTTGATCTTCAGGCTTCACATAT
>NW_010729109.1:2256393-2276533 GCF_000365185.1 Nelumbo nucifera
GAGATTGCTTCAACCCATAAATTGCTTTCTTCAACCGACACACCTTACCTTCCTCCCCCTGAGCAACGTACCCTGGAGGTTGCTCCATATACACCTCCTCCTCTAGGTCACCGTGAAGAAATGCATTTTTAATATCCAATTGGAACAATGGCCAATCAAAGTGTGCAGCCAGGGAAATGAGCACTTGGGTCGAACCCATTTTAGCTACAGGTGAAAAGGTATTAATATAATCAAACATCATAGGTCTGTGTATACCCTTTGGCTACTAAGCATGCTATCTCTCCACACTACAATCGGCAAGATGTTTAATAGTGTAAACCCACCAACAACCAACTGCTTTCTTTCCTGGAGGCAGAGAAGTGAGTCCCAAGTATGATTAGATTGAAGAGCATAAAATTCCTCATCCTTCGCCCTTTTCCATTTCGGAGAGAGAAGAGCATCTTGAAGAGATCTAGGAACAAACACAGACGATAAAAGGGATACAAAATTCCGATAGGATGGAGATAAATGGGCAAATGAAACATAACGAGATATAGGATTTTCAGTACAAGCATGCTTACCTTTGCGAAGCGCAATGGAAAGATCAAAATGAGATGAATCCGTCGACAGAGGAGCCGCTGATGAYGGAGATAGGGATGGAGAAGGCTGAAACACAATACCACGAGGACCGTGAGCATACACTCGATGGATCAGTGGTCGCATTGACTCTTGAACAGCAGGAGTAGGCACAGGCACTTCCTCTATTGGTAAGGGAAGAGGAGGTGGGGATAGAGTATCAAGGCAAGTAGGTTCAGGTGAGGAAAAAAAATGAACATTTACAAAGAAAGTCATATCAGGAATAACAAAGAAGCGCCGAAGGGAAGGACTGTAGCACTTATATCCTTTCTAGGTCCGAGAGTACCCTAGAAAGACACATTTAAGAGCACGAGCATCCAACTTTTCCAACACCTGCCCCAAGCGATGAACAAAACAAACGCAACCAAAGACATGYGGAGGCAAAGGGAATGGAGATTGAGAAGGAAAGACAATACAAAAAGGAGAGGAGCCACTTAACACGGAAAATGGCAAACAATTAATGAGAAAGCAAGAAGTAAGAACAACATCACTCCAATATTTTTTTGGAATTGACATTTGAATCAAAAGTGCCCGAGCAATGTCAAGTAAATGTCTATTCTTCCGCTCAGCTACTCCATTTTGTTGTGGAGTAGAGGAGAAGGATGATTGATGTATTATGCCATGAGATTCAAAGAACATACGGAATGGGCGTTGAAAATATTCTTTTGCATTGTCAAATCGAAAGTATTTTAATGGAGATACCAAATTGATTTTAATTTCAGCATAAAAGGAGAGAAATATATCAAACACCTCTATACGAGATTTCATTAAATAAATCCAAGTCATTCTTGAAAAATCATCAACAAGGAAATAAAATATTTAAAACCATTGTAAGATTCAACTGGACAAGGACCCCAAACATCTGAATGAACAAGTTCAAAAAGACTCGAGACTCTAGTAGGTTCCCTTGAAACAAAAGAGACACGATGATGTTTACTAAGCTGACAAGCTTCACACTGTAACTCACGAGCAGACACAACCTCTGGAACAAGACTCTTGAGAGCTGGAAGAGAAGGGTGACCTATCCGATAGTGCCACTACAACGGTGTAATAGAGAAATGAAGAGTTGTTTGTGACCCACCACCATCAAGATAATACAGTCCTCCAGCTTCATGCCTGCCACCAATCGTCTTCCCCGTCTTGAGATCCTGAAAAATGCTATAGAACGGAAAGAATGAGACGGAGAAATTCAAAGATTTTGTCAACTTACTGACAAACATAAGACTAAAGGGAAATTTAGGAACATATAGGACGGACGGTAAAGTAAAATTAGAATGTAACGAAACATCACCGGTACCAGAGACACAGGATGTAGTACCATCAGCTAGAGTAACTGATTGGGTCGTAGAGGGAGGGGATAAAGATGAAAACAGGTCTGAGGACCCAGTCATGTGATTTGAGGCCCAGAATCAATAATCCATGGTTTAAAGGAAGAAACAAGACATGTTGTACCTGACTTTGCAAGAGTTGCAGTATTACCGAAAGAAGAAGAAGACAGACGAAGTTTTTCATACTCTTCTCGGGTGATGGAAACCATTTCCTTCTCCTTCCCAGTACCTAAAGCAATGGAGTCATCTCTCGTAGTACCACTATCTCCTTCTACAGTACCATGATTGGCCTAAGTAGAAGGTGGGCCATGCAGATCATAACAGTAGTTCACAGTGTGTCCTTCCCGTCTACAGTAGCTGCATTCTTTGATCATTCCTCGACCAGCAATATTGACACCACGACCTCTAAAGTTCCCATCTCTACTACCGTTGCGACCACCTCTCACACCAAGGTTACTACCTTTGGGATAGCTACTTCTACCATGTGAGCCACCTCTACCACCTCTGGTTGTGGCAAGGGCCAACTTCTCTAATACTGGAGAGCTATTTGTATGTGGATTCGTAACCCTTCTTACTCTGGAGAAGACTTCTGATAGTATAGGTATGTCACTGCTACCTAAAATCTGGGCACGCACTGGTTCAAAATCAGACCTCAATGCGAAAAGAAAACGTGTCACATCCAACTGATCTCTCTATTGTTTTAAAACTTTGAGATCAATCGAAAGAGGCTGATACGAATCCAATTCATTCTGCAAACTCTTCAAGCAAGCATAGTACTCTTCCACACTCCTATCACCTTGTTATAATTGAAAATACTCCTGATACAATTGATAGATTCTAGTTGCATTGTCTTGTCCAGAATACAACTGCTTAGCATGTTCCCAAATTTCTTTCGCAGTGTCAAAGAACATCAGGTTCACACTGATATGAGGTTCCATACTATTCCAAAGACATGTCATAATCTGTGCATTCTCCTGGATCCAATCATCATACCCTGCAGCTCCTTGGTCTGGTTTGTTTTCTTTAATATATTTTAACTTTCCTCTCGCCGTCAAATTTACCTCCACCGACTTTGCCCATGGTACGTAGTTGGTACCATCAAGTTTGACCAATGTCATTTGTACAGCCATGAAATCAGGTTGTACCATCACACTAGTTTTGTATTCACTGCCCGAGGTAGCCATCAGTTACTTCTGCAACACTCTCCCTAGACGAACACCTTCCCGACTCAACAACAGCATTCAACCGACTTGACTATTACTTTTGAAACTTCAACAGCATAACCGCAACCCCTAAACCTGGAACATCAGCATAAAATAGAAGCCTCTAAACCTTCTGGGCAATCAGTCCTTTTAGGTTCTTCCCCTTCCTTTCTTCTTGTATTGGTATAAAAACTCAGCTGAACCAGTTGCAGGCATCCTTCACTGATGCAGTCAGGAAACTTGATCAACCAGGCTCTGATACCATGTTATCAGGCCTGTATTTAATTAAATAAATAAAAAGAAGGCTTTTGGTATGAGCCTAGAAGAAGGGATGAAGAAGAAGAAGAGGAGAAGAAGGGTCGAACAGAATAGGGCTCTGCAGTTTCTATCGAAGAAGAGAACTGCCGCCCAGAATGATTAATTCGTAATAAAAGGTAAAATTACGCTATTACCCCTGTATACAAATGCTTGAGAATAGAGACAAAAAAAACACTGATTTAAAGAAGGGAAAAGACTAAAATAACCCTAAAAACAAAGCTGTACTTTAACAACTTCGTTTCCAACAATCTGACCATATTTCTTACACTAGTCCATCTCAACATAGACGTTTCTGCGACACTCAGTTTTTGGACATGGTATTTCTTGACTGCCCCATGATTCATAATATTTGCGAGATTCATTTTGCCAAGTGGTGATAAATTTTCCAAGAATTGCTTTTTCCTAATATCTCCAATATTTTGGTGATATTTCAGATTTCAATGACAGACTATATATTTAAGTTTTAAAATTTCAGAATATTATTAGAAACTTCGTGATATTTCATTAAAATGATAATACTTTTTTTTTATTTTTTCTTAAAAGAACAAATAGGGATTTTATGATTGGATGATTGGCTTACTATTTTGATATGATTCAATTAATAAGTCACTATAATTCAAAGGAAAAGAAGAAAAACACAAATACAAAAAAGGATGCTCAAACTAATCAAAACATGTGATAACAAAAATGACAAGTAATGAAGAGAATTTGACTAAAAGAATAAAAGGGGGACAAAGATAAAGATACCTAATAAAATCTCTTAATCTTCTATTATTTGATTTTTAAAGTTGTTTGCTATGGATTTTTGAGCCTTAAATCTGTAATTATATTTCTAATAAAACTTTGAAGGTTTATTAGCTAATTCCATGTTTTTAGAAAATTTCCTTGATTTTTTAAAATTTCCAAATATCTTAGCAAAATTAGTGAAACATTCCCAAAATTCTCCATCTTTGTATGGTGAAATGTCCATAAATATTGAAATAGCCAACCATGGACTACCCAACACTCTGCTCCATACAGCACGCTAGTCTTACAACAATTTTATAAAACCTTTCTTCTAAAGTTTAACCTAAGTCGTATTTGCCTACCATATAAGTCTCTAGATGCACCCCCTCCATTTAGCCTAACCTGTTCTAATTGTATGGGTGACATCTTCTTCAATCTCTCCCTTGTTATAAATTATCAAACCAAGCTACTAGAAAAACTCTCGTTTTATTCCTTGGCCTCCAATCCTAAGTGTACCTTGATTTGCACTCCTATTATTATTAAATTGACACTGTATATATTCTGTTTTATTCCTATTATTTTAAAAACTCTCATTTCTAAGGTATTCATCCATAAACTTAATTTTGCATTTAATCCTTCATTATTTTCATCAATTAAAACAATGCCATCAAACAACAAGCACCATAGGACCTCCTCCTAAATATGTTCAATTCAGTTATGATCAGTGCAAATAAATAAGGGCTAAGTGCTGAACTAAGATGACATAAGCTTACAATCATATAATAATTTAGACTCTAATTGATAAATTAATATTGATTTCCAAATAAATATATTTAACATAATCAGTGCTCTCAAAGTGACTAGCCGACTGACTAGTCAGTTGAGGGCCAGACCAACTACATCACTAACTAGTCAAAAAATACTCATGATGTAGTCACCTAGGATGACTTAACACCAACTAGGTAGACTAGTCCATTTACAACTAGTCAACCTAGTGAACCAAAAATTCATTTTAAAGCTTTGTTTGTTTGTTTTATCTCCATTTATTTATTGAAAAAGATAAGGTAATAGAATATGTCTTCTTTTGTTATATTCATGCTACTGCTTGAAATATTTGTGATGGAACAAGGCATAAAATAAAAGAAGACGGAGTTCTTTCAAGTTTTCAGTCAAGGGTGTACAGTATGGCAACAAAACAAGGGCACATCATTTAATTAAAGTTGCTCTCTTTCTTTGGAAACTTTTTACTGTGTCCGGAAAAAATACTAAAAAAAATGTTTGATATTGATGAAATAAATGAAGGATTAAATGCAAAATTAAGCTTATGGACAAATTCCTTAGACACAAGAGGTTACAAAATAAGGATACTAAAAAAGAGTATATGACGAGTAAATTTAGTACTAATAGGAGTGTAAATGAGGATATGCATAGGAATGGAGACCAAGAGATAACTCAATGTGACCACTTCCGATACCTTGGTTCAATAATTCATAATAAGGGAGAGATTGAGGAGGATGTCACCCGAAGAATTAAAGCAGGATGGGCAAAATGGAGGGGTGCATCTAGACTTTTATTGATAGGCAAATAACACTTAGGCTTAGAGGAAAATTCTATAAAACAGTTTTAAGGCTAGTTCTGTTGTACGGAGCAATGTTGAGCAGTCAACAAACAACATGTCCAGAAAATGAGTGGAAAAAATGCAAATGCTAAGATGGATGAGCGGAAAAACTAGAAATGGTAGGGTTAGGAATGAAGTCATTCATAGGAACCTAGGAGTTGCTCCAATAGGTGATAAAATGAGAGAAAGTAGACTAAAATGGTATGATCATGTGCATAATAGACCATCAACGCCGGTTAGAAGAAATGATTTGTTACAAGTTGAAGGGGGTATAAGGGCTAGGGGTAGACCAACAAAGACTTGGGTAGAAGTCTTAAGAAATGATTTAAGTACTAATAATTTAATAGTGGATATGGCTTCAAATAGAACAAATTGGCCATGTACCCAATCCCATATAGTAGGGATGAGGCATGGATGATGACGATGATGATGGTGAATGTTCGAAATCATTTTTCTCTTGCATAGTGTCAGCACTCTCAACAGAATAGAGAAAAGAAAAAGAATAATTTTAGAAGTGTCAAGAATGAAATGACCCCCACCTCAAAGAGTCTCGTATATATTAAAAGATATGTACAATTACAAGAATGCCCATATAGAGTTGAAAGAGAAAAAAGAATAGGATACATAAGTAATATACAACAAGGACTATACTAATAAGATACTCAAGTCACAGAATCTCCACACTCCCCCTCAAACTGATGCCTACACATAAGCATCAGTTTGTCTATAAGAAAGAGATGTCAAACTCTAGTCATAGCTTTGGTGAAAATATCGGCAATCTACATGTCCAAGGCTACATGAATAAGCAATATAGACCCAATAGTGAAAAGATCTCAAATAAAGTGGCAGTCCACCTTGATGTGCATGGTCCTCTCATGGAAGATAGGGTTAGATGCAATCTTGATGGCACTTGTATTGTTTGCACCAAGAGGAATAGGAGTAGGAAGTTGAATGCCAAGATCCATAAAGAAAGACTATAACCAAACAATCTCATTGCAAACAAAAGACATGGCCCTATACTCTGCTTCAGTGGAAGACTTGGAGATTGTTTGTTGTTTCTTACACTTCCAAGAGATGAGTGAATCACCCATAAAGACACACCACCCAAAAGTGGACCTACGAGTGTCAGGACAACCACCCCAATCTACATCAGCATATGCTCTCAACTGAATAAGAGAGAAGGAGAAGAACAGCCCCTGAGAAGTTGTGGTTCTAACATATCAAATGATGCGATGCACAACAGTCATATGAGGCTAATGAGGAGCAGAAAAAAATTGACTAACAACCTGAAGTAGAGTTTAACAAGGCAGCATCGGGAAGTAGCGGACCTTCAGATTTAGATAGCTCAATATTTAGCTCCATAGGTGTATCAACATGCTTCTCATCATTAAGACCAGCAAGTTTAACAAGGTCAGAGGCATATTTCTACTGACAAACAAAATACCCTTGATCACTACGATGAACTTCCAGTCCTAGGAAATAGGCGAGAGGGCCCAAGTCTTTCATGTGAAAGGAATTATGAAGTAACAATTTCAATTCACAAATACCCTCAGCATCATTCCCAGTCAACAACATGTCATCAACATACAGCAGGAGAATGGTAATACCTTGAAGTCATCGCCTAACCAAGAGAGAGTGATCAGAAGAACTCTGGCTATATCCAGCAGCAACTACAACATCTCGAAAGYGTTGAAACCATGCCCCAGGTAGCTTGTTTTAGACCATATAGAGATTCTTTGAGGTGACATACTAAAAAAGAATCACTACAGTATCCAGGAGGCAGCTTCATGTAGACTGTCTCCTTCAACTGACCATGAAGAAAGGCATTCTTCACATCAAGCTGGGATATGGTCCAAGATTGAACGGCAGATAATGCTAAAGGAACACGGGCTGTGGTGATCTTCGCAACAGGAGCAAAGGTTTCTTCATAGTCGATACCAAACTCTTGACTATATCCCTGGGAAACTAAACGTGGCTTGTATCAATCAAGAGATCTATCAGATTTTAGCTTAATGTTGTAAACCTAACGACTCCCAACAATGGATGCATCTAGAAGAGCAGGCACAAGGTCCCAAGTGTCATTCTCATGTAAAGCATGAATCTCTACATCCATGGCTTCCTTCCAATGAAGGCTACTACTAGCTTCCTAATAGGAGCAAGGAATATCTGTGGAAGATAGGACAATAGACAAAGAGCTATGGTTTAAAGGAAAACCATAGCGGTCAGGAGGTCTAGATATACAAGTAGAATGGCAAAGAGGAATAGAAGTATGAGTATCTGAAATAGAGGTACCACTTACAGGAGTGGTGGTAAGATGAAGATCTAAATCAGGATGAAGGAGAGTCGCAAGCACAGGGGCTAGAGCACGTAACCGCTTGCGAGAGAAGACGAGAAGATCCTTCTCAGTAGAAGGAGGTGGAGCATCCTGTGAATCAAAGTTTGGAAAAACAGAAACAGACGGTGCAGACAGTCTAGCAATTCCAGCAAAAAAGGAAATGTGCTCAAGGAAAACAACACTACATGATATACGAATGCAACGAATAAAGGGATCATAACAAATAAATCCTTTGTGATCAAGACTGTAACCCACAAAGGCACACATGACAGACTGTGCAAACAATTTAGAACGCTCACGAGAGGGAAGATAAATAAAGCACACACATCCAAAAACATGAAGCATAGATAAATCTGGAGAACGATTAAACAACTTTTGAAAGAGAGACATATTACCAAGAACAGAGGAAGGAATATAATTGATCAAAAACACAGTTATACCGGCTACCTATACCCAAAAAGAAGGTAGAGTATGGGATTCTCCCATACTTGCGCTCGGCCACATCATTCTACTGAGGAGTATCTGGGCAACTTTGTTGCACTTGTATTCCATGATTCTTCAAATAGGATAAAAAATCTCCATTAGTGTATTCTCCCCTGAACCCAAATGGAAAATACGCACTAGTGATTGAAACCGAACCCTTACCATAGCATGGAATAGCTTAAATGTTGGGAACACCTCTAACTTGTGGAAAAGAACATATATCCATGTGTACCCAGTACAATAGTCAATGAATGACACAAAATACTTGTATCCAAGTCGAGAAGTGGCATATGCAATCCAGACATCACGATGTATAAGCTCAAAGGGAGAGGTAGCATGCTCAAACATGTGAGGAAAAAGGTAAAGTACGACTCTTACTTAAACAATAGGAAACACAAAATGTATCAAAGGTCTACAAGGAAGGAACTCTATTCTTAATAAGACCTGAATCAAACAAAAGTTTTAATTTCTCAGCATGTATATGACCCAAACGTTTATGCCATAAGTTCCAAACATTATTTCTATGAATCAGAAAGGAACTAGAAGTGGAAGAACTGAAATAAGCTGATGATGCTACTATTTGAGACTTCTCGAATTCCAATGCAAACAGATGGCCCAACCTACGCCCCTTCCCTTTCACCTTCCTAGTGTTTTGGTCCTGAATCAAACATCCATCACGAGAAAAGATGAGGATGTTATCTTCATCAACTAATTGGCCAACAGAAATCAGATTTGCAGTGAGATTAGTAACAAGAAAGGTCTTGGTAAGAGGGAAAGATGTAGCAGGTGAAAGCTTAAGAGACAGATCACTACTACCAATGATGTTTAACTTTTCAACATTGGTAGTAACAATATGTATGTGATGGGTTTCAGTAAGGTTACTTGGTTGGTTAGCGTAGGCTCCTGTCATATGGTTGGTAGCTTTAGAGTTAATGATCCAAACATGAGAAGGAGAAGAACAATAACCGGAGAACTCACCAGGTAAGCCAATAGTAGAAAAGGCAAAAGAAATAGGAAATGTTACCAATTGTCGAAAGTTTTCATCAACCATAGATGCCAGAGAATCACCTTTAACAAAAGAATCACCACCAGTAGTAGATTTCTTACTCCCATGTGCTACAGCAGCAGTGGCAATCCCACAGGCCATTTCAGCAAGAAAGCAACAGTCCAAACACAAGGATATCAGAGAAAACCAAATTCAGCAACAGTTTCCTCTAGTCCAAGAGGAAAGACAAGTTTTCCAATACTATAGAAGGTCAAGGGAC
Source organism: Nelumbo nucifera (assembly GCF_000365185.1). The sequence continues at coordinate 2,266,284 of NW_010729109.1, forward strand.
CCCAATAAAATACCATAAACAGCTTCAGCAATCAAGGATTCGAGTTGACAGTCCAAAAAAGGAAAGTTTTAGGGTTGTCGAATCTAAAATCTCTCAAATATCAATTCTGAAATCTGAAACAAAGAAATGGGAAGCAAGAAAACCCTAGGACAACACCAGATCTAGTGTTATAGGTTGATCGATTCAGCCAATTGAGAGAAAACTGTGGTTTACCAACATATCAGGCGTCTTTTCCAAGAACAAAGAAGTGTTCTGTGCTGATCGAAACAGCCCTTAGAAGATTCCAAACCAAAAACTGAATGTAAGGTTAAAAGTAGCTTGAGAGAACCCTTCAATCTGGAGAGTACTGCTGCCCCAAGATGGCCTGAAATCCAAAGTTGTTGCAGTCCAAAAAAGGAAACTATACAGTATTGTGACCCCAAGAAGAACATCAGAACTCCTTCAAAAACTTCACCGAATCAGATGTTATTTGTAGGGATCTAGGTGACACCAGATCTGAAGTTTGGCCAAGAACCAAAGTCTCCCAAGAGAGATCTAATAAAATCTCTCCTACTGGTTGTGCAGAGAAGACTTAACAGAAAAGGGTTGATCAAAACATCCCTGATACGACAAGATTACTGCTTCTAGTAAGGAAAGAGGATAGACAGAGAACAACCTACTCTAATACCATGTCAACACTCTCTGCTGAATAGAGAAAAGAACAAGAATAATTTTAGAGGTGTCAAGAATGAAATGACCCCCACCTCAAAGAGTCTCTTATATATTAAAAGATATGTACAATTATAAGAATGCCCATATAGAGCTGAAAGAGAAAAAAGAATAAGATACATAAATAATATACAACAGGGACTATACTAATAAGATACATCAAGTCACAGAGTCTCCACACATAGTTGTATATTGTATTAACTTATTTAAGAGATTCCATCAATATCTCAACTTTAGAACATATCTTTTTTTATTACTTCACTTTAATGATAACACTATATAATTATGGATTTTACCAAAAAAAAGTAATTATGGACAGTAGTAATATATAAATGAATATAGACAATATGTAAAATATATAAATTTAACCTAATAACTATCCTAATTGTATCTGTTTTTAATTGTTTTCAAATCTTAATTTACAATACTACAATTCTGCTATCACATTCACATCAATATGCTGTAGTTAATCTACCAAGATCCAAATAATGATCTTTTCAATATTTACAAAAAAATATTTATACATTATATATGCTACATGTGATTATTACATATACATTAGTATTAATTTCCAAGAAAGAATATTTAATAATTATGGACAATAATGATAAAAACAAACCTAAAAAACATCCTAATAAGATCTACATTTAGATTTTTAGTTCAACTAAAACACTAAAGCTTAACTATCAGGAGCATTTCAATTCTCCTACTTATCACAACTTATGCTGCAACTATTTATTAGAAAAATGATAATATTCTATATCACTATATGTATAGATACATAGGTATACATTATACAAATGTATGAAAGGTATTAAGATATGTTACATTATATTAGTTTATACCTGTGTTCCTCTATACATGTTTATGTTTTATTAGTAAAAAAAATTAACTAAAACAAAAGTATTGTACAATGAGAAAAGGTTTATGTTTTACTAGATGCTCTGTATGCATTTTCTGTACATGTCACTTACTTACATGTTATATTCCATAAACATAATTAAATGTAATTATTTCCCATTAGGATCATCAGAATATGGAAGAAGTCTAAAGTAATAACCTCTTGGTTTGGGAACAAGGTGAGGGCTCCAAATATATCCATGAGGTACATCAGAAGCAGATCCTTGGGAACCACTTAAATATGTGACAGGCCTTAGCTTCAGTTTTTTCTTCCTGAAATCATTTATCATGTCCCGTATACCAAGCCAAATTAAAGAATCAACAATTTGGTATGACAGCTGCAAATTTTGTCCAGGATAAAAGAATAAGACAAAAAAACAAAAACAAAGAAAAAATGAGAAAGCACCCCAAAATAAGTAAAACTCACTCTATATCCAGCTTGTTGCTTGACACGGGACAAAGGATGTGGAAACTCACTAGTTGGCCTGTTAATATTGATTTAAACATGTGACTATTTAATTTAATTATACCACATTTAACCTGGCAATATAGAAATTCAATTCAGCAAGCACAAGTAAAAGAAATGATAGTGTAGGAATGCAACCCATAATGGCACATGACATAGAGGGAGAAAGCAGTTGGAAAGGGAAAAATGGGGAAACAAGTATCACAAGAAAAATAATAGCACTGAAAAGAATCAATCAACCAAATAAAACTTACGTCCATGGCATTGTGAAAAATATATGCAATGGTACTTTTAGTGCCTCAGCCACATGTGTATGTCCTGAAAATGTTCTTATACAGTTTAGCATTTCCTTATTTGATATGTAACTAGTGATATCATTTATAAATATGATATAAAGTTGCAAGAGCTCTGCAAGGAAGATGTAAACAATAATTAGGATCCCAAAGGTATGAGAATACAGAAAAAAAATACCATAACCCAATGTTGGTCCCAACCATTTGGAGTCTTGGGAGGGGTAGACTAGATACAAATATGAAAATACACATAGCAATTCATATCCATACTGCTTTACCAAAAAAAGGGGGGAAAATCACAGAAGTCACAATCTTACACCACTGGCTCTTGATATCAATCCAGAAAATGTCCATAAACTAAGGATTGAGGAGCTTGATGGAGTCAATGTTGAATGAAGAACGAAGATGAAGGAGAGAAGAAAGAGGGAGTATTAGAAAGGAAGAGATTAAATGGAAACAAAAATCAAGATATAGGTGGTTAAAGGAAGGGGACAGTAACACAAGATTCTTCCACACTAAGGCAAATGGAAAAAAGAGGAAGAACTCTGTATTGAAATTGGAGTGGAATGGATCAGCATTAACAAGAGAAGAGGGCATTGCAAAAGTTTTGTGGAACATTTCAAGCCATTGATGATAGTAAGTTGGTAGTAGGGAAATGATGGATGCCTTGGAAAAGAATTTTGAGACCCAAGAAGTAAAAGATGCAATTTTCTCCATGGATAAATCTAAATCTCTGGGTCTATAAGGGTTCTCGATGGCATTTTATCAACACTGCTGCAAAATTATTGGTGACGATTTATTGGAGTTTCACTATCTCAGTTAATAAACCATCTTTCATTGACTTGATCCCTAAGAATGTGGATGCTAGCCACCCAAAAGATTTCAGAAGCAAAAGTTTAGTGGGAAGCATGTTTAATGCCATCTATAAGGTGATAACTCTGACGATAAAGAAACTATTCCCCTTTTTGATCTCTCCAAACCAGGAGCCTTGTGTTTGGGAGACAAATCATTGACCAAATTCTTATTGCTAATGAGCGCATAGAGTATAGTAAAAGGAAAGGGCAAATTGGCTGATTTGTAAGATTGAATTAGAAAAGATATTTAGCTTGGTGGATTGGGATTTCCTACTAGAAATATTGAGTCATAGGGATTTTGGAGAAAGGTGGTATAAGTAGATTAAGGGTTGTATTTCCTCTTGCCACTACTCTATATAGGTTAATGGAGTAGCTAGGTACTTCTTTCCTCCTAAGAGGGGCCTTAGACAAGGAGTCCCGCTCTCCCCATAGTTGTCAAGGAGACGCCTAGGCAACAAGGCGCCCTTGGAGGCTCGCCTTGCCTAATCGCCAAGCAGTTTCGTATGTTGTGTTATAAAATACTTTTCTATTCTTAACTTTCTGAGATTATAATTATAAAATAGTCATTATTAAACTAAAATATTCATTTTGTGTTTACATACTAATTTCTTTTTATTATTTTCTTATTTGTTAGGGTTTAATCAACACAGACATTGCTAATTGCTGTATTGAACCCTCAAAGACTTCAAAACCTGAACCAATAAGGAAGAACTTAAAATTTTGTCTGATCAACACATCAAAGACCTCTAGGGAACCTAGGGAACTACCCAAGGATATGTTTTTTACATAAAAAAAAAAAAAAAAAATCCATCGCCTAGGCGACTCCCCCTGTTGCCTAGCCTCGCCCTAGTGCCTTGAAAACTATGAATTTCCCCTTTTTATTCATGTTAGTAGCTGATATCTTGAGTAAAACGATTTCAAGGGATGATGATGGCAATTTAATTAGAGGTTAGAGAGTGAGGGAAGAACCATTTATGATTCATAGATGGCCTCATTCTGTTTTGGGAGGGGGAGATCGAGGGAGGCATCAATTTAAAAGTTTGATGGCAAACTTTGAGAGGGTTTTCAATAGTAAAGAGGAGCTATTGGATGATCCAAGAAGGTACAAGAGACTAGTGGGAAAGCTTATTTATCTTATTATCACCAAACTAGATATTTCATTTAATCTGGGAGTATGGAACCAATTTATGCAGAACCCAAGATCTAGTCATTGCAAAAGTATTATCACTACACTATCTAAAAGGTGCTCCAAGTTGAGGTTTGTTATATAAGAAAGGGAGAGAATTGACTTTGGAGGATACTCCTAGATGCAAACTAGGCAAAATCTATAGAAAATAGGAAATCCACCACAAGCTACTGCACATTTCTTGAGGAAATCTAATTACTTGGAAAAATAAGAAGCTGAATGTGATTGCAAGAAGCAGTGTTGAAACAGAGTACAGGGCAATGGATGACACCACTTGTGAGCTGGTTTGGTTGAAGAATCTATGACAAGAAATTGGAGTGGATATCCCTAAACCTACAAAGCTGTTTTTTTGCAACCAAGCTACAATTCATATTTCTTCTAACCTTGTGTTCTATGAAAGAACCAAGCATATAGAAGTAGATTGTCATTTTATGATAAAAAGGATCAATAGAGTGGAGAAGTTGTTACCCCATATGTGAGGTCAAAAGATCAACTACCCAATCTTTTCACCCAAGGACTAACATGCACTTATATAGATTACATTTGTAGCAAGCTAGTGCTCTATGACATTTATGCTTCAACTTGAGGGGGAGTATTAGAAGTTATTAGACTTGTATGTATATTGGTGGAAGGGTATAAGTTATTAGCTCTAATTGGAGGAAGGGTATAAGTTATTAGAAGTTATTAACTCTAATTCCATGTTCCTCGAAATTTTTCTGATTTTTTAGATTTTCCAAAATTTTGCTAATATCTTAGTGAAATTAGCAAAATATGTCAAAACTTTATTATCTACATGACGAAATGGCCATCGATATTGAAATTGCAAACTATGAGCATGATTATGCAGATTCAAATCTGAGAGAACCTACTTTGTGCTAAAAAATGCCAAAAGATTCGGTATCCATCCCACCCCTCCCAAGACCTTGGATAGTCAAGACCAACATTGGGTAATGACTGTCTATTACTACCCAACTAGTGTTGATTATTTGATGGATCATGTCTCTAGCATATTTGAACCTCGACRTAGACTTGGACCTAACAAGACCCAGAATCAGAAAAACGAAAGGGTCTTCTTATGAGCATTGCATGAACCCACCATTTGACATCTCTATCCTCGTGTATCTGAAGCAGTTCCCTTCCTTTTTTCCCTATCTGCCCAGAGGGGGGAGCCCATTTCATCTTTCTTGGTTCCCTCTAACTCTAGTGTTGGCTTTGGCTAGGATTTGAGCTTTAGAAGGGGGCTTTGAGAGAATGAAATCTGTACTGTATCAACTTTGCTTCAAAATCTTGAAGAAATAGTGCTGGACCATTCAAAAAGTGATATTCAAATCTGGACTGCTTCTCCCTTTGGTTCCTTTACCCATGCTTCCTTCTCTTTGAACTTGATACAGCTGAGTGATAATTTGGGAGTGCCTTTTCCTGTTAAAGTAGTCTGGACCACACCTATTCCACCTAGGATTGCAGGTTTTTGCTAGGAAATGTATTTGGAAAGTGTAAGGGGACTAACCTAAGTAATACCGCGGACCTGTTAAAAGGGAGAGTAAACCCTTAAAGTAAAATTGCGAACACGCATGTTCGAGATAAGTCAAAAGAAACAGACAAACTACAGATTCATTAAGCATAAAAAGCAAGTCCGCAGACTATATTCGCAAAAGACAAAATCTGGGAAACAAGCTACTGCAACAAGAATGACTGTTAAACATGACAGAACGTGTCCCCTAAGACGTGACAAGTAGTAGGAGCTTGCGAGCATGGAATAAAGCAAATCTTCTACATGAATTGCAGCCTAACACGTGCCACCATCTTAATGGTTTAAAGATCTAAACTTGTAGCGAATAAAGCATGACAAAACATGTCCCCTAAGATGTGGCAAGTAGTAGGAGCTTGCGAGCATGGAATAAAGCAAATCTGCTACATGAATTGCAGCCCAACACGTATCACCATCTTAACAGTTTAAAGATCTGAATCCATAGCAAATCAAAAAACTTTCTAGAATTCTTGATAAATGCACATGCAAAACTCTCCCCTTTTTGCCTATAAATAGGAGAGTCCCTAACGTGATAAAAGAGACACAACATATATAGAGAGACACATCAAAGCTCTGACTATTCTCCCAGAGTTCTCTTAGAGTTCTGACCTCATCCCTTTATCCATCCTTAAAGTTGATCTTTTGAGCTTTCTTGCTATATTTTCCTTCTTTGAGTCCTACTCACGCTCTCCAGAGTTAAGACCATTATCRCAGTGCCTACCTTACAGAAAGAATTATCACAAGTGACTTGATGCAAAGAAAAAGACCTGGCTGGTGTCTTTCTCGCTCCCGGTGCCCTCTCTGCAAGGCCAATTGTGAGTCCTACTATCACTTATTAATCTCCTACCCTTTTGCTTTTCAAATTGGTAATGGTTGCTCTCTTTGTTTGGGTGCAGATGCAACTCCCCGTCTACTGTTCAAAACCTATTTCCTCTACTTTTGTTAAATGGGTGAAGAAGGATAGAATTCTATGGCAATGTACAAGGGCGGCAATTTGTTGGACACTCTAGGAAGAAAGAAATCAAAGAATATTCATGGAAAAAGAAAGGAGTAGGGATGCGATAATAGAAGCCATATCCATCAGAGTGGTTCATTGGGTGAAGACATTGAAGTTGTTTGAGGACATTCCAGCAGGTGAGTTGATGAGGAAGTGGAAGGAAACTGCTGATTCTGCTCCTCTTAAGGTGACTTATGGACAAGTCTAGTCCCCACCTTTAAGAGGTTTCATAAAGCTGAATTTTGATGGCAGCAATGAAGGTAACCCGGAACCTTCTGGTATTGGAGGAGTGTTCAGAAATGAGGAAGGAAAAATTGTTGCATTATTCTCTAGTCCAATAGGGGTGGGTAATGCTCTAAGAGATGAAATACTAGCTGTCATGGAAGAAACTCAGAAAGCAAAGGACTTGAATATTCGCAAGCTTTCAATTGAGGGAGATTCAAAGTTGTTGATAATATGGCTGCAAAAGAAAGGGGATGAGGGATGGTGGGAATATATTCACGAGAGGAGAAGAATTAGAAGGCCGCTACAAGGAATGGAGGTTACTTTACAATGGGTGAAAAGATATGCTAATTCTTTTGGTGATTCTTTGGCAAAACAAATGGTGGGAAGAAATCACATATTTTGGGCTTCATTCTAATCTATATATCTTTTGGAAGACATAAGAGAGTTTCTCTCCTTTTTCTGCTATGTACCATTCTATCTTGTTTAATGAATGAATATAATTCTGTTATCGATCAAAGATTTTCACTACAATACACATTGATACATCCCATTGTTTAGGAAATCGGGCTGGACCAGCCGACCAGACCAGATATCCTCATCCTCGTGTATCTGATGTATCAAGCTGCCTCAAACATTCTCACTACAATACACATTAGTATATCCCAATGTTTAGGAAATCGGACCAGTTGAACTGTGACCGGGCCTATATCCGGGTCGGTCATACCTGGAAACTGGAATAGGTAGGAAATTGCCCAAAACCGGATGATCAGCCAGTTTAACCAGAAAACCAGTGAACCAGTCCCAGTTTCCTAAAACCGACCAGGTCTCAAATGTGTGAAATTTTCAAAATGCAAATGGCAAGATTGGAACCTATGACTTTTTTTCCATGCATATTGTCTCTGTACCATTAATCCACTTCACTATTTATGAATCTTTAATGTACATATTGCATTAATACACATGTATTTTAAAGAAAATGTAAATTAGGAGGTTTGAACCCTGGTCAAGTACTTTAAAAATCAAAGAACTAGCCATATATCCACCATTAAAGTATAGCGTTATTTGTATAATATATTATTTATAGTATTTATGCAACCTGTGGTATATACATGTATATGCCACATAATCACGCTTTGACCTCTAATTTTACCATGGTTGAACATCTGACGTGTGAACCTCTCCCCTTTCCGGTTCTATGTCCGGTGTGGTTCTCTGAACATTGGTACAGTCCCATTACATTTAAATACAATGAACTTAGAAACATTACTCTATCTTTAATATCAAATATTGGATATCTCTTCACAATTTCTGATATAAAACTGAAATTTCGATACTTAAATATTTGTTTAGGACAGAGGACTACATTAAGTTACAGACTTTCAAACTCTTAACAGTTTTTATAGTTTAAGAATAGAAATCTGAAATCCTACAAAAATTATCAAATATAACATCTTTAGATATAAATCAAGACAGTTTAAATGAAAAYCACTCAAAAAACCAGACAATCATGATCACTTAAGAATTAGAAAGTAGAAATGTTTGAAAAGAAAATAGGACAGATAGAAGTTTATACAAAAGAACACCATCCCAAGGGTAAAATAAGTGAAAAACTAACCATATGCTGGGGGATTTGCAATTATGGCATCAGCTTTAAAAGGAATACCAGAATCAGCATCAGCATCCTTGCATGCATCAAGTAAAGAAAATATTATTTCCTTTATTTGTTTGCGCTGAATAGGTATTTCTGAAGGTCCAGATGGTAAGAAGCCTTTATTCTTGACCATGTCTGCACAGAGAGAGAGAGTTACTACAAAGTAAATAAGGATGACAAAAGATTATTTGAAGGAAAACAAAAGAATCATTAAACATTTTGTAACCTGCCTTGGTTTGAAGGTCAGGCTGGGTAAATTTTGTATGTGTAGGATTAGAGGGGGTGGTTGTCTTTGAGGTTGTTTTATTTAAATTTGGGTGATATCTTATAACCTCTCTTGTACTTCCTTATTAAAAAATTTTCTTCTCTATTTATTACCCAAAAAAAATCTATATGGGTGGTTTAAAATTTTTCTTGTAGATAAATATAAAATTTTATTAAAAGAAAAAAAGAAATACAAAGAAAGGTGATAAGCAATCACCCAAGAAAGAATAAAACCCAACTGATTTATCTCAAGACTGACATCCACAGACTCCCCTTGTCAACTCATACTCATACCCTTTATCCAAATTACTCCTACAAAGTACCATAACCTATATCTACTAAAGCACCGAAAATAGTCTACCTCGATGCCACCAAATTCCAATAAACCCCAACTAAACACCAAGATAGAACCACTACAAGAAATACCAACCCAAACCAAACCATTCGAAGAATCTTCATTACTTCAACACTTTAGTTGCTTAGTTGAGATCTTCCTTTCTTCTTTTAGATGACCTTTTCGATTTTTTTCACTACCTTGTTAGGACCTACCCCAACCACACCCCCTTTCAACCTGGCAAACACCTTTTAGACCTGATTCTGATGTTGATTCTTTTGACTATTGAAGCACCTAACTGTGTTTAGAGCTTTCTAAACTTCCTTCAAACTTCCACAACCTTTCTCCCCCTTCCACATTTTCGCCACCAACTCCATCTGGAACCCCCCCCCCCTTTCTGAATCTCTGAATTATCACAAAAAAAAAAAAAAAAAACTCCATCCACAGATTTATGTTTATTTTCTCCTTAGTCCTGCTCTTTTCCTCCAGTTTCGTAAATGCTTCCCCTGCAAACTTTCCCCACCTAAAGTTTTACTTACCTCCACTTCCACGTTTTCTGCCTTCTCAATAACAACCAGCTTCTCAATCAGATGAGTCTCATCAAGGTAGGAGATGACAAACCCCCACGTGGTCTTTTAACATGTCATGTGAAGAAACTTGAACCACTGATCAGAATTAGAGCATCTCAGTTCAAACCTCCTCTCCTTCTCAACTTCTCAACTTCCCACCTTCGCATCTGTTAGAATACACAAATCAGGGATATTTTGGTCATTTGGGTTTATCTATTTGAGAGTGAAAGGTCTATTTTATTTAAGTTTAAGTTATGTGTCCCATCACTTATGAG
>NW_010729109.1:2301501-2339671 GCF_000365185.1 Nelumbo nucifera
AATCCTGTTTAATGATTTAAGTCATCTGGGTGTCCCATCACTAATCAGGGGCATCCCAGTAATTTCTTGTACCTTGTACTATATTCATCTATAAATAAAGGACTGGTCGACTGGCTAGTACAGTTCGACATTCTCTTCAGTTCTATGGTTTTCTTCTCTTCCTTGCTACTTYGAGTATAGCTCTTCAGATTACACATCTCATTCTTTCCATCCAATTGTATTTTTCAGGATCTTGAGACAAGAAAGACAATAGGTGGTGGTCATGAAGCTAGAGGATTGTATTATCTAGATGGTGGTGAATCACAGATAGCTCTACATTCTTCCATTACACCATTGTAGTGGCACTACCGAATGGGTCATCCCTCTCTTCCTACTCTCAAGAGTCTTATCCCAGATATTGTGTTTGTCCGTGAGTTATAGCACGAAGTTTTTCAGCTTAGCAAACATCATCGGGTTTCTTTTGATCGAAGGGAAGTTACTATAGTCTCTAAGTCTTTTTGAACTTGTTCATTCAGATGTTTAGGGTCCTTGTCCAATTGAGTCTTACAATGGTTTTAAGTATTTTATTTCCTTTGTTGATGACTTCTTAAGGATGAATTGGATTTATTTAATGAAATCTCATACATAAGTGTTTGATATCTTTCTCTCCTTTTATGGTGAAATCAAGAATCAATTTTGTATCTCCATTAAATATTTTTGTAATGACAATGCAAAGAATATTTCCAGTGACTATTACATATGTTCTTTGAATCTCGTGGCATTATACATCAATCATCTTGCTTCTCTACTCCACAACAAAATGGAGTGGCTAAGCAGAAGAATAGACATTTATTTGATACTGCTCGAGCACTTTTGATTCAGATGCCAGTTCCAAAAAAATATTGGAGTGATGTTGTCCTTACCTCTTGCTTCCTCACTAATTGTATGCCATTTCCAGTGTTGCATGGTTCCTCTCATTTCTATATTATCTTTCCTTCTCGATCTCTGTTCCCTTTGCTTCCTTGTGTCTTTGGTTGTGTTTATTTTGTTCGTCGCCTAGGTCTAGGTTAGGATAAATTAGACGCTCGTGCTCTTAATGTGTGTTTTTGGGGTACTCTCAGACCCAAAAAGGGTATGTGTTACAGCCCTTCTCTTTATCACTCCTCCATTCTTCCCAATGTGACCTTTGAAAATGTTCCTTTCTTTTCATCAACGAAGCCTACTTCTCTTGATAACTTATCTCCACCTCCTTTCCCCTTACCAGTGGAGGAGGTGCCTGTGACTACTGTTGTTCAAGAATCAATGCGACCACCCATCCATAGAGTGTATGCTCACGGCCCTTGTGGTATCATGTTTCAACCTACTCCATCTCTGCCTTAGCCATCATTGGATCCTCCATCCATGAATTAGTCTCACTTAGATCTTTCCATTGCACTTCTTAAAGGTAAGTGTGCTTGTACTGAACATCCTATCTCCCGTTATGTTTCATTTGCCCATTTATCTCTGTCCTATTGGAATTTTGTGTTTCTTCTATCGTCTGTGTTTGTTCCTAGATATCTTCATGATGCTCTCCTCTCTCCAGAATGAAAGAGGGCGATGGATAAGGAATTTCATGCTCCTCAATCTAATCATACTTGGGACCTCACTTGTCTTCCTCCTGGGAAGAAAATAGTTGGTTGTCAGTGTCACTAGACTTATACTATTAAGCATCGTACTAGTAGTGTGGAGAGATACAAAACACGCTTAGTAGCCAAAGGGTATGCACAAACCTATGGAGTTGATTATTTTGATACCTATTCACCCGTAGCTAAAATGGGTTCGTTCCGTGTGCTTATTTCTCTAGTTGCACACTTTGATTAGCCGTTGTTTTAGTTGGATATTAAAAATACATTTCTCTACAGTGACCTAGAAGATGAGGTCTATATGGAGCAACCTCTAGGGTATGTCGCTTAGGGGGAGGAAGGAAAAGTGTATCAATTAAAGAAAGCAATTTATGGGTTGAAGCAATCTTCGAGGGCCTGGTTTGGGAGATTTAGTAGTGTGGTACAACAATTTGGTATGACACAATCTAGGGTCGATCACTCAGTGTTTAGTACAAATACTACCTCTGGAAGATTGTGTTGGCAGTCTATGTTGATGATATTATTATCACAAAAAGTGATGAGCATGGCATTGAAGAGCTCAAACAATTCCTACAAAGCCAGTTCCAAACTAAGGACTTAGAGCACTTGAAATATTTTCTGGGCATAGAAGTAGCAAGGTCAAAGTGRGGAATCTCTCTCTCTTAAAGAAAATATGTGCTTGACTTATTGGAAGAAACAGGTCTATTAGGGGCAAAGCCAGTGGATACTCCTATAGATCCAAATGTGAAGATGTCTGATAGTGAGGGGGAGCCCCTAACTGACCTTGGACGATATAGGAGAGTAGTTGGGAAACTGATTTATTTAACCATCACAAGGCCAAACATTTCCTTTAATGTTGGACTATTGAATTAATTCATGCAAAACCCAAGGACAACCCTTTGGGAATGTATTGTTAGAGTTCTACGCTATTTGAAGGGTGCTCCAGGTCAAGGTTTGTTGTATAAGGGAGAGAATTCTCCTTAGAGGGATATATAGATGCTAATTGGGCAGGATCAATTACTGACAGGCAATCAACAATTGGTTACTGCACATTTTTGGCAAGAAATTTGATTACTTGGAAAAGCAAGAAGTAGAATATGGTGGCTAGGAGTAGTGCTCAGAAAAACAATCAGACTGTGCAGGTCTCAAAAGTCTTTGCCAGATTGAAGGAGGGCTTATTTGGGGTCAGGTCGAATAAGAAGGTTATGAAGACAAGGAGTGAACAAGAAAAGAAAAGAGGATACTGCTAGTGTTACTAGAGCTGATKAGTAAGGGCACTAGTTTGATTTTCTTTGTTTGAAGTTTTTGTTCTGTGGGTGTAAGGTTTTTGTTTCAGTGGCTAAGTTTGATTCCTAGAAGGTGGGTGTGCAAGAGAGCAATTTTACTAGTTATGGGCGAGTATCATTCTTGATGTAATTGGTGGGTTTGTGTTCTATTCAGGTTTTGGGAATTTTACTTTGCTTTATTGGGTTATGGGGAGTTTTGATCCAACAAATAGAGGAGGGAATGGGATAAGGGTTTTCCTTATTCTGGGTGATTTGCTATCACCTATACTGTATCCTCTATCTCTTTTTTTTTTATGAAGATAAATAAAGAAAAAATTTTATTGCAAAAAGGAAAAACAGTACAACATAACTAGGTGACAAGGTGTCACCCCCACCAGAATGCAAGTGATGCATTGCAAGACCACAAAAAACAAAACAACACTTCAGGAGCAAAACAGACATCAGTGAGAACAGAAGTTGGAATAGAAAAGAAAAGGAACAGTGAAAACATAAGTTGCTTGCAACCTGTGCTTTCACAGTTTAGATTAGGACATCTTATATCCATTCAGAAAGGTTTCATTCCTCGACTCAAACACATGTGACAGTTTGAAATTTTGGCTTTACTTATGTTGCAACATTGCAGTTTGAAATTTCCATATAATTAAAATATAGGCCAGTGTCCATGAAAGAAAATTATGGATGAGCAAACCAAGTAATCATAAATGTTCCAGAAAAACGAGAAATTCACCCTACATGATAAAACAGTTACAAGTAAAAGTTTATTATAAATTTTATCATTTGTTAGAAATTAAAAACTATAGTAGAGGCAATACTGGAATAATACCTTTTTCTCAACAGAAATTTTGTCATCAAAAATTTGTGCTGCCTCTTGTCTATGCCTCTCAGATTTTGACCTTTCTAACTTGATCTGACTTGAAGTTGGCTCTAATTTGTCATTTGGGGTCTCCCCTGGCAAGGTGTTTGCTCTGTGCAAGTTCTTGTCAACAACCCCTGAATGAAGCAGATTTTTTATTTTTTTTAAGATAAATAAAGAAGAAAATTTATTGAAATAGAAAGCAAGGTACAACTTCTAGGTGACAAGATATCACCATACAACATACAGAGCTGAAATCCAACAAAGAAACAAACAAAATATATACCAAGTTACAAAGATTAAACACTCAAAGTACTCCAAAAATCAGCTGAATGACGCAGATTTAAAGATAGCACAAAATGTTGACTCCTATTACAAGCAAGTTGCTAGGCACATGCCGGTGGGGAGGGTGGTACTCCATGCCTAACAAGCAACTTCTCATTCAATTTAATTGTGCCATGGTCAAAACATTCATATGTGGTAAAGAAACCTTTAACATTTCCCTTACGTGTATAAATACAGAAGACACTGAACAAATACTTGAACCACAAAGAGTCCCAAAATGGAAGTAAAAAATCAATGGATTCTACTTCTTCATATAGGGGCCATTACCCAATGATGCTCCTGGATATTCAGTGTCTGGAGAGCGGTAGATTGGATAAGGACCTAACCTTTAGCATTTATTCACACAGTGACCATTCTCAGACTCAAACCTGCATTATGCTAGTCAGCCCCAGATTTTTTCATACGAGTAACTAAAAAGTAATGAATACAGAGGTGTATGAAGATGTAGAAGTGCAAACCAGGGAAAACTTGGGATTGGAGACCAATAGATAATTCAATGTGACCTCTTCCATTACCTTGGTTTGTTCATTCATATAAAGGGAGAGATTGAGAAGGATGTCACCCATAGATATAGGCCAAGATGGACAAAATGGAGGGGCCCATGCAAAGTCTTATGAGATAGGCAAATGCCATTTCCGTGAAAGGAATTTCTATACAACAGTTGTAAGGCCAGCAATGCTAATATGGAGTACAATGTTGGGCAGTAAAGAAACGATATATCTAAAATTTKCTCTACTCTCTATCCAACTACAAATTTGAACTCATTTCAAAATTTGTTGCAACCTCCCCTTTTGGGATAAACTGGGATTTTGGTTTTAGGAGGGGCTTGAAAGATAATGAGTTTTTTTTTACCAGTATCTTACTAGCCAAGTTGGAAAGGGTCTTCTTGGATCTAAGTCTTAATGATAGTAGAATTTGGCATCCCTCCCCTGATAGCTTCTTTTCTTGTACTTTTTTTTCAACCTGCTTATCCCCTAACTAGTGCTTTCTCTATATGCCACTTGGCCTGACATCTCATATGCCATTCAAGTTGTGAGTCTGTTTTTGCTCCTCATCAACCTCATATGACTATTGTCCATCGCATTATTCGTTATGTCAGAGATGATTTCTCAGGGACTAATTTTCTCCCCCTCTCCCATTCAATTGAGAGCATACGCTGATGTTGATTAGACTGGTTGCCCCAACACCTGCAGATCTACTTATGGATAGTGTATTTTTCTAGGTGATTCTCTTATCTCTTGGAAGTGCAAGAAGCAATTAACAGTATCTAAATCTTCCACTGAAGCTGAGTATAGGGCACTGTCTTCCGTTTACAGTGAGATTGTTTGGTTACAGTCTCTTTATGGACCTTGGTACTCAGCTTCCCACTCCTATTCCACTTTATGCTGACAATAAGAGTGCCATCAAGATTGCCTCAAATCTTGTCTTCCATGAGAGGACTAAACATATCAAGGTGGACTGTCATTTCATCCAAGATCTTTTCACTGTTGGCTCCATTTCTCTTCCTCATATTTCCTTGGACATGCAGGTTGCTGATATCTTCATCAAGGCCATGACTAGGGCTTGACATCTCTATCTAGTGGACAAATTGATGCTTATGTCTATGCATTAGTTTGAGGGGGAGTGTAGAGAATCTAATAATGGTGTATAATTTGATCATAGTCCCTTTTGTACACTATTTTTGTATTTTATTTTGTATTTGTTCTCTCTTTTAGCCCTTTATGGGCATTTTTGTAATTGTACATGTTGAAATCTGTTAGTTAGTTTCCTTATTTAATTAATTAATTCTTTGTTTTCTTTTCTATTCTTTAGTGTCGTAGGGGCATTCTTGTAATCTTACTTTCTTTTATTATTAGTTGGGACGCCCTAAATTCTCTTCGTCTCTCTTCTCTTTTCTCTCTTCCTTTCTTCTCCCTTTCTTTTCTGTTTCTCTGATATGTTCAACCCAAAAAACATGGTATCAGAGCAGGTGCGACAAAGTCTTCTCAGTTTCTTCTTCCTCAATCTCTCAGTTCCTCCTCTACTGTGGATCGTATCTGATTAGGGAGTGTATCGAACTGATCTGAAGGGCTTTTAGGTTCTCTTCCTTTCTTTCTTGGTCGTGCACCAAGAAAACCCTAAAAGAAGGGAACTCTGATGCTGTGAAAGGCAAGTCTTTTTAATCCTGTGTATCGTGTGATCCTTTCTTGTACCCAGGTAGGTGGGTTTTAGAGGTCTGGATGACCTGCAACCACTGTGTTTTTTTTTTTTTTTTGGAACTGTGGATCGGGTTTCTTGTACCAAGACAACTGGGTGGTGTAGGTCTGAATGACCTGTGATTGTGTGACAGTGGTGTGCTAATGTCTCTTGGGGAATTATAGTGGCTGTGTGCTCAAGTAGTTGATGAAGGGTTATATATATAAGGGCTGCCTAGTTCCTGAATTGCCTCCTTATATGTGTGTGGTGTTCCTAAGATCTGTTTTTTGACTGAACTAAACTGGGCTTCCCATGGAACTGTGAACTGAACTATGAACTGTGAACTGAACTCAGCTGAACTGTGGCTGAACTGAACTGTCAAATCAGACCTTATATCATGTCATCTGAGGATTCTAGTGTGTCTAGTGGGCCTTCCAATCAAGGTGGAGGATTTTATATGAGCTTCCCCATGGCTGTAATACCGTTTGATGGTCTCAATTACCTAAAATGGTCAAGGGGAATTAAACTGTACATAACTGCCAGGGGGAAGGTGGGCTATATTAATGGTAAAACCAAAGAACCGAAGTCCCAGGGTGCAGAGCATGATAGGTGGGATCAGGAAAACAGCATGGTGATGTCATGGTTTCTACTTTCCATGCTGCCTTTAGTCAGGAAGACATTCATGTGGGCTGAAACAGCTGTTGAGATTTGGGAGCAGGCAAAATCTACTTATTCAGAGCAACGTCATTATGCCAAAATATACCAGTTGTACTATGGAAAGAACTGAACCACTATCAGAACATAGACCGGAAGTATGATGCTGATGCTAAGGCCAACAAGTCTTTGATTTCCTAGCAACGGGTCTTTGCCTTCCTCTTGGGGCTGAACCCAGTATATGAGTCACTTAGAATTCAGATATTAGGAAGTAAAGATCTTCCTTTAGTACAGGAAGTGTATGCCCTAGTACAATCCGAAGAGAGAAGACGGAATGTGATGAATAACTTAGAGGAGGAGCAAATTGCCTTAGTGGCAAAAGGGAGTGTGGGTATAGGAGGCAGCAATTCTTTTAAGAAGGGTGATTTCCATAATAAAGTGGATGATAAGGATAAGTTATGGTGTACTCAYTGTCAGAAGGCTAGACATACCAAGGATACATGTTGGGACCTCCATGGGAAGCCAAAGTGGGCTCAAGAGTTGAGTAAGAAATCAGATCAAAATAGGAAGCCGGTATAGCAAGGTCAAAAAAAAGTTCAATACAGCAAACTTAGCCTCTCAAGAGTCTCAACAATCTACCACTACCAGCCTTCCTGGAACCGATCCCCGGGAAGATATCATTAACTCTTTCTGTGACCATTTAGAGCTATATGGGAGGGAAATTTGTCAAATGGATTCTGCACCTCCTGTCTCGACTTCCTTTGCATCTACTTCAGGTAATGGTAACTCTGCCACCACCTTCCATGTGTCCTCTCATTCATCAGATTCCCCTTGGATAATTGACTCTAAAGCCTCAAATCATATGACGGGTAAGTCAAATTGTTTTTAATCCTATAACCTTTTATCTGGTAGGGGCAAAGTGAGATTAGTTGATGGCTCTTTTTCCACCATTGCTAGTCAAGGCATTGTATCCCTTCCTTTTGGACTTACCCTTTCTAATGTGTCACATGTTCCCTATAAATTTGTTTTCTGTCAGTAGCATAACAAACTCATTAAACTGTTCAGTAACCTTTTTCCCTTCTTTCTTATGTACTGTAGGATTTGGACTCRGGAAGATGATTGGTAGAGGTCGTATGGTGGGTGATCTTTACATCCTGGAGAAGAAAGCTAGTCTTGAGATTATTGAGTCTCCGAGTCATTCTAGTAAGAGTTAATTCTATTTATGGCATAGTCATTTGGGTCATTTATCTTTTGAGTCACTAAAGGTCTTGCTCCCAAATTTGTTTAAAGCAGTGTCAGTGTCAGAATTTAAATGTCAAACTTGTCAATTGAGCAAACATTGTAGAAATCATTTTTCTTCAAGAAATAATAAATCTGATTTCCCTTTCCATATTGTTTACTCTGATGTTTGGGGCCCTGTTACCTTACCATCTGAGCTTGGCTATAAATACTTCATTACACCTATAGATGACTACTCTAGATATACATGGGTGTATCCCATGCGGTCCAAAGATGAAGTGCCAAAAATTGTAAAAGATTTTCAACACATGATATTCACTCAGTTTTAGATGGAGATTCGAATTTTCCAATCTGACAATGCGAAAGAGTACTTCCACAGTAACCTGATGGAGTTCTTTGCTTCGTGTGGGTCTATCCACCGTAGCTCTTGTGCCAAAACACTTTAACAAAATAGTGTTGCAGAAAGAAAAAACCGCCATCTCCTTGAAGTGGCTCATGGGTTACTTATCCACACAAATGTTCCAAAACGTTTTTGGTTGGATGTTGTGTTATGTGCTGCCTATTTCATCAACCGCATGCCATCTCGCTTGCTAGGGTACAAGGCCCCCCCATCAGCTCCTTTTTTTTCTATCCCTCTTCGTGTGTTTGGTTGTCGTAGTTTTGTTCAAAACTTGTCTCCTACCCATGGTAAACTTGATTCTCGTGCTATTCCATGTGTATTTTTGGGCTACCCTTCTTCACAAAAGGGTTACTGTTGTTTTGGCCCTATTTCCAGGAAATACTATGTTTCTATGGATGTGCCTTTCTTTGAGAATGATCCTTTATTTCATGTTTCTCCTCAGGGGGAGAATAGGGTGGACGAGAAACATGTCCAAGTACTACCTCTGTTGGTTCGGCTGTTTTTTAGTGTTTATGTTAGTCATATTTGTGTCTTAAGTTCTTAGTTATTGGGCCTAAACTTGTTTAATGTTTTATTTGTTTTATTTGTCTTCTTCTTCTTCTTCTTCTTCTTCTTCTTTTATCTGTCTAATTACAGCCGCCACTTTTTCTGCTCACCCCTATTCCTTTCTTTCTCCTCTCTCTCTCCTATCTTGGTTGCTGTGAAGAAACCCTAGGGCTGACCGTAGAACACAGCAAGGTTTGTATCTAGGGTTTCCCTTGGTTGTAGGGCCCAAGGGGAGTTTGTTCCAGCAATCGATGCCCTACTAGACACCTTGTAGCAGGTAGTAGCCATTCGGTTGCTAAGAGAGATCTGTGTGGAACAGATCTAGGTGGAAGGAATGACTTCGACAGTTCTAGTACAGATCGTACGGGTGATCACAATCTACTACAGCAGAAGTCAAAGCCCAGTCTAGTCCAGAAGAGTTCAACACAGTACAGAGGTGGATTGTCCTTGGTTTYAGACCTGTTACAAGGGGTTCTCAGACCTGCAACAGCTTCGGTAAGTCTGGAATAGTGTTCTTTGTATTGAGTTTTTCAATTGTGATCACTGTAAGAGGAAGGAGATGTCTTCAACATCGGGAGAAGTGTCTTCTAGGGATCATAGAACTGGTGGGAGGTCTCCTAATCTGGAAAATCCAAATCTGCACATMTTGTAGATCACCAGTGTATTGTTGGATGAATACAATTTTAGAGAATGGTCTGTTTCAGCCATGCTCTTCATTACTTCCCGGGAACTTACGGGTTATCTAGATGGACAGAAGAAGGAACTGTAGTGGGTAGTGCGGAGTATGCAGTATGGCATAAGGAAAATGCTACTGTTATGTCCTAACTGCTTGCTTCGATGACTTCAAGAGTGTCCAGGACTGTTCAACACTTTTCTACTGCTGCTAAGATTTGGGAGAAAGTCTCTAAAACTTATGGACARAGAAAGAACAATGCCAGAATTTATAGGCTGAACCAAGACATTGCTACATTGAGACAAGGAGATATGACAATTGCCACGTATTTTATAACCCTAGAAAGACTATGGGAAGAACTTGATCATCATCTTATTCTTGATTGGGAGAATGCAAAAGACAAGGAGAGGCATGATAAACAAATTGAAGAGGGTAGAGCCTTTAAGTTCTTGGYTGGMTTAGACCYAWTGTTTGAGAGCATAAGGTCTCAAATTTTGGGAAGGGATGAAATGCCAAATTTACATCATGTCTATTATCTAGTAAGGAATGAAGAGGTTAGGAGGAAAGAGATGCAAGTTGACACTCAAAYACAGCCAGCCGAACAGCCTGTTGAACATTCAGCCCTGATTTCTTCAAACCAAAAGGGGAGCAAGCATTCAGACAAGAGGCATCTTAAGTGCTCTCATTGTNATTCAGCCCTGATTTCTTCAAACCAAAAGGGGAGCAAGCATTCAGACAAGAGGCATCTTAAGTGCTCTCATTGTGGTGGTGAAAGGCATGTAAAAGAGACTTGTTGGGTTCTTATTCAAACAAGAGGCATCTTAAGTGCTCTCATTGTGGTGGTGAAAGGCATGTAAAAGAGACTTGTTGGGTTCTTTATCCTCATCTGAAACCAGCTGCGTTAAAGAAAGACAAGAAGCCCCAGAAGAATCAAACAATAAGTGGGAATCATGTTACTAGTCACAGTGGTGATAACTCAAAGAACACATCTACAGTTGCATCTTCTCCCATGGGACAGACTGCTAATTCCTTCACACTGTGGTAGTTCCCTTAACTTCATAACTCAAGTCTTGGTGGATAAAATGGGACTCCCGGTTCAACCAACAATGGTTTTACAGTTCATGTGGCCAAAGGTAATAGCCTATCTTGCAATAGTATATGCATGGGCTTACCACTAAAGGTTCAGGGTCACTAGTTTTCGGTGGACCTATCCTCTCCATCTCAGTGGAGCGGACATAGTGCTAGGTATTCAATGGTTAAGAAAGTTAGGCCCCGTGATTTGTGACTGGGCCCGTCTCACCATGGACTTCACATCAGGGAACTCTACAGTCCATCTACAAGGGCAAACATGCAAGGGTCCAAGGCCCATAAGTCTTGCAACATTAACAAAGCAAATGGGAGATCTGGATCARMCCATATTCATGCACATGGACTCAAATTGGACCAGCCCATCTTTAGCTAACAGCAGCCCAAATGGGCCTGGAGACTTCCAAAGCCGCCTACAACAACTCCTCCAGCAATATGGTAGCGTGTTCAAGGAACCCCAAGAACTTCCACCACGCCGAGAACATGACCACCGCATTCCTCTCATGCCAGGAGCTGCCCCAACCAATGTAAGACCTTACCGATACCCTTACTTTCAAAAATTTGAAATCGAGAAGCAAGTTCAAGATGTGCTTGAGAAAAGAATAATACAACCTAGTCACAGCCCATTCTCTTCACCGGTATTATTAGTCAAAAAGAAGGATGGGACATGGCGATTTTGTATTGATCACAAGGCCCTTAATAATATTACCATTAAGGACCGATTTCCAATACCGGTCATTGATGAGCCGCTTGATGTACTCGGTCAAGCCACCATATTCTCAAAATTAGATTTACGAGCCAGGTATCATCAAATAAGGGAAAATAAGGAGGATGTTCACAAAACGGTTTTTAGGACACATGATGGCCACTATGAGTTCTTGGTCATGCCATTTGGGCTGACCAACGCTCCAGCAACATTTCAAGCCTTAATGAACGACATATTCCGGCCACATTTACGTAAGTTCATCCTTGTTTTCTTTGATGACATATTGGTCTATAGCCCCAATTGGGAGGAACATCTGAATCATCTACAGATCACCCTCGCAACACTTAAGGCCCATTAGTTGTTCGCTAAAGAGTCCAAGTGCTCCTTTAGACAAAACCAAGTTTATTACTCAGGACATGTTGTAGAAAACAGAACTGTAGCAGCCGACCAAGATAAAATCTCCAGTATAATGGGCTGGCCGCAACCCAAAAGTGTGAAAGAATTCAGGGCTTTCTTGGGCCTGACAAGGTACTATTGCCGCTTTATCAAAAACTACGGCCTAATAGCTACCCTATTGACCCGATTGCTGAAACGAGATGCCTTTCACTAGTCAACCCGAGCCCAACAAGCTTTTGAGCAGTTGAAACATGCGGTTTCAACACCTCCAACGTTAGCACTGCACAATTTCACAAAAGAATTCATCATTGAATGTGATGCCTCCGATCAAGGTGTTGGGGCTGTCCTCATGCAAGAGGGGCGACCACTAGCCTTTTACAACAAGGCCTTAACATCACAAAAGTGGGCCAAATCAGTTCATGAACGAGAATTAATAACAATGGTCTTAGCAGTTCAACGTTGGCAATCCTACTTGCTCGGTAGACGGTTCATAATTCGGACTGACCATCAAAGTTTGAAGTTCTTATTAGAACAAGCAGTCCTATCACCGGAACAACAACGGTGGATATCCAAACTACTGGGGTATGACTACACAATTAAGTACAAAGCAGGGGCTGCTAACCGGGTGGCTGATGCCCTCTCACGGCAACCACAATCATTTCAGCTACTAGTATCTTCCCCAACATCTCCACTCATGGATCAGCTTCGAAAAGAAGCCCACTCATCTCAGGAAGCTCCTTGAATATTCCATGCCTCGCCCACAGGTGGCCACTCCGGCATCCTATGAACACAAAAACGCATCGCTACACAATTTCATTGGAAAGGCATGCGTATATCCATTCAGAACTTCATAGCCGAGTGTGCAGTATGCCAACAAAATAAGTCAGCCACTACAACACCAGCAAGCCTCTTGCAACCACTCCCAATCCCAACCCAAGTCTGGGATGATATATCAATGGATTTCATCACGAGATTGCCCGTTTCTGCCGGCAAAACAGCTATCCTTGTGGTAGTGAATAGATTGACAAAATACAGTCATTTCCTACCTCTATCACACCCATTTATAGTGGTCACACTTGCTGAATTGTTCCTCCGGGAAATTGTGCACCTTCACGGGCGCTCCAACTCAATTGTGTCCAACAGGGACCCTATTTTTATGAGCCGTTTCTGGGCTGAACTTTTTCGTCTGCACAGGGTTAAACTCTTCAAATCAACTAGCTACCACCCCCAATCTAATGGACAGACGGAGGCGGTTAACAAGAGTCTTGAAACATATCTGAGATGCTTCGCGGGAGATCGACCAAGACAATGGGTGAAGTGGATCCACTGGGCTGAGTGGTGGTACAACACCACTTTCCATAGCGCTGCTGGGATGACACCCTTCAGAGCTCTATATGGTCGGGATCCTCCCCCTCTACTTCCTTATGAAAAAGGGACCACCACAGTAACAGCCTTAGAAGAACAATTGACATAACGAGATGAGGTGTTAAAGGAGCTGAGAAATCATCTCTTGCAGGCACAACAACGGATGAAGCGCACCTATGATAAACATCACAAGAATGTCCAATATGAAGTCAGTGATTGGGTGTTTCTCAAACTGCATCCTTTTAGACAGATTTCAGTAGCAAGCCAATAGTGGAACAAACTCAGCCCACACTACTTTGGACCATTTAAAGTCCTTGAGAAGATAGGGTCTGTGGCATACAAGCTGGACCTCCTGGCAACATCAAAGATACACCTTGTATTCCATATCTCCTTACTAAAGAAAGGGCCAAAGCCAAGAGTCATTACAAATGTGACCCTTCCCACATTTTCAGATGAAGGACAAGTGCAGACTGAGCCAGCCCGCATCATTGTATTCAGATGGGTGTGCCATGGCAGAAGAGTCACCCCAGAAGCATTAGTTGTTTGGTCTAAACTCCCAGAAGAGGACGCAACATGGGAATCCTACTTGGATCTGCAATCAAATTTTCCCACATTAGACCTTGAGGGCAAGGTCGCTCTAAAGGAGGGAGGGATTGTTAAGACCGCTGGAACAGAACAACAGAAAGTAGTTGGTCAGTTTTACAAGAGAAGGCCACATCAACACAACTAATTATCCACTTGCAACAGCTGTAACAGAAAGGAATTAAAGAGTGTAAACCTGTATAAATAGTGAAGCACAAAGAGAAATAAAGCATGAATCTTTCGGCATTAATTCTCTCTCTCTCTCTCTCTCCCTCTTCCCTACCACGAATTCAGGAGGTTGGCTCCCTCGAAGAGCCCTGAGTTAAGCAAGTTTCTAACATGTGTACTCCATATGTCAGTTCCACAAATCAACTTGCACACATCTTCACCAAGGGATTACATCATCTGTGGCACAATGATTTATATGACAAGTTGGGCATGATTGACATCTATGTCCCAACTTGAGGGGGAGTGTTGAAATCTGTTAGTTAGTTATTTTCCTTATTTAATTAATTAATTATTTGTTTTCTTTTCTGTTCTTTAGTGCCACAGGGGCATTCTTGTAATCTTACTTTCTTTTATTATTAATTGGGATGCCCTAATATAAATACTAATAGAGGCTCTTTGGGGTGGGGGTTGACTGTTCTATTGACACCCTGAAACTATTTGTCTTCCTTTTGTTCTAACTCTCTAGTTGACACTCTCCTCATATGTGTGTCCTTTGCAAGGAAAGTGGTAAAACCCTCCTTCATTTGTTAATCTCCTGCTCCTTCGTGTCTTGTACTTGGAAACACCTTTGTTCTCTCTTTGGTTGCAGATGGACCCCCACAAAATGTGGTAGGCATGTTCAAATCCAGTTTCTTTAGGCAACAGAAAATTAGAGGAAGAATCTTGTGGAGGCAGCAAGAGCAACGTTGGTATGGACTGTATGGGAAGAAAGGAATCAGAGAATCTTTAATGAGAAGAGCAAATCTAAGGAGGATTTAATTGAAGCCATAACGGCAAGAATGGCACATTGGGTAAAAACTTTAGATCTTTTTCGAGAATTCTCAACAAATGACATATTAAGATCCTGGACTGAAGTGGCACAAACAGTAAGTTCTGCTGAAAGTGTAAGATTGGTTTGGAAACCTCCAGCTTTGAATAAGTTAAAGTTGAACTGTGGTGGCAGTTCAATGGGTAATCTAGGAAGGGCAAGAATAGGAAGTGTTTTTAGAAACCACCAAGGAGTGGTTTTGCCCTATTCTCAGGACCCATTGATTTTGGAGATTCAGCTCAGGCTGAAATCCTGGCTCTCTTACATGGTTTGAGAATCGCAGTACAGCTAGAAGTAAGAGATTTGGAAATCGAAGGAGACTTACAATTACTCATCTCATTGACCAAAATTTTCAGTTCGGCTCCCTGGAAATACAGACATGCTATGAGGGAAATTGATATCCTAGCAAAGAGATTCGATTCTACTTTTAGCTGGATATTTGGAATAAGGACTGTAAATGGGTTGGTGGATGTTTTGGCAAAGCAAGGAGTTAACAGGCCTGGTTTATTTTGGGAAAAGCTGTAATCTGATGTATTTTGGGGCTTCTATGTAACTTGAATGTGAAATTTAGGGATGACACTCTGATCATCAAGTTGTTTTGTCTTTTTTTTTTTTTTGAAAAGTTAAGGTAAGAAATTTATTGATAATAGAAGAGTTACAACAGCTTCCCGGTGAACCTCACCGAGGAGAGATACAGCTTACAAATCCCAAATTGATTGAGAGCTAAGAAGCTGAAATACATTCTGGTTTTT
This sequence comes from Nelumbo nucifera, assembly GCF_000365185.1. The sequence goes on from NW_010729109.1 coordinate 2,317,197, forward strand.
AAATTCGGATAAAACAGAAAGCCAAGAGGCAAGCCTATTCACTGCAATCCGTATTAGGTCTTCGGGATCTCTAGCTTTGTTGCAGAACACTCGATTATTCCTTTCTGACCATGAAGACACTAAAATCACTGCAGGAATAGTTTTACAGACCAGCTTCCCTTTCTTTCTCAGACCAGGTAACTTCCAACAGCACAAAACATCCTTGAAAAACCCAGGCATGACCCAGCTAATGCCAGCCGCCTTGATGAAGTGCTCCCAAATTTTAGCAGACACAGGACAGTGAATGCTGAGATGATCCAGTCTTTGGCAACAGTCCACATAGGCCACAATTCAAATCTGAAATCTGGACTCCATGCCTAGCCAGATTAGCTCTTGAGAGACATTTATTTAAAGCCAGCACCCAGACAAGAAAGTTATCCTTAGAGGGGCTAGTTGGATTCAACACCTGCTTACTAGGGAAGCCAATAGTGTTGCCTTGATTCAGTTTAGAAGCCATGGACTTGACTGAAAAAACAGCCATCTCCACTCCATTTCCACTTCCACTCATCCTCCACATTTTCTGAAACAGACCGACTTTGCAACAGCTGTAATAGCTCCAGCAGCTGGTCCAATTCCCAATCATAGAGGTTYCGTCTAAAGAAGGGGCACTAAGCAACTGAGTCTTCCATCCAATCATAGGAATCAGCAACTGAAGCATCAGGGTTAAGGGCACACTAAAAGAGACTAGGGAAGGCCTCGGCAAGAGGGATGTTCAGACACCAGGGTTCTTTCCAAAAGCTCAATCTATTACCATCCCCAATTTTGTACTCCAGCCCTTCTGAGAATGCAGGGAAAGCCTTCATAATGCCCTTCCACAGAGAACATCCCCACACTTGAAAGGAATCCAAAGATTTCCAATTGCCCCAGTCCACACCATATTTAGCAGCTATTAGAGTCCTCAACCAAGCATCTCTTTCAGAGCCGAATCTCCAAATCCACTTAATCAAGAGAGCAGAATTAAAGACCTTTAACTTCCTTATTCCCAGGCCCCCTTCCTTCACAGGAAAACAGACCTGGTCCCAATTTACAAGATGGATTTTCTTATCCTCTTCCCAGCCCCTCCACAAAATAATTATTTCAAGAGATTCCAATTTCTTGGATACTTTGGAGGGTATGGGAAAGAAGGAAAGAAAATAGGTAGGAAGGTTTAACAAAGTGCTTTTTAGAAGGGTCACTCTGACCCCTGAGGGGAGGTATTTGGCCTTCCATGAAGCCAGCTTCTTCTCCATTCTCTCCACAACTAGTGCATTTTTCCCCAAGAGGGGGCCCCAAATATTTCCCTGGGAGATGATTCACCTGACAAGCCAAAATCTCAGCCAAATCATCCAGATTGTCAACTTGCCCTACAGGAAAAATTACACTTTTCCCTGAGTTTACTTCAAGGCCTGACACAACTTCAAACCAACACAGGATGCCAAGCATAGTTTCCAGCTGATCTGGGGAAGCATCAATAAAGCATAGGGTATCATCAGAAAATTGAAGAAGATGAACCTTCTTCCCACCTGGAGAAATCTCAAATCCATCCCACAAACCATCTACAACAACCAACTTACTGAACTGAGAAAAAAACTTCCATGAGGCAGATAAAAAGCAAGGGGGAGAGGGGATCCCCTTGCATAATACCTCTAGAACTTTCAAAGAAGCCCACCACTTTCCCATTGATTAAAACTGAAAATTTAGGAGAAGTAACACAAATTTTCATCCAGTTCCTCCATTTACACCCAAAATTCATTTTTCAAGCACAAAATCAAGACATCTCCAGTTTACATGATCATGCGCTTTCTCAATATCCAATTTGCAGACCAGATCAGGTTTACCATCCCTCCTGCTAGAGTCAATTAGCTCATTTGCAATAAACACACTATCTAACATTTGTCTTCCTGGGACAAAGGCACCTTGGTTTTCAGAAATCACATTGGGCAATACCATTTTCAACCTCTCAGCCAAGACTTATGCCAGGATTTTACAAAAACTGTTGAGGAGGCTTATAGGCCTGAATTCCTTTTAAGTTCACAGCCCCAGCAACTTTGGGGATAAGGGTAATAAAGGTGGAATTCAAGTCCTTTAAGTTCACAGCCCCGGAAATTCTGATCATCAAGTTGTATCAACTACTTTTTAATAAAATTTAATAAATTTATTTTCTTCTGATCAAAAAAAAATATTTTGATAGTAATTTTTTAAAAATATTGACTACAAAATGCTCAACAGTTTTTGTCCTGAGGCCCAACCTTGGTCCAGCCTACTGACTGAGCTATCTTGTGAGTCATGCATCCTGTTACAGGCAATGCTGTAGGCTTCTCTGTAATTGATGGTGTACCAACACACAGCACACTTGGATGTTGCATATGGCAGTTAGGGATGAAATTGGGAGGATTCTGATTGAGAAGATGATATGGATCAGAACTTTCTGGAAGATTCGGCAAGATAATAGTGGATGCAATTGCAGCTGGTGGCACAGATGTGGGATTCAACAGCTTCAAGGAAGTAGAGGGCACCAGTGGCAACAATAACAGCAATAGTAAGGGATCCCAAAGGAGACAGCAACATGAGACTGGGCAGTGAGTAGGCCTTCTAGGAATTGTGAAGACTGATGTGGATGTGGTTGATGCACAGGGTGTTGATGTTGGAGGAGAAGTGGATAAGGCCATGGACCTCATAGCCCTTGTTGAGAAGGAACTCAGTAAGGTAGGAAACATCTTAGCCAGTTTTACCAGCGACCAAGGCTAATCTGCAGCTTTGTAGAGTTGTTGACATTGTGTCACTACCATCAATTATAGCAGATGCAGTTCCGGATTGGGACAAGTCATTTTCAGATGATGCAATTTTTCATTCTTGCTACTTATAAATTTATACTCCTAGTTTTCTCACTCTAATTTTTAGAGAGGTTCAGGTATATGCAGTCGAAGAGAATCACCTGATTGAATCATCCAAGACTCTGCCACCTACTGAATGGTAGAAAATGCACAAGAATCTAGCACGATATCAGAAACTTATAATGCATGCTTCTTTTTATTATAATAATACATGCTTGTGCTACTTTTAATATCTCCAAAGAGTTTATGAATCTTTTAAGAAACCTCTTCCAAAGGGATAACTTGAAGGCCTTTAGGGGCAGATGAGGTAATGAGCTCTATAGTAGGGATGCTTAGGGGTCCCAACTAAAAATCCCTGAAAATTGGATATTGTCTCCAACACTTTTTGCTCTTTATGTCATCCTTCCTCTAGTTCAAAAACTTATAATCCAGTTTTGTAGAGGGAGATGTAGCTCATAGGTTGGTATGAAGTCTAGGGACATGTAAAACAGAAGACAGAGTTATATAATTGGCCACTCTAACTGTCCCCTTCCCAACAATGGGCCTATGTGAACCATCTGCTGTAGAGACTCTGTCTCTACCAAAGCACAACTAATAGGAACTGAAAAAGGTAAGGGCATTAGTCATGTGCTCAGATTCTCCTGAGTCTATAATCCAGGGAGGTCCCTCCTTACTTGAAGTGGATGCAAAGTTTGCAGTTGCATATGAACTACCTGTATGTGCAAAGGAAGTGGTGTCCTTGGCTCCTGCATTCTGCTGTCCATCTGGAAGGTTAGAGCTAGGTGAATCTTTCTTACTCATAAGCTATCCAAATCTCTCCAATTCTATTCTCACTGCTGCTGCTGCAATGGATTCCCAATCAGTTTGGGAAAGAGGGGTCGAAGAGTCTCCTATAGTGGCTACATTTGCATTTCCCTTCTTATTCCTTATCCGAACAGGCATAAGATTTGGATGAAACTTCCAACAAGTGCCCCTGATATGCTTAGGCTTCTTGCAAGAATCACACACCAAGTCTTTCTTATCTTCCCTTCTAGTCTCACTACTCCCCCTATCTCCATTCAGCTTAGGTTTTGTTGTACCAACCATAGTCGACTGGTCAATCTCAAGCTGTCTCAGCATTACATTCCTCCTACTCTCCTCTCCAGAGACAAAAGCATAGGCCTGAGAGAGTGTCACACCCTCCCTAGAAAGAATATGCTACCTAGCAATGTCAAATTAAGGGTTCAACACTGCTAAGAACTCAAAAACCCTATTCCTCTCTACCAGTCTGTGATAAGTTGCTGCATCATTTACACTTTCCCATACCACAGTTTCCAAGTGGTCTATTTCCTGCCATAGGACTTTCAGCATGGAGAAATACACAGCAAGAGGTTTTTCTCCCTGTTTCACACTTATCACCTAATTTCTTAACTGATAGGCTCTAGCTTCATTTTGCTTCTGAGAGTAGGTTTCAGTCCCTCCATCCCAAATCTCCTTAGCAATATTAGCCCATAGGAATTTTTTTGCAATATGAGGTAACATAGAATTACACAGACAGGACATTACCATGTAATTCTCCTGCACCCATCGGGAAGAGTCTGTATCAGGTTTCTTCTCCTCCCTAGTGAGATACCATAATTTTCCACAGACACCAATAGCCATCTTAGTTGATTGTGCCCACTCCAAATAATTTGTACCATCAAGTTTTACTATAGTAATGATCTCAGACCCAAAAAAATCACTACTACCTCCAATACCCAGTCCCACAGTACCGGTAGATTTCATCTCAGTATTCCAACTCTCCATCTTACTTCAAACAGTTCAACAATAAGAAAAAGTAGATTAGAGACCTTCAAAAAATAATTTAATATCACACACACAGAAACCAACCCTTCCGGAAGAAAAAAACCCTAGCTAGAGAGAAATCTCTCTTCTCCCCACGCCTCCCAACAGAGAGAAGAGTGATTCGATCACTCCAAGAGGCTTAGAAAATTCCAAAAACCAAACTGCCCTCTTCGGAAAATCAAAAGAAAACTAACAATACTTGGGCGCCCAAGATCAGATCAAAAACAAAGCATCCAACTTTTCTGGGACTCTTCCCCATACTCTAATTCTTCCTGATTTTGATGTTGAGCAGTAGATCACCTTCCTGATGACTAGATCCCACCAAAAAATCCAAGAACTGGGCAATCTATAGCAGATCGATCAGCCCTTTCCTAGTTCATGCAGTCGGCTGATCTAGGGCTGCATGAGAATGCTTCAAGAAACCCTAGCCGATGCTCTAATACCAAGTAGAAATACGTTGAATAAAAAATATGAAAGAAAAGTAGTTTCTTGAAGAGAGAAGGAGAAGAAGAGAATAAGAGAAGTTGAAAAGAAAAGAGAGCAATAATCTGGCTGCCCCCTTCACTTATTATTTATACTAAAAATAATAGAACAGTACAAAGACAGCTATGCCCTTATAGGGTGGCAAAACATAAAACAGCATATATAACACTCAAAAACATAATAAAATTTGGACTCACATAACTACTATGATCCCCACCTCCTATCTAACAACTAACATAAAACATCTACTCAGAAAAACATCGTAAAACTGATTAATCTTCAACACAAGCTTGCACCATTCAGACTCAAAGTCATGTTCTCGCACTTGTCAGCCCAAGATTTTACAACCTTGAATTTTTGTTGATAAAAGGACACAAGATTATGTTTATTGCCTATAATAGAACCACCCATGTCTTTAATTATTCTCCACCCGGAATCAGAAGTATAGGTCTTTTCTTTACAAACTTAATTTCATCTATGGCTAGATTGACACTCCTGTGCCCGCTTGTCATGATATGCTTGTGCTACTCTTAATATGTCACTGGCATCAATCATCACTTTGACAAGCTCCAACACCACAGCCGTTACTTTTCTTCTTGCATTTTAAAGTCCAAGTTTGATAAGAAGGGAATATCCTAATAACTTCTTCGCATAGGAATGTCCAGTACTGCCACTGAATGTACATCACTCAGTCCAAATATACCCTTGATCAACTTCATCAATAAAAACACTTTTCTAACCCCATATTTCCAGGATCAAAACCCTCTATTGACCATAGGCATCCTCTTTCCATAGTCTTGTATCCTGTTGGAATTTTTCAATTCATTAATGTGACTCATCCCAGTATCTCTTATGTGATAAGAAAAACTATCAATTCATGCGGGCAGTTACAACCATTCACATTGTTGCTGCTAAAAACATCTTAAGATACCTCAAGTACACAATTACACATCATCAGTCTGTGTCTCCATCAAAAGCAATCTTTCATACTTGGCCTTCTGTGGTACTGATTGGGCTGGATGCCTCAATGGTTATTCTTCCTCCACCTTTGTTTTTGTATACTCATTTTCTAAATCTGCCTTTTGGCATTCTGAAGAGCATCTCATTGTTTCTAACTACAGAGCAAAGACCAAATTTTATGATATTGACTTTTACCCAACCCTTTTGCACTGCTTTATGATAATATTAGTTCAATTCACTTTGCTGCAACTCCCGCCTTTTGTGCTTGTCCAAACGCATTAAAATTGATTGTCATTTTGCTCACAAACAACTAGTCACATTGATTGCCATTGGCTTTGTTAATGGTATTGATCAACTCCCTGAGGTTTTCAGTAAATGTCACACATTGGTTTGTCTTTTACAGCTTCAGATCAACCTCTACAATCTTCATCCAGCACAATCAGCTTGCAGGGAGGATAAGAAACATAAATGTGATTTCATTTATTTGAATTTTGCACTGGTGCATATTTTCCAAATATGCATTGAAATTACTATGTGATGTCAATTGGCCTTTGTCGTAATTCCCTTAGGGTTTTGATAGTCAATGGAAACATTCTCTAAGTAAAGCTTTAAGAGTTATTCATAATTCACACAATTTAATACTAGATACCCTCTAAAATCTTGCTGATCAAAAAGAGATATTAAAGCATGTATTTACCTATCAAACATGTCCTACAAGGAGACACCTAATGCTGAGTTTGGGTAAATAGTATCTTACACATTGCTGCAACCATGAAAGTTTTAACAACTGATTTTACAAGTAGGACCAAATTATTTTTTGAAAACTCYCATCTGTGAGGATAGGTGGCACAGACTGTGATGTGCCAAGCGTTGGCAGTTACTAGCAAATCCGGACTCCATTCTAATGTCTAGCGACCTTAATTCTGTTTAGTTGAATAGTTCGATATGAATTATTTAAGGGGGTATTCTCCAATATGTATGATTTTGCTTTTCCAAAATAAAAGCAGCTGCACAGTTCTTTTTGTTTTGAAAAACAAAATCATACATATTGGTGAACAACCCCCCCCCCCCACTAAAATAAGAAAAAGAAAAAAACGTCCTGAAACGTTTCTGGTTAACTTCACCGCAACCACAATCCAGTTACTTTTACTGAGCAAACACTATTCCTTCTCTGCCCTCCAAAATACAGAAACTGTGGTCACCAGAAACAAATTGTTCATTAAGCAGCCATATATCATACTGAGACGTGAACAAGAACCACGACTAGTCTAACGTTCAACTAGCTCTAAAGTCTAAAATCGAATTAGAGAATTTTCAACTATCAAACTAATTGAATAAACTAAAGACTCACTCCCCAAGTTCAAGAATTGATAAAAACATGAAAATAATAACTCGTTTCGACCAATTTCATGAAACGGAGAAGCAACAACCACCAACCTGAGGAAGAACTCCCTCTGTTAGATAAAGAACTGCCCACTGCCTCTCTGCTTCCCAATTCACGGCCACTGCCGCCTTCAACAATTTCCACTCCATGTCCAATAGAGACCTCACCTGAAGAACTATCAGAAGAACTCCCAGGATGCTCCCCCGATTCCTCCATCCTCGCTACCGCCAATTGGCTCTCAGCTTTGAAATAATCGATGCAACCTCCCAGAAATATGGTAAACAGACTGAAAGAAGCAAAGTTGCTCCACTTACCTATTCCTTTTTGTAGTATAACCAAAATTAAAACCCTACAAACAAGATTTACGTGGCGGATTTTTGGAAGTTGGGTGGCCGGAAATGCAGTTGTTGGGATCGTACTTGAACGTGGARGGTGGTCCGGTCGGTTCAAGTATGACGGTTGCCAGGTGGCCCACAGGTCAGTGGGGAACGGATCGAATGTAGGGATGATTTCTATATATGTATATGTAAGTTATAAAAAAGTTAAATTGGATAATATATAAATATTAATATATTAAGCTTCGTTTGATTTATAGTTAAAATTAGAATTTAAATCTGAAATTTAAACTTTTTTGTCTTAGACAGGAGGGAATGGCCATTCCGTCAAATGGAAGAATTTATATCAATATTTTACATTTTTTGGTAATCATATAGATATATAATATTTGGTTATATGATATTATATTTTATAAAATATATCAATATATTAATATTTATATATAATATGTATGGCATGTATAAATTACATATATGTATTTTACCATATAAATGGCATGTATATATAATACAATATATTATACATAAAAAATTCTATATATGTTATTTGTAATTTTGATTATAAAGTTAAACTAAAATTTTATTTTTTCAAATATAAATAGTATTTAATACATATAAGCCAGCCTAGATGTCTAAGCTAGCCCAACTCATGATTGGGCTTAGACATGTATTATTAGGCCTGAGGTTTGGGCCAATCCGGGCCCGAGCAGGCCTCAAGGCCAATAATACCCTATAACAACCAGGCATGGTCTGGCCCACGATTATCCCTAAATCAACATTAACTAAAATCTAAAAATGACATTGTTACCATATTTTATGAATAAAATTAGTTGAAAATTAATTATATGAAACTTGAACTTGTGAAAATTAGTAAAAACACAATAATAAAATTCAATCAACTTTACTAATAGGTACAATATTTAAGCACATACGAGTATATATATATATATATATATCACATTATATTAGATTGAATAGGTGTTCATCCACATTCAATCTAAATTACAAAAGGGGTGAATTTGAGTCACCCTTAAATGGGATCAAATGTGAATTCGGATTTAGAAAATCAAATACTCGTTGTGCCCTTGTAGGTTAGCATGTGCGTTCTTTAAAACAAACTAGGAAATGTGAACATACCGGCAATTTTAGTAGATGATGATGAAAATTGTAATAATAGTAATAATGTATGTTCAGATATTTTTATAATTATTTCTATATATATATATATAAAATGATTCTTACTTATCATATTTATTTTTGTTTAATATGATGAATATGTAATATTAGGGATGTGTTCAAATTCTTTTTTACAAAATTTATTTTCTTTGTAGTTTTCTGTGTTAAAAGACTTAAAAATCCCCTGAGATTTAAGATAAATAATTATACCCCCTCTAATTTTTTACAGTACTTAAACATCCCCTATCAAAACAAGACACTGTTATATATGATAGAATCAATTAAAAGACCTTTTTGCCCTTTATTATATTTTAAATTTTCAAATAAAAGCCATTTTCAAATTAAACACCTTTTTATTACAAATTGTAAGGAAATAGTGAAATACATGAATAGTGTAGGCCATAAGTGTGATAAATAATAATTATTTCTATTAATTAATAATGAAAGTGTAATGCAAATTTAAAATTGACCAAAAAAATGAAATTGTTTTCCTATTTGGTAGTAGATCAACGGTTCAATTTTTAGGTTAAAATGTGTCAATCTTGATGTCATAATTAAATAATTAAAACAAAAAAAATGTAAAAACACAAAGTTTGAAAACAGACATAAATTTTGTAGAAAACATTTAGAAACATCTTTAAATTTGCATTATGAAAATTTGACATTTGCTACATCGGTGAACCATTTCTCCCAATGACATTGACGTGGAGCTGATTTGTACCAAACAGATTGCACACACAAGAAAAATGATTATGAAAATCACCTTAGCAAATAGCAAAAAAGGTGAAAACGTTGCTTTACTGCCTACCTAGCAAAAATAGAAACAGTAGCAAACATATTAAAATGGCAAGGCCCAAAAATGGTAACATGGGCTTTTTTTTTGAAAATCAGGCCCAAAAAACACCCGCGTTATCAAAAACCAACATAGAAAGAAGTCTATATGGAATTGCCTCCAGTGGTGAACTTCCATAACAGTGAAGGGAAAGTTTGTCGTCTAAAGAAGGCTTTGTATGACCTTAAACAATCTCCTAAAACTTGATTTGATAGATTTAAAATGGCTATTTTGAAGGTYGGATTTTCACAATCTCAAGSTGATCATACTTTATTCATAAGAAGAGTCAATGATCGTGTGACTATGAGGGGTGATCATGGGTTGGGCCAAGTTTAACACTAATGATAAGTGCTTTAACCTAGGCCCCGACCCGACCCAACCCGCACCTCGGGCCTAGTTTTCAAGCCCAAGCCTGGCCTTACACGAGCCCTGGCCAGGCTTACGAGTTTTCCAGGCTTAATGAGAAATGAGTTTAGGCCTTTGACATCCAATAATAAAAATTTAATTATTTAAAATTTTATCTTAAATTAAATAAAATATAATACATGTAAAAAAATACAGAACAAACCCAAGGTAAGTTGGGCTTGGCTAAACTTTGGGCCTATACACAAAAAAAAAGTGTGGGCCTTATTTACTTCTTATAGTTGCTTTTGCTTGGCTTACCTATCCTTTTATTGATGAAGGCAAGACCTCCATTCCCATTCTTGAGCAATGTGAGACTTGGAATAACACTAAATACTAAGTGCTACCATTAAGTATTTTTCCAAGTTCCACATTGCTTACACAATGAGAATGAAGGCCTTGCCTTCATTTGTACAAGGCCTTGCCTATGAGGACAATTTACATGCTTGGGTTGGCTTAAGTGTTTACACATGTCAACTAATTAATATTTATTTATATGCTAAAACTTAAAATTTTTATATCTTGTATAAAATAATAAACAATTAGTATAAAATGAACATATATAATATAATGCTATAATGTATATTTAAAAATAAATATATTATATTATATTGCGGGTTGGGTTGGGCTTGAAGTATTAGGCCTAAGCCCGACCCGATATTTCCAAGCTTGATGTGGGCCTGGGCAGGGCCGGACCAAGAATGATTAGCCCTAAACTATGTTAATTGCATATGTTGATGATATTATTGTTACTGGGGACGATGGGGACGATGTCCTAGAAATCAATAAGTTGAAATCCTTCATTTCTTTTAAATTTGAAATTAAGGATCTTGGTGATCTCAAGTATTTTCTTGGGATTGAAGTTGCAAGATCGGAAAAGAAATTTTCATTTCTTAGAGAAAATATGTTCTAGACTTACTCCATGAGGTTGGAAAATTTGGGTGCAAGCTTACTAAAACCCCAATTAATTCTAATCACAAGTTAAGTGCTACTGTTGGAGATATTCTCCCATACACTTATCAAAGATTAGTTAGTCAGRTCCTTTACCTCTAGTTGACTAGATCTGACATATCCTATGTAGTTGGTGTGGTAAGCCAATATATGTCTAAGCCAAGGACCTCTCACATGCAAGATGTCAATAGAATTCTTGTATATTTGAAGGGATGTCATGGCAAAGGGATGATATATTTCGACCATGGACATTTGAAGGTTAAGGCTTGTACAGATGCAAACTGGACAGGATTTGTTAATGACAAGAGATCTATAATTAGCTATTGTACTTTAATAGAAGGCAATGTAGTTTCGTGGAGAAGCAAGAAACAATCAATTATTGTTCATTCTAGTGCAGAGGTAAAGTATAGGGCAATGACATATAGAGTGTCTAAGTTGCTTTGGTAAAATAACTTATTGGCATAATAGGAATTCAATAGATACACCAATGAGACTTTACTATGACAACCAAGCAGCTATAAACATTGTTCTTAATCTTGTACAATATGACCGATTGATTGTATAAAGCATATTGAACCAATATGACATTTCATTAGAGAAAAGATAGCCAGTGGAGAAATTTGCCTACCCTTTGTGAGATTAGGAAAACAACTTGTTGATTGTCTAACCAAAGGAGTGCACAAAATAAAGTTTGACAATAATTTAGGCAGTTGGGCATGATAGACATCTATGCTTGGCTTGAAGGAAAGTGTTGTGAATACATTGTAACGGCTTTTTTGTCTTTATTCTCCTCTTGTATTTGGGCATCCAAATAAGGGAATTATTGTAATTGTGTTCTCATATTAGAAATATTTTGTTTGTGGGTGTAAATAGTGATGAAGGGCAATTTGATCCTCTAGTGACATCGTGACATGTGGCACCCTTGAACCGACACATGACACCTCAGTGCCACGTAGGCAATGACCTCGGATACACCTTATGCACGCTGTAAGAGAGTTTTGACACCACCTCGACAGGGCCGATTTGTAGGCACCTTGGCATAAGGCCCAGTTGGCGACCTGCATGACGTGGTGGCCGACCTCCTTTACATGTGAGCAATTATCTCCGAGTCCTCTGGGATCATGTTGCCTCATCGACGAAGCTAACTCCCCACCCTGCCCGCTTCGGAGGCAACTAGATAAGTTCTATCACTTTATGCAAAAGCTGTCTTCAAGCGTGAAACCATCTCCGGGCAAGGCAAACCAGTAAGCCACGTCCACCTGGAGATCTCGGATGCGCTATGTTAAGTCCATGGCGACTTGTACCTATATAAAGGCATCCCATTGATCAGAAAAGGTACGCGTGATTTAGCTATTCTAGCTCTCTTGCTTTCTCACTTTCTAGCTCTCAATACACTCTTCGCTGACCAAAGCATTGGAGTGCCCCCCCCGGTACTCTAACTATCTCTTGTAGCTCGACCAATCGACCTCATTAGCCCGATGCCTAAGCTGTCTTCTAGCAAGGAGCTACCAAATCGCGCACCATCAAATAGTATTCAACACACCACATTCAAACAAACATTCTTCTTCTTCTTCTTCTTCTTCTTCCATTCTTACAAGTACTTAAAATCCTTCATTGTTTTTGAATTCAAGATTAAGGATCTTGGTGGTTTCAAATATTTTTTTGGAATTGAAGTTAAAAGATCAGAGAAATGATCTTTATTTCATAGAGAAAACATGTTTTTGATTTGCTCCAAGTAGTTGGAAAATTAGGGTGTAAGCCACTTGAAAATCCAATAACCCTAACTTTAAGGTTAGTGCTACTAATGAAGATGTTCTTCTAGATAGAGGGGTCTATCAAAGATTGACTTTTTTATTTTGTCTAACTATACTTGACATATTTTATGCAGTGGCTATGATGAGCCAATATTTGCATCAATCCAAAACTTCTCACATGTAGGCTATTAATAGGACTAATATTGTTTATTTGAAAGGATGCCTTGGTAAGGGAATATTATACTCCAATCATACATCTAAAGATTGAAGCCTACATAAATGCACATTGAGTAAGGTTAGTTGGTGATAAAGAGATCTACATCTAACTATCGTGCTCTAATTGGTGGCAATGTAATATCATAAAGAAGCAAATAGTCAGTTGTTGCATGTTCTAGTGTAGAGATAGAGTATAGGGCAATGGCTCATGATGTGTTTGATTTACTATGGTTGAAGACCTTGTTAATGGAGATAGGCATTCAAGCTAATAGCCCAATGAGACTCTACTATGACAACCATGAATTTATAAACAGTATCCATATCCTTGTTTAACGTGACCATAAACATATTGAAGTGGATACATTCATTAGAGAGAAAATAGCTAGTGGGGAGATATGAGGCAGAGAATAGGGCAATGACTCATGATGTGTTTGATTTACTATGGTTAAGACCTTGCTAATGGAGACAGGAATTCAAGCTAATGCCCCAATCAAACTCTATTGTGACAACCATGCATCTATCAACATTATCCATAACCTTGTTTAACGTGACCATACAAAACATATTGAAGTAGATAGACATTTTGATAGAGAGAAGATAGATAATAAGGAGATATACATACCCTTTGTGAGATCAAAAGATCAAGTGGCTAATTGTTTCACTAAAGGAGYTCACAAGCCAAAGTTTGATAAAAATCTAGGCGAACTGGGCTTGATAGACATCTATCTTAGCTTGAGGAGTGTTGAGAATATGTTTGTAAGGGCTGTTTAGACTTTTTTATCATTTTGTATTTGGGCGCCCACTTAAGGGCTTATTGTAATTTATAAACATATCTTTATGAGGGTGTGAACAGTTGCTGGGGCTTATTGTATTTGGGCGCCCACTTAAGGGCTTATTGTAATTTATAAACATATCTTAAGGGCTTATTGCACACCTCTCGAATCATGACTATCTTCCCTCCTCCTCCTCCTCCTCCTTCTTCTTCTTCTTCTCATCTTACAACTATTTTGAAAGGATGTGAATAGTAGCATGCTATTAGTGTGTTTTCTTAAGAATCGATTCTAATTGGAAGCGAACTTTTTTCATTTATAAGAATTTAGTTGTTAAACTATATTTTATTAATGAATTATGCTGTAAAATGGCTATCCAAACATCATTACAGTCCTGAGAAACAAAAGAATAATGAGAAATGACTTTTTAGAGTGATGCCAAACAGGGAAGGAATCATGAGAAATTATTTTCTAGAGTAATGCAAAATGGGACCTAATATGTTGAATGTTTGATTCATCTGTTCCCAGCTACAAAGCCTAAGTAGATTAGGGAATTGATGAAGGTAGATGGGCTTATAAAAGATGAAGTCAAAAGCCATTTAAAGTTTGTATCATTATCTATGAATTCTAGATTAAACATGAATCTTCTAATTAACATTTCTTATCAGAAGCACAGCCTGAAGAATTGAAAAATGTTTTGATACTCTAACTTCTAATGGAATAGGAGAATCAAAGCTTTTGCCAGGATATATTACCATAAATCGATACCGAGGAGCTTGACTGTCTTTACTACTAATGGTGTCGATGGATCCAATGATTAAACACTTTCTCTCATTAGTAGCTAGTTTAATCCTGATGTCTCTTAAAGTGACAAATAAGAGAAAGAAGAATAAGAAATTAGGGGCAGAATTGAATTCTTTATAAATATAAGATGCCTAAAACGAGTTTTGATGGGCTCCCCACACTCAATCCCCTATTCGCAGTTCATGGGAGGGATGGACTGGGGGACACCTATGGGGCGTGCTCCACGGGGAGTCCAACTCGTCTCGCCCAAAACATTAATCACAGAGTGCCTATTTTGTGTCAAGTGGAATCACTTCACATGGTATTCTTAACTAATTTTAGATACTATAGGTATATAGGTAATTAAAACAAGTATGTCACATGGGAACTGAAGGAGGAGGAATAATGTAGAGGGTGTTTGAAACCCTTGGCATTTATTCAGTAAATGCTGCTACATAGGTGCCATTTTAGCAGTTTTTCTTTTCTGTTTTTTTCGTATGTATCGAGAATAGCAAAAGCTGATTTTAATTTCTATACACTTATCATTTGAGAAAGTTATTTTTTAAAGCATTTTTTCAATGTTATAATGATGTGATACCTAGTGGCGTCTTATTGTCACAAACAGTTGTAAATAAATAAACTACAAACATTAAATGAAAAAATGTAAATGAACCAAACACAGCACTGCCCACTTGGCTTATTTGCCCTCCATCACATTCATCCAATCTTGATTCGCTTTTTCATACGGCATGCGCAGGGCTAAAGGCTAAAACCGAGAATCATGTTCTGATTGAGTGACGAGGAAGATGTTTCACCTTTCACGTGCGACTGCAGTTGACTGTTAAAGGCACAGTTGGGAGCGTCGTGTTGGTTATCCCCACCCATTGCCATTGCTGTGGACGTCCATTCATCTAATTCTAGGTGGGGCCATGACAATTCATCAAAGTTTTGATTTCGTTGTTTTTATTCGGCGTTACGACATTATTGTAGCAAAATTGGTTTGTTCGATCATATTTTTTTTGCTTCCATGGTATAGGTGCTTCCGCGTTGGATCTTTACTTAAACGTCACCAAAACGAAACCACAATTACAATTTACACGTGACCTCAGCTTCCAACTTTTAACTCCCCTCTCTCTCTCTCTCTCTCTCTCTCTCTCTATCTAGTACTACATTGTTTTATTAATGCTCTAACTGCCATTAAAGAGCTATCTCCCTGCCTCTCTCTTTCTCTCGGCAACAGATTTGCGAAAGAGACCAAGATGCAGTACAAAAACCTGGGCCGATCTGGTCTGAAAGTGAGTCAGCTTTCCTACGGAGCATGGGTGAGCTTCGGAAACCAAGTCGATGCCAAGGAGGCCAAGTCCCTGCTCCAATGCTGCCGAGACCACGGCGTCAACTTCTTCGACAACGCTGAGGTCTACGCCAATGGCCGTGCCGAGGAGATCATGGGCCAAGCCATCCGAGAGCTGGGCTGGAAGCGGTCGGATATCGTGGTATCCACCAAGATCTTCTGGGGTGGTCCAGGTCCTAATGATAAGGGATTGTCTCGTAAGCACATAATTGAGGGAACTAAAGCTTCCTTGAAGCGTCTCGAAATGGATTACGTTGATGTCATATATTGTCACCGGCCGGATATTTCGACTCCGATTGAGGAGACGGTCAGGGCTATGAATTATGTGATCGATCATGGATGGGCGTTCTACTGGGGTACTAGTGAGTGGTCAGCTCAACAGATCACTGAGGCTTGGGCTGTTGCTGAAAGGTTGGATCTTATTGGCCCAATTGTTGAGCAGCCGGAGTATAACCTATTTTCTCGGCACAAGGTGATACAAATTCAAGTATTCTTTTTATTTTTACTTTTTGAACTTCTTGATTACTTACTCCCATTTAAATGAGATAGTTGTGATCCTCACTGTATAGCATGTCCACAAATTCTATGACCCATTGTCAATGTCCATGAAGCATTGACACTGTCAATCTGTTTCTCAATTACAAGGAAACTTGGGCTTCTTCTTTAACATAAGTCTAAATAGAAGTTGACTAATATTAGAAGACTTAATACGAGCTTGTTCTCTTTATCATAGTGGTTGAATGAAAAGATAAATCTTGTTGGTTCGTTTTGTAACTTATGTATCATATCTTATTAGTTTATTTTGTAACCAATGTACCAGTGATACTTCAGAGGTCTGGGTAGATTCTATACCAACTAAGTCAGCCATTTGATTTTCATATTGTTAATAGTTAGACAACTGATGTGTTTTAGGAAAAGAAAATTTTGAGAGATATTGTTCATTTTCTTTCATCTTCTGATCAATGTATTGATCAAATTTAGAGGTATATATGTACTTAACCACTTCTATTTTCATATGCTTTTATTAATATCTCTAGTGGTTCTTATCAGAACTGCAATAGATATATTAACTACGAAATAATGATTGTCACAACTGA
Source organism: Nelumbo nucifera (assembly GCF_000365185.1). The sequence continues at coordinate 2,334,367 of NW_010729109.1, forward strand.
TAATACGGGACTATGAAGATGCATTTTTCTAATATCTCTAGTGGTTTTTACCAGAACTGATAATACACATTTTCATATGCTTTGATGCTTTTATGTTAATACTTAATATCTCTAGTGGGAAGCATGTACAATTCTGATAATAACCACGAAGTAAAGATTTCACTTGAGAAAGACACGCTTTGTATAAATGGTTAACAAATAATATGAATCTGTTTATACAATGGGTGGGGAGAGATGCCAATGCATTGGTGATTGTTTAGTTAAGCAGGGGGCACATAGGGGTCAGTTTTACTGGGCTCAGTTGTAATTGTTTGATATAATTTTCTTTTAGGGTGAGGCTTCACTTCATGCCTCTCCCTGGAATGCTTGTAACAAAATTTATCTTTACTGATATCAATGAATTTTCACTTATAAAAAAAGGCACACCATGTATAACATAAAAGCATCATAAAATTCATATTATCTCATCATCATCCAAGCCTTATCTCAACTATATGGGCCGGAGCATATTATCTCATTGACAAAATTAAAAAAGTACTTTGAATTTAGTGTCTCACTTAAGAAAGCTATGGGGATGAAAATAGAACTGGTTCAATGTTTGTAAGTCCCAAGTTATTGACAACAGCATTACCTAAAAAAGTTATTAACAATACATAGACAACATAAATGATATGACCTAAATCATATATGTGCAAATGTTCACAGACACCATGAATTCACAGCTAGAATTGGCAAATATACTGGCAAAAAGCAATATTTATTAGGTTCTAATTTCAGCATGCCCCATTTTTGGTGAACTTCTCTCTTCCCTAACTATTAGTTAAAAAAATCCTGTTATAAAAGATAAAGTTGCCTGGTGTATTAACTTTTATCATTTCAAGTGTCTTTATCATCTTTTCACTTGGGATGTGCCTGATTCTTAATGATTAGATGTACCCAAATCAGTCTCATCATGCAACATACTGCTCACATATAACTTACCTGGACCAACTGACCAAGATTAACTGGGTTTGTCTGGCCCAACACAACCAAGATGATGGGTTCATATTGGTCTATACTGTGGCATAAAAACATATACTCAGTCCATTCCAAAAAYTGGGCTGGGGTGCTGGGTCAGAGCTCTGTACTACCTATTGCAACCCCAATACCTTATGTTGCACATGCATAGGTCGGTGTGATTGATGTCCAAATTCCACACTCATAATCAATCTGTGACTGTCTTAATTCTGATGAAGTAGGTTGGTGGTGTCTATACACCTCCATTGTTGTGTTTTCAGATACATAGAACACATATGGTAATTGAGATCTAGGCATTGGTAAGGTAATATGGGAAAGAAAATAGAGTAAAACATGGAAAGAGTAGAATGGTGGAACTAATTTACTCATATGCATGCATGTCTGTGTGTATGTATACATGCATGTATGTATACACACATCTTCTAAGTTGTGAATAAAAGTAACTTTTCTTGATAGACTTCTTATCATTAAATGTTAGATATGACTTTAGGTTTTCTGTGTTGGTGCAGGTTGAATCTGAGTACCTACCTCTTTACAGCAACTACGGTCTAGGTCTTACTACATGGAGTCCACTTGCTTCAGGGGTTCTTACTGGAAAATATAGCAAGGGAGTAATTCCGTCTGATAGTCGATTTGCAATAGAGAACTATAAGGTAAATGTGCACTTTTAGATTTACAAAATGCATGCATTTTTCACTGTTACTTCGTAGCCTCATTATTATTTGGTTTCCAAGAAATAAAGATACATGTCTTCTTTGGTATTACAAAGTCAAAAATGGATATGGAGACACGTTAATAGCACAAATTTATTCAGTGTATTCATATGYTGCTGGTTATAATTTGGAATTGTTTCATGTGAAACAAATAAAATATAGGAATGGATTTAGATAAGTTTTTATGCATGGAAATTGTAGAATGGTTTATTAGCTCAATAGAAGTATTGAATATTTTTGACATGTGAGTATGACATGGGCCAGATGAAACTTGGGAAAATGCTGCATAGTTTGTTTATGATCTTGGTGTTCTAGTTTTTCTTCTCAGTTCTTGAAATTTCTTTTCTTTTCTTCGTTTCAGAAAGTTGTGGCATAAATCTGATCATGCATTCAAATGACTATGCTCTTGTTGGTGGGCACACAAATTCAAGTGAATATTATGATTTGAAGATTCACCGTATTAGYATGATGATCACCTTTATTAATTTTTTTTATTAGATTACATGAAAAGAATGGTATACAATATATTCTGCAAACCATAGCTTTGATTGACTAGCCCTAGCTATTCCTTTTTGCATTCTATTTACAGAATCCCTCCTTGGAGGATTAAACCCCAGTACATTTGGCTTCTGGGTGCTCCCCTTTTAGCTAACCATCAGCCAAGTAATTTGCTGATCTCATTGTCCACTGTCCAATTGTATAGTTCTATCCATCTTTTGGCCAGTCTCTTGTGAGCCACCCCGGAATTATTCAAATCCTCTTCCCACCACAATGTCCGTAAAGTTTTAAGATTTAGCCCATCTCAGCTCATAATAAGCTGCAAGTATTTATGCTTGAATTAACTCCTCATGGCCAATGGGTCCAGAAAATAGAGTTAATATATTAACATCAGCATCTCTGAGTCACATTTCTTAATTCTGAGATGGGTTCTGGATTCACTCGATTGCCAGACAGGTAAAGAATTGTTTGATTCAGTAAGTTTCTTCTATTAATCTTTTGTTATTTGAATCTTTTAGGGTGATGGATATTCTAAGTCAAAATATAACCATTTTCTCATTATTAATTACTCAAGTTCAGGTGGACTTTAACCTATTATTCCAAGTGCCTTCCAAACAAGTCAAATCTAAATATTCTTTTTAATGATTGATGCACTATGCTGAGAGTGGGACTCTATTCTCTTCTTTTCCTTTTCTTTATGGGGTTTATCATCATTTTTATTGTCTGTCAACAGACCCAGAGCAGAATACAAAATTCTAGGATGAAGAATGGATGCTTTGACCCTACCCCAAAGGTCCTTTATATAGAAAGTGAAAGTTACAGAAATTACAAAGAGGCCCTTCTAGGGCAACACAATTTAGAGAATTTACAAGGAGGCCCTTGCAGGGCTGAAGTAAAAATAATAATAAATAAGAAAACAATACAATAAGGACTACAATAAAACGGTACATCAGGGAGTTTCTTCACACTCCCCCTCAAATTGATGCAGAGGCATGAGCATCAGTTTGCTTACAAGAAATAAGTGCCTGGATCTCGTCATGGCCTTTGTGAAGATGTCAGCAACTTGCATATCAGAGGCAACACGAGGGAGAGAGATTGAGTTTGCAAGAAACAGATCATGGATAAAGTGGTAGTCCACCTCAATATGCTTTGTCCTTTCATGAAAGACAGAATTAGAAGCAATTTTATTAGCACTAATGTTATCCGCATATAGAGGAATGGGCGTAGGAGAGGGATGTCCCAACTCCTGAAATAAAGGTTGAAGCCAAACAACTTCACTACAAACAGATGACATTGCCTTGTACTCTGCTTCTGTAGAGGACTTGGAAACAGTCTGTTGTTTCTTGCACTTCCATGATATTAGAGAGTCACCCATGAAGACACACCATCCGGTAGTGGAGCGTCGTGTGTCGGGGCATCCAACCCAATTTGCATCAGCATAGGCTTTCAGTTGGAGAGAAGAAAATGAATAGAAGAAAAGAACCTGTGATAAAGAACCTTGAATATAGCGGATGATTCGATGCACCGCAGTCAAATGAGGTTGACGAGGTGCAGAGACAAACTGACTAACAACCTGAACTATATCTGAGATGTCAGGACGAGTCATGGTCAGATAGATGAGAGATCTTACAAGTTGCCGATAGAGGGAAGCATCAGGAAGCAGGGGGCCTTTTGATTTGGATAATTTGACATTCAACTCCAAGGGAGTATAAACCTGTTTATTATCACTGAGGTTGGCCAACTTAACAAGATCAAAGGCATACTTGTGTTGGCAGACAAAATAACCTCGGGAGCTCCGTTACACTTCAAGTCCCAAGAAATAGTTAAGAAGGCCAAGATCCTTCATGTGGAAGGAACTATGGAGAAGAGACTTGAGGTCCTGGATTCCTTCTATATCATCTCCACTCAATAGTATGTCATCCACATACAGTAAGAGAATGGTAAGGCCCTGGGGTCTTTTTCGAACGAAGAGAGAGTAGTTCGATGCACTTTGGCTATATCCGGCTTGCATGACAGCATCTCTGAATTTTTCAAACCAAGCTCGAGGGGCTTATTTGAGCCCATAGAGGGACTTCTTTAGGCGACAAACGAGGAAGGGATCACTGCAGTACCCTGGAGGAGGTTTCATATATACTGTTTCCTTTAGATGCCCATGTAAAAAGGCATTTTTCACATCTAGTTGAAAGATTGTCCAAGAGTGAGCAGCAAAGAGAGCTAAAAGAACACGGACTGTAGTAATCTTGGCTACTGGAGCAAAAGTCTCTTCATAGTCAATGCCATACTCCTGCTTATATCCTTGTGCCACAAGCCTGGCTTTGTAACGGTCCAGAGACCCATCAGATTTCAGCTTGAAGGAATAGACCCATTTGCTCCCAATAATAGAGCCATCTGAAGGTGCTAGGACAAGGTCCTAAGTGTCATTCTCATGCAAAGCTTGAATCTCTACATCCATGGCTTGTTTCCACTGAGGGCTGCTACTAGCCTGCTGGTATGAGCGGGGAATATCTGTAGAGGTCAAAACAGCAGAGAAGGAGCTATGGTTTGAAGGAAACCCATAGCGGTTAGGTGGTTTGGGATACGTGTAGAACGACGTAAAGGAACAGGAGGAATAATTGAGGAATCTAAAGCTGGAGCATCACTTACAGGGTTATCTGTGATGGGCGAGGGATCCGGACCAGGAGGAAGAGGGGTCATAGGCGTAGGATCTGGACCACAAACCCGCTTGTGAGAGAAGATGAGAAGTTCCTTCTTAGMAGTGGATGATGGTGAATCTTGTTGTTCAAAACTGAAACAGAGGGTGCAAATAACTTGGCAATTCTTGAAAAAAAAGGAGATATGCTCAAGAAATGTGTACGACAAGAGGATGATTATATGTGGGTGCTCACAAATGTGTACGAACCGAATGACTACAAAGAGAGAAAGGAGCTGTGGGAGGAACTGGTTGATGTTAGAGGGTTGTGGGATGGGCCTTGGTGCATGGGTGGGGATTTCAATGTGATTAGATTCTCGGAGGAGTCCAATAAGGTTAACCAGAGGGTGACTAAAAGCATGAGGAACTTTAACATTTTTGTGGATGC
>NW_010729109.1:2374854-2403458 GCF_000365185.1 Nelumbo nucifera
TTATTGAAAGTGAAATGTCTATTGTATCTGAGTTTAAGTTATGTGTCCCATCTTCTATGAGGGACAAAATTGTCTTTCTTGTGACTCAAGTTTTTCATGAATAAAAGTCAAGTGGGTTGGCTAGGAGAGTGACTTTTGAACATCCTCTCTTCTAGTCTGGCTGGACACTCTTCTCCTCTCCTTCTTCTTCTTCTTCTTTCTCTTTTCTTTCTTCTTTCTTCTTCTCTACTTTGACCTAGAAACAACTAGGGTTTATTCACACTTGCCATTAGGTAGATCCACAACTTCCCATGTTTGATTTTTAATTAAGGCTTCCATTTCCTCCAGCATAGCTGTCTTCCACTCAGGTTTGGAGAGAGCCTCACAAACAATCCTAGGTATAGACACAAAATCAAGAAAGGAAAGGAATGCCCAGTAGGAGGGAGATAAACYACTATAGGGAATATGTTGTGAGATACAATGGGTTGTGCACTTTCTCTTCCCCGTCTGAAGTGCAATAGGAAGGTCTAGGTTATCTACAATGGTGTTAGGTATAGGGGTAGTATCAATAGGAGCTGAAACATTAGAGGGAGCAAGAGGCATACCTGGGCTTGTGTTAGCTGAATCTAGAATCTCAGATGAGTTGATAGGAAGTGATGTGGGTTCCTCTACTGTGGACTCAACCTCCCTGTGTTGCCATAGGCATTATTCTATAAAAAACTGAGAAATAGGACATAATGGAGCAATCAAAGTAGATGGAACAACTAGGTTAAACACTAGAGCAGGTAAAGGAGTTGGAACAAGAAGTGTAGTTTGCTCATTTCCTCCCTCAAAACACTCTCCCTAAGAAAGACTCCTTGAAAAGAAAGGTGTAGACTAAATAAAAGTGACATCCATGGTAACATATCGACTCCCTAACGTAGGATCATAACAACAATACCCCTTTTGATTCTTTGCATACCCCTAATGGATTATGCCAAAGCATAGCCTGACCCACTAACTTTGACTCATTACTCTTGTTGTTGATGTGTTGACTAGGAAGCACATCAAGAAGGTAGACTCCATTCACTTCATGACCATTCCCAATTGTCCTCTTTGACTCTAGATCCTACAAAACACAATGGTCAGGAGGAAAATTATTGAACAATTAAATTTTTTTGCCAAATTACTTATAGATAAATGATTAGTATTCAATCCAGAAACATGTAGTATAGAAGGCAGGGTACTGGTATCAGTTATTTTGTTGGACCCCTTCCTAGTGGGAACATGGGAGCCATTAGTTGTAGAGACTCTATCTCTACTAGAGAAAAGGTAGTATGAAGAGAAGATGGTGGAAATATTGGTCTTATGTTCTGTGGCTCCTACCCCCTAGGTCTATAATTTAGGGAGGTTCCCCCTTACTTGTAGTGGGGGCTTGTAGTGGCATATGAATTACCTGTATGTGCAAATGAAGTATAATAACTAGCTCCTAGGCCACTTGAACCTTGCTRTCCACCTAGTGAAGAACTAGAATTAGTTGTATCTCTCTGACTAAGAAACTACCCTTATCTTTCCAACTCGCCCTAACTGCAGCTGTTACAACTGAATCTAAAGAAGTTGTGGTAGGTGGCCTAGATAAGTCACTAGTCACTGCCATATTAGCATTTGCTTTCTTATTTTTAAGATGACTTAGTATAAGATGTGAGTGAAGCTTCCAACAAGTATCTCTGGTATGCTTAGACTTCTTATAGTAGTCATAGATCAAGTCCTTCTTGTCCTCCTTCCTACCATTAGTACCACCCTTATCCCCACCAGACTTAGGTTTCAATGTGCTAACCATAGCAGACTACTCAATGTTTAAGTTCCTCATCATGACTTCCTCCTACTCTCTTCTCCAAACACAAAGGCATATGCCTAAGAGAGAGAGAGAGAGAGAGAGAGAGAGAGAGTTACACTATCATGGAAAAGAACATGTTGTTGTGCAATATCATACTTTGGGTTGAGTCCTTTTAGAAACCCAAACACTCTATGTTCTCTACTAGCTTCTAGTAAGTAGTTGCATCTTTACTACTTTCCCAAGCCATACTTTCCAACTGATCTATCTCCTACAGTTTTGAGGGCTAAAAAATAAACTGCAATAGATATATCTCCCTGCCTAGTAGCAACCACTTGATTCCTCAACTAGTAGGCCCTAGCAACATTCTTACTCTGCGAGTGCTTTGCAACTCCATCCCAAATGTCCTTAGTTGTGTTAGTCTATAGGAAGTTCTTGCTTACATGGGGTAATATAGAATTGCATAGTTAAGTCATCACCATGTAATTCTCCTATATGCACCAGGAAAAGTTAGTCTTAAGTTTCTTTTCTTCACTGTTGGCATACCCCAATTTTTTATGAGCACCAATCGCCATTTTGGCTGATTGTGACCACTCTAAATATTTTTTACCATCCAGCTTAACTGTAGTGATGGTCCCTGCCCCGAAAGGGTCACTAGCACCTCCTCCTCCTAGTCCCATTTCACTAGTAGACTAGTACTCATTCCACTGCCCTCCATAGTTCTCAAAACAGTTCAGAAAATCAATTGTAGACGAGGAAATATATCAATTCCCTTTAGAGGCCTCAACCTAGTACCCAAAAACCTTCACCTAGAAAGATTCTTGTCTCTGTGGGAGCCAGTAGAAACAGGATAAAAAGCTGCCACTCCCTCCAGAGACCTCAAAAAACTCCAGAACTTGAACTGCCCCTTCAGAAAACACCTAGAAGTCTAAAAAATCCTGAGCACCCTTCCTAGGTCAAAAATAAAGAGTCCTACTGCAATCAGGACTCTTCCTCCTCCAGTTGTTCTTGATTTCAATGATCAACCCAAGATCTGACACAGGGTTCTAGATCCACCAAAAAAATCCAAGACTTGGCACTTTTGAAGTCTTCAATCATCTCTCTAACACACCATGCAGTCGTCTGATCTTGGGCTGCATGATGAAAGACTCAAAAAATCCCAGAAGTGGCTCTTATACCAAGTAGAAAAAAAGAAAACAGTAATTTGATTTGATAACAGTGAAAAAAAGGAAAGAAAGAAAGAGTTCTTGATGAGAAGAGAAGAAGAGATGGGGAAAAGCCGATAATGATTTGGCCGCCCCACTCATAAAACAGTCCCAAAAAGACAACATAAACTAATGGGCCTTGGGCCCAGTAACACCAACTAATGGCCCAATAACACTAACTAATGAAAATAAACAAGAAAAACATAAGAAGCTGGGAGTGGAACTATGTAAATGTCTATGGTTCTTCTCCATGTATGGAGAGGATTTCTTATCCTCTTGCACCCTGGCTGTACAGTTTCATACTAGTTTAATATGAATTTTCTTTTAGTATTAAAAAAGAACATTGGTGTTGAAATTGGAGTTTTCTGTGCTGGTTATCATGGCCTATTTGTCAACCCTGACAAAAAATGAACATAGTCTAATTTTTTTGTTATGAGGTAGCAACCCAAGTGGCTATACAATCAATTGAATCTTCAAATTGGATACAGTTTCTTGATTTTGAACTCAGTTACTTGTGGTGTTTATTTGGGTTCTCCTGAATCATGGTGGATTTTTCATATAGCTTGCCTATTGTCTGAAATTTGTGTTTGTTATTTTTTTTGATAAATTTTCTATATTTTTTATTTAAGTCTATCTTGTCCCAGATCAATTAGATACCTGCATACCTACTATATTGATATCTATTCTTGTACATGGGTAATGGGAAAATGGTATCTCAACCTGTCAGGATATGCATGTTTTCTTGATTCGTAATCATGTATGTGCTTAGGTTTCAAATTCTTAAAGTGGTGGTGTTTACAGATCTCCAAATTATAATTATAATTTGTTTTGTTTTTTGGGTAGAACCTTGCTAACAGATCACTGGTTGATGATGTGCTGAGGAAAGTTAATGGGTTAAAACCCATTGCAGATGAACTCCATGTGCCTCTAGCTCAACTCGCAATTGCTTGGTGTGCATCTAATCCTAATGTCTCCTCAGTTATTACCGGTGCTACAAAGGAGTCCCAAGTAAGTTTGACACCATCTTTTTTATATTTTTTCATTAGTCTTATGAGTTCTGAGTTTTATGTTTCTTATGCTTACCTCAACCTCCCAATGAGTTTATCATGTTTTCTTTTTGACGAGTAACTGAAAGAGATTTTATTAGAAATTCAGAGAAAATGTAACAATACAAAACAGCCCGTGGGTAGGGTAGCAATTACTACCCAGCCCCATTAAGAAATGGATAAAAAGAGAAACAATAAACGTATTATAAACAGGCCCAATACAGCGGACTTCTAGAGACCCCTGGCTTTGCCAAACTATCGGCCAAACCATTTGCATGTCTAGGCACCAAGATGAGCTTTATATTTCTGTTCTGTACCAAACATTTGATCTGTCTTAGTTCATTTCTATAGATCCACACTGCTTTTTCATCTTTTTCAGCCACCCAGTTACAGCCTTGGAATCATATTCAATAATCAAGTTGTACAAATCCATTTCTTTAGCCTGTGGTAGACCCTGGAGTACTTGCAGCTCAGCTCTTGTAGAGTTCCTCATACCAATCAGACCAGAGAATAATGCAATGATGTTACCTTCCTTGTCTCTAAAGACCCCTCTCATTCCTGATGTATCAGGATTTCCACACTACTTCCATCTAAATTTAGTTTAATATATTCCTCCTCGAGCAGGGTCCCTTGAGTTTATCATTTTGTTTATCTCTATTTCCCCCTTCCTTTCTCCACTAAGAAATAAGAGGAAACAACTCAAGAACCTGGCACATTTCATCTCTAACTTTGTAGATGTGATTTGGGCTCTGGAAACATGATATTTGGGTTTTGTGGAAAGGTGAACTATTATGTTTCTTTGTTTTTCTTTTTCCTTTTTTCTCCCGGGGGGCTATTCTGATATTGGTGTGGTATATTTAGGTTCCATAACCTCGGTAGACATGATAAAAGAAAATACTTATAGTAGTATGGGGCTCAGGTTGATGACTAGCTTGGATTTTGATGGAGAGTAGTGGTGAGGATTTGGAAGAATGACCTTGGGCCATTTGTCATCATAATATCAGTTCTTAAGCTTTAGCAACTGGGGTGGAAGTGTCATTCGGATGATCAGCCAACATTTTAGTTGAGCCTAGGAGTATTAAGTTGTAATGGCTGGTTCTAAATTCGCCATCAATACTCTATAGTGCATGTTTTCTTGTAATGTAATTTTTTTGTGCCTAAAGCTTGAGGTATTCTTGGTTTAGTCTTCATCACTAGGAAGACTTGACATTTTTTATGCATATTTCTCTCATTTTCATTTTGTCAAATTTTTGTGTTATAGCTTGAAGAAGGGTGTATTGTTATATTCATGGTCTCACTTGGAATGGTCCTCTTGTTACAGAGTCACTGGGACCATCTCCAAGGTCTTTGCATGCCCTATGCATGTAATCGTGCTGAGACCTACCAATTTTACCTTTGTGGATGACATTATCAACTCTTTGTCTTTAAATAGAACTTTATTCAGCTTTTGATTCCTATTGTTTAATTTATTCTGGTTTTGAAATATGAGCAATTGTATACTTTCAATAATAACCTTTTGTTAAAATGATACAAGGAAAAACCTTTTTTCATCCATGTCTCAGGCAAGGGAAATGACCTGAAGATGAGCCAGATATTTTAAACACTTCAAGTTAGTACAATCTGGGGAGAGGCATTGGTTAGGACAACTATGTATTGTCTAGGATACTAATATTGAAATATGGTTATTTAATTTCAGAGAACTAAGGATATTTGAATACTAAATTGATGTGTGATAAAAGCCACATTTTTCCCACAAATGAAGTCCTGTATCTCTGATAAACTTTCTTTAATCATATCATTTTAAATTGTAGAGTATAATAAAGCTCTTTTTTTATAGGTTAGAGTATAAATGTATAATAGAACTTTATGACAACATTAGCAGAAATTTTCTCATTCATTTTCTTATTGCATTAATTTGTGCCATGTACAATTTAATAAACTGGGGTAGTTTATATTTATCCACTTCTATCTTCCACATTCACCTTCCCCTTGCCTTCCCTTCCTCTTTCTTCTTCAACATGATCAAGCCACTTTTGATTTCATTATCAAATAACAGTCCTGAGATATCACCAGCCAAAGTATGGGTGATTTCATTGACAAACAATGTGTCTGTTGGCATCATTCTTTATCTCCAAGGGTGCAGTTTTTTTTTGATAAATCTTTTAAGGATAAAATTTTTTGGTATCTGTTGAGAGTTTTCTCTTCAATAATAACCCACAACTATAACGTGCCAATCAAATGCTTGAATTTTAATGTTACAGTTGCCAGATTTATAGCAAAAATAGCAAAAGAAAAAATGTTACCATTTATACATCTTGTTAGGGTTTGATCCTCCACATATATGTTGGATTGAAATTTCTGTCTCTTATTTGCCATCTATGAGCCTATAGCTGGGTTACCAAATTCCATTTCTAGGCCATCTCTGATCTCACCCATAAACTTGGAGTTCCTTTATTCTTCTCTTTTTGTTTTCCCCAGTTTCATTGTCTCTTCAACTGATTTTCTTCTCTCATTAACCAGATTACATGCCCTACAATCTTTCAATCAATGCTATCTTTGCTGCTAGTAATTGTTAATATTGATTCTTGGTCTTGTTTAATTCATGACGATGAAAAACAGAGACTAGTTCTATGTGTGTGTTTTTATCTATTAAAGTGCCAATGTTCTCGTATGTTATGTATGATGAATATAAACACAAGAATATTCTTGAGGGTATTTAATCTGGTTTTATGATTGCTGAAAACTTTCCAAGAACCCCCCCCCCCCCAATCCTTTTCCCTTTTTCTCTTGGCGGTGTTGGGATGGGAAATAGGGCTGGGAATGGGTTAAGACCGAGGGGCTGGTATTGGTGAGTAGGGAAAAGTAGGACTTGTAATTCAGAACTAGAGCAGTTTTAGGAGAAAATCAAGGAAATTTCTTAGCAGTTTCCTAATTTTTAGGTTTCGTTGAGTCAAGGATACAATGAGGGTCCTCTCATCATAACAGCAATTAGGTGCCCTCTTGAACTTCCATGCATCTAGTCAAGAAGATATAGACCCACTTTTTTCTAGGTCCCATGGTAATCAATACTAACACCAAAACCAGTCATCATCATCATCCAAGCCTTATTCCAATCATATGGGGTCGGCTACATGAATCCGTAACAAAACAATTCTTCTTACGTATTACACAATACAGAGGGATTAAGGGGTGGGGACAGAGCAGGGTTCACGTGAGGTCCACTGCAATGACCTTACCACAGGGAGCCTGCAGTTATGTGGGTTATTGGTAAAGTCAGTACGACTGGAAGATCCAAATTATCTAAAGGAGGGAAAGGTACTAGTAGAAATCCAAAAAAAACAACCACAGATCAGATGGCTAAAATTATATATATATATATATATATATATATATATAGATAGATAGATAGATAGATAGCTGAGTGACCATCTCAGCTACTGGGTTACTGGTAAAGTCAGTACGGAAGATCCAAATTATAAATGTCTGATATGGAAGGTGGTCCTTATCTAAAGGAGGGAAAGGTACTAGTAGATTAAAATCCTGTCTATACATGGGGGACATGGCCACTTAAATTCCTTAAATTGTAGCTATGATAAGGGCACCCTCATTGTAGCATGGCTCTTTTAGGTTTTTAACTTGTATTTTGATAACATTTAAATTTGCAATTTCCTTACCTAAAGTAGCCTGTTTACTAGGGGGCCGTTTGGCAAGTCTTTTTGGGAAGATCTTCTAGTAGCTCTGATAGTCAAAAGACACATTGAGCTTTTGCATTAAGATCTGAGTAGCCTGAAGCCCGTTTGGTTAAGGTGTGTCTTTTTGCATGAAGACGAATAGAAAAAAATACAAAAGCCCCATTTAGAGCTTCTCGAAAATCGCCCGTTTTGGTCTTCTTGCGTCTTTCGACGCATCGGCTTTTGGCGGCTAGATCTACTGCAAACCAAACGAGAAAAGACCAGATCGCGGTCTACCAGGCTTGTAAGTAGTCGATAGACCGCAAGAAAAGACGTGCCAAACAGGGCCTAGGTTAGTTTGTCTCTTGCAACTTGCCACAAGCCGATTTGTGCATTGGTTTGAACTGAACTAGTTTTCAAGTTGAACTGGAAACTAGCAATTTAGGTAACTTTTTTTTCTCAGAAAAAAAGAAAAGAAAACCATTTAGATAACTTTGTCTACAAGGCTCAACTGTTTTTTCTCAGTTTTGTATTTTGCCCTTCTACAATAAACAATTGAGAGCAAGATAATCTATATCTATCTATACTACTATTAATAGTACAAATGAGATTGTGGAACTTTCCTTCTTGGTTAAAACACCCATACTTTTGAATTTGGTACCTCTTTGATTGTGATGGCAGAAAATGTAAATTTTTATTAATGGTCATAAAATATAATTTGAACTTCTCATCTCATTCATTTCTCTTTCATTAAATCTTATATTTAAGGTATTAACTCACATTTACTCTCATTAAATCCTATGCTTAAGTTTTTCTTCTCGCCAATAAATTCTATTAATTAAATTTATATCCGATACTTTTAACCATATGAAACCCATAATTTTTTAAAACTGATCTAAAAATGAAACTAATCTTCCATCCAGGTGGCAGGTAAGCAATTCAACCATTTGGGTCAATTAACAATTTCATAGTTAAATAATTAATTTTTAAAATAAAGAATTACAAAAATTTAAAAAAATGTAGAAAATTTGGGCATGTCTACAATATTTTATATTATTTGTATTAAAGAAAAATAATTGTGATAAATAAGAATTATTTTTATTGATGATGGAAATGAAATATAAAATTTAAAACCAACAAAAAAAAATGAAATTGCTTTCCTGTTTGGTGGTGGGTTGGCAATTTAAACTTTCAGGTTAAATGTGTCAATCTTTGATGTCATAATTAAATAATAAAAATTAAAAAAGATAAAAACTCAATTGAAAAAACTATGGAAATTTTGTAGTAAACATTTTGTCACATCTCTATTATTATATATGCATCATATTAAAGCAAAATCTGTATGATAGATAAGAATTATCGTTATACATAAAAATATTACTATCATCATTATCATATAATATTACTGTGTGCAAAAGATATGCACATTTGCTAGTAAGGTCAAATTTGTTATAGTTCGAAGATACAATAAACAAACTTTTTCATGTAGACATCTCAGCCCTGACCCAACACAACCAATGGCTTAAATAAGTAAAATACCACCAATTGAGTGGTTGCTCAGTTGGTACGCTGGTGTGTTCCAGTAGAGACATGGATTCAATTCCCACAACCATCGATTTTGGGAGAGGGGTTATTGGAATGGTCCTGCACTATTCACACAGCCCCTATAGGGGATTCAGGTGTATCACCAAATACCAAAAAAAAAAAAAACATGTAAAATACCCATAGTTCATCAGCATTACAAGTATACCCCTATAACCTCCAACACGCTGAAAGAAAAACCAAACACAACTAAATACAATATATTTCTCTACATCCATGGCTGAGCACATCTTTCTGAAGCTTTTGCTGTCACAAAGATTCAATTCTGGTATGGAATCAATGGTGGTAGGGATAAACTTCTAGAATATGTTTATTATCTAAAGAAATGTGCAATGGTAGCCTTCATCAATTTTGTAGATAGTTTGCCTCTAGTACATTTGATAGTTCTTAGTAAATCTTTAATGGTAGATTTAATGCATTGACTCTATACTCTATTGTTGATACTATGATCCTTGATCAACATTTTCTATTTGTTGAAAGTTGTACTTCATTACTAAATGCAGATTCAAGAAAACATGAAAGCTATTGATGTGATTCCATTGCTGACACCTGAAATCATGGAAAAAATTGAGGCGGTTGTTCAAACTAAGCCAAAGCGTCAAGAATCATACAGGTGAAGGTAAGGACATGGACCAGCCACTTTGCATACTTCGCCAGTATGTCCAAGCCACAAAGGTTCCAAATTGCCGAGAATGAGAATTGGAGTGGTGGAGTGATGCTTCTGTTGATTGTGTTGTGTTTGGGAATTTTGGTTATTCAAGTCTGTGTCATTAGTCCTCTCTTCAGGAGGAAGGACTGTACCGAGTCTTACTTGATTCACCATAGAGGAGATTTTACCATGTCATATTCTTTCAACCATGTAATGATGATAGTATATAATACGTTTCAAAATTTTCTACAAGTTTTTTTTTTTTTTTTATATCTCTATGTTTATAAATCTATAAAAATTATTCTTATTTGTCACACTTATTGTGGTTCATTAATATAGAGACATGTTCAAATGTTTTCTACATAGTTTATATATTTTTGTGTTTTTATCTTTTTAAAATTTTTAATATTTAATTATAACTTCACTAGTTGACACATTTGATCTGAAATGTTGAATTGATCTACCATCAAACAAGAAAAGAAGTTCACTTTTAGGTTGGTATTGAATTTTGTGTTTTATTTATATCATTAATAAAAATTTATTTTTTTTGTATAGTTTTTTAATATGATTAATATAAAATGTTAGGGATGTATCCAAATGTTTTCTACAGAGTTTATATTTTCTTCATGTTTTTTGTATTTTTATCTTTGTATTTTTATTGTATAATTATGAAATCAATAGTTGACACATATGACCCGAAAGGTTGAATTATTGACCTGCCATTAGGAAAACAATTTCATTTTCATGTTGATTTTAAATTTCATATTTTATTTCCAACATCAATAAAGCAATTTTTAATTATCACAATTATTTTTTCTTTAATATGATTAATATTAAAACACAAATTTCATTTTTTTTTGTTTTTATATTTTTCCATTCTTATTTAATTATGATATCAAATGTTGACAAATTTGATTCAAAAGGTTGAATTGTTAATCCACCATCAAAAAATAATTTTTATTTTTGGATTGCTTTTAAATTTATATTTCATTCTAACATCTATATTTTTTATTTATTTATATTTTAAAAGTTTTTATTTTATTATGGCATTATGGATTAACACATTTGGGTTGCTTACTTTTATTATGGCATTATTTTTGAATGGTTGAATTGCTTACTTGCTCCCATGATGGAAAAGTGGTTCCATTTTGGGTATATTTAAAAAATATATATGTATTTTATATTGTTAAAAGTATTGGATATTGATCTAATTGATAGATTTTTTTTTGGTATTTTGTGACAATAATATCTTAAATATGGTATTCAATAAAAGAATAGGAGTTAATACCCTAAGATAAGACTTAATGAAAGGGAATTAAATGAGGAAAAACGTAGTAGCTAAAATTACATTTTGTGCCCTCACAATTAGAGAGTGGCCAAATTAAAAAATATGGGTATCCTAGTCATGTAAAGGATTCAATGAATGTTAATGGAAGTTAATACTTTAAATATGAGAGGGGTTTGAATGAGGAGAAAAGTGGTTTTTCAAATTATATTTCTGTCCACAAAATTAGACAATGACCAAATTAAAAAACTAGGGTAATTTAGTTAAACAAAAGTTTCACACCATTGTTCACACTTTTAATAATGGTATAAATAAGCATTAAAGGAAAAATGTAAAATGACACTTTTGTTATAGTTTGTTTTCCAATTATTGAACAAAAGAAGTACTTTTGTGTCTTTTTGTCAAATAAGTAGTACTAAATAAAGATGTAAAATAACAAATTTGTCTTTGATTGTTTTCTAATTTAAACTTTAGCGAGGGGTATTTGTTGTCCAATGAAAATTCCAAAAGCTAGTGACACTATTCACACTTTTATTTCAATTTTCAGCCAACGGTTGAGGATTTTTATTGTGTGATGCTATCTAAATTCCTGAGGAGAGCTTCATTATTATTTTTAGAGTATAATGTGGATATGCGGGGTGCTCACAATGTAGTATAGTGGGCCGTGTTGTGCCAGCACATGGGACCTTCGCAGTAGGGGTGTCAATTAGACTGGATTTGGTCCGATCCAATCCAGTCCAATGCGAGTCCATTATCAATGGATCAAATCCAATCCAGTCCAATGAATATTTTGGACCATTTTGGACCAGTCCAATTCAATGTCTTGACCATCCAATCTGTTCAAATTCGTTTTGATTTAAATTGGTTTCAACCCAAACCTGGTCCATTGACACCTATATTCTTATCTTATATCAATGGACCAGATATTGGCTTAATCTAACCCAATTTAGTATAAATTTATTATGGACAGACCGGGTCCAATCCAATCAAATAAATATTTTGGACCAGATTGGTCCAATCCAATATGTCTTGTTGGTCCATCCAATCCGTCCAAATTGATTTTTGACTGGACGGGGTCTAATCCAATGCCGGTCCATTGACACCCTTACTTGGCAGGTCGTGCCTATTTGGTATGAATCCCCCAAGAGGGAAGCCCAGCACAGCCCAAGGCCCAAGCCGTAGTAGTCCTGGGCCGGTCCGGCCCATGGGCCTGTTCTTTTTTGCTTTTTGCTCAGTAAAAATGACAGAAGATTTGAAAAGAATAATAAAAAATTAACAAAACACTTAATAAAATAGACAACAAATTGAGAAGAAAAATCTAAAAACTTTATATCATTGGGCTTTTTGCACAAAAAATGACCAAGTTTGGTCATTTAGCAGTTTGGGTTACGTTTTGAAACTAATAGCAAAAATAGCGAGTGGGAGATATTTTAGTTTTTCTAGACAAAAATGCCCTTAAATAAATGGCTGGCCTATGACACCTATTTTGCTTTATCATTCTTCCTCTCTTAGGTCTTTTGTTTCTCCCTCTTCTCACCATATTCATAAGACTTTCTCCTCTATTTTTTTTTCTCTTTTGATAGAGTTCATCCTTTCTCAATACTCGGTAAAACTTATTGGCTTTAGTTGGGTTATGATTTACAAATCAAGCAAGACAACAAGAGCGAGTTTTGACCAGGTGACTCAGATCCGAGTTACAACTCCACCTCACCCTCTTTAGCAAAATCTAAATGTGAATCTATGTTTTTTTTTAGGAATCTGTGTAGAAAAACTGAATGTGGAAACATTAGTCAAGTAGGCAATAACTCAAATTGTGTGTATTTATCATTTGTTAAAATTAACAGAAGACATGTAAAGGATGTCATAGAAAGGATGATAAAATTGGGTGTCTTTGAGAATTAGGAATTTTGTTGAATATATACTACTTCATAGCCAGAGGACAAACTAACCTCTCTCGCATTATATTTGTACATATAGCCAAGGTTTTTAAAATTGGATCGAACAGTGAACCATTCTGGGACCGGTTTCTAGGTTAAATGATTCAACCATCCGGTTCACACGGATGATCCGTTCTAACTTAAAAAAATAAAAAATAGCTAAAAAATGTTGTTCAGGTCGACAGTTTGATGGTTTGACCGCCCGGGTCAGTGAGTTACTAACCAAATCAATGGTTTTTGGCAAAAAACGGTTTTAGGGTGAAATGGAACCGGTTACATGACCAGTTCCCAGGTTTTCCGGTCCGACTATCCAGTCTGGTCCAATTTTAAAAACACAGCATACAATTTGGGATTAATCCTGCCAATAGAAGGCCCTCAAGATTAAACTGCCCCTCAAAATTATATTAAAGAAATGAAAAATCTGATTTAGAACCCATATCTTTTGGCATATTTTGCCTTTTTTAATAGCTATTAAAGGCATTAGAAATGTAAGAAGATATGATTGAAGGAGGGCATTAAAATTGAAAATTGCTCAAAGAAATGACTAAACGAGTCACTAAATCTATAATTCAGTACACAACAATGCATGCTTATTCAACTATTGTAATAATAAGAATGAACAGGACATTGTTGACATGGCTGAATTCCGGCTTCAAATTTTAGCCAAGTTGAATATGCTAGGAGAATTGCCCACCCGGGTTCAGGAGAAGATACATAAAAAACTTTTATTTTAGGGGGAGTTTTCATGCTCCAGATTTTCTTTATCACATTCTATGTCCTAGTTGGATTGCTATTCATTTAGAAAGCCTCATTATAGGCTGTTTTAATAGAGAATTGCCCACTCGGGTTGGGGCCCCAGATTAACATATCCTCCCAAGGGATCAATGGAATAAAAGAGGGTTTTTAATTTTCTCCCAAGTCGTATTAGGGACTAAACTTTTAACCAAATCATCCTTCTAGATTTTCCTTTCTGGTTTAATGACCTCACTCACCTGAAGATTTAGGTTGTTAATCGAGCCATTATCTACTAGATTGTACAATGGTTTCTCATCTGCCCACCTATCACTCCAAAACTTTGTAGACTTTCCGTTACCTATAACCCAACCAGTCCCTCTCTCAAGCAACTCTCTATTGGAGAGATACCCCTCCAAGCCCAAGACTTTTCTTTTCTCAGATATTTTCATGCTTACAACTTTAGTCCACAAATTTTCCTTATCATTCAAAATTTTCCACCCCAATCAGGATACAAACCCGATTCCAGTTAACTAAGTGAATGGGGCTTTTTCTCCTTATTATTGTCCCACAATATATCCCTTTGTTTCCTATCCAATTCTTGGAGAACACCCTTAGGGATCTTAAATGATCTCATAATATAGTGAGGAATCATGTTCGTGGAAGCCTCAATAAGGATGATTTTACCAGCTAAGGAAAGAGAATTACTCTTCCACCCCGCTAGCTTATCAAAGACTAATCTTTAAGAAATTTGAAAGTATCCCTTCCATATTTATTATTAAAAGGCGGAGCACCCAAATAAAGACAATTATTTGTCTCGAATGGAATTCTTAGCATTTTTGCCATGATTTTTGATGCGGCACGATCTGGGTATTCCTATCTGGCTGCTGACTGACTCCTTCTTGGCAACGAACGACACCTGAGAAGAGAAAGATGAAGGATTCCCGGGGGATTTGCCTAGCGGGAATACTCCGAAGCTTAAATTAGAACGCTGTGAGGAAGAAAAGAGGGTAAAAGGCTAAGAGTGTAGGTCACACTAGATCACTATGTCTCGAGATTAGCTCGTGAGCAAGTAAGAGTCCAAGTTCAGATCTAATTCAAGAGAGAGTCATCCGCTTAAAGGGCTTTTATAGGGGCGTTCTTATCAAATGAGGCGTAACCGCCACTGGGCTTCTGTCGCAGCCGCTACTTGTCAGGGCTGCGCAGGTGATCGTTACAATGTACTACCCGCTTAGATGAGTGACACGTCTTTGAAGGGACAGGCATGCCACCATCTGTCGAGAGACGTGGGGCAGACTGTCAAACGGGCAGGGACTGCGCCATCAGTCGAGAGACGTGGCGCAGTCTAACGAGTACAGTCTTGTCAGATAGAAGCTTCCTGAGGGCGTAGCATTGCTTAGCCGCGAGCTACCCTATTGCCCAATGAGCTACTTTGTAGCAAGCTCTTAGGAGTACTTCGGGGTGGCCCTTATTAAGGTTGGTCTTTGGGGCAGTTCGGGGGACCTGGAGCTCGCGTTGTAGCGAGCTCCCCCTATAGCGATCTATGACATAGCGAGCTGCTCTACAGGCTCGTACTTAGTTGTGGTCAGGTCACGATGCTGAGCTGTTGCTCTTGCTAAGTCAGATACACGTGTCATCGTTTCAGTAGGTCAAGTTAAATTATCTTCCATCAATTGCCCCCCACTCCTCGGGCTAAGAGTGCTGCCTTAGCATGAGGAGTTCATGAAGTGTGACGGGTTGATTTGATTGAAATTCAAACTTGATTGTCTGTTCATATTAAATGCGCACGCGGGAATCAGGGGATTTTTGACTTTTCGAATATCGAAAACGCACTGAAGCGGCTCTTAACTCTGGATGTCGTGCAGCCGTCATTACCCCAATCATGGGAGACGTGCAACCAGCCACATTTCAGTTTTAGAAGGYGTGCGTTCAGCTTGACTATGAACCGTCAGATCTGCCTCAATCCTAGCCATTGATTCGGAGGCACAGTGATTATAAATAGGAGGGCCCCTGGGCCTTATTTCCTTTCATGCTATCTTGCTGTCTTCAGATTCTGAGGTCACGCATCCATCTAGTTTACCCGAGCTCTTCCGTCTACTTAATTTCGTCTTCTCCGGTGAGTCTCAATCACTATTAATCATGTCTGGGTATCCATACCATACTTATTACCGGGATGGTAACCAAGACGATAACGCTCCCTCGAGCTCCAGGGGAGATTGGGAGCAGGTTCCGGAGGCTCGGGAGACCTCCGATGATGTGGCCTCTACTTCTCGGGGGAGGGAGCCTGACACTTTTGGTCCTTCTTCTATGACGACGGAGAGACTCAGGTCTCTAATCWGCTATTTTCACCTTCCTGGGGACCTCGTCTACAGTTTCCCCACTGGTAACTTTCCTTGGGAGCATGGTCCCGATGAGATAGTCATTTACCAGGAACAACTTGAGGCTGGCCTGCGTCTTCCCATGCACCCCCCTATAGTGGAGGTGCTAAACCACTTTAATGTTACCATCGATCAACTTCATCCCAACGCTATCCGGAACATGGTTGGGACCATTTCTTTGTGTTATGAGTACTGCCTCCCCTTGAACCTTGACACTTTTGCTTCTATTCTTTGTATTAAAAATGCCGCTCCTGAAGTTCCTCCAGAAAGGCGTTTTTACTACCTCTTTCCCCGCCGCGGCTACAAGATCTTATACGAGCTACCAAATAAGATCCCCGCATGGAAGCGGGATTATTTTGTGGTCTGTAACCCCGAGGGGTGGCCCTTCCCAACTTCTTGGAGGGGCGCCATCCAGGACCCCAGGGCCGAGCTGGACCCTAAAACTCAGAAAACGATGTTGTCCTGGGCATCGGTAGGCTTTCTCTATTCGGACTACTTGACCGAGGAAAAGCTCACGCTGGCCGGTTTGAGCCCGGGTAGGTTTCCTTTTTAGGTCGCGTAGTGCCTTGCAACAATATTGTGTATACATACATTTTGTTTCTTACCGAACTAATATCTTGTGGTCTTTTTGGTAGCCATCATGTCTGGTGTTGAAGCGCGCCGCCTTCTCTCAAGCAACCAGAAGCGCAAAGTGAAGAGATCGCGTCCTGATCGGACTCCCACCTCTGGGGGTACTGAGTTCGGGTCTGCGGAGCCAGACTTCACTTCCCCGCCACCTGAAGTTCTGCTGCCTCCATCTAAAGGAGGTGTGGGCAGAGTTGGCCTTGAGGAGGGCGAGCTCCCGCCACAAGGGGTGATTCCTCCCGGTCCTTCTCAGTCATTCCCCTACCTGCGGCTCCCAGTGGGGAACTGGGAGGGTTTTAATGACTACGTAGTGGCCAGGCGGAAGAGCCGAAGAGCGATCAGCCATGAAGAGATCGCTAAGTTGAGGGAGATGGATCCCGGGGACCTCTCTGGGCTAGCCTCTCCTCACTGTATGGTGGTAAGTGGTCCTTCCCCTCTCCTTGTTTTTGCTTTCTTTTGCTTCCTTCTGACCTTAGTTTCCTGTTGGCAGGTGAACTCCGCCATCCACGCCATGGCCCTCCAGACGAACATCCACTTCGGCGATGCTCGCAACCAGAGGGTCCTCGTTCAGAAGCTCCAAGGCGAGCTCGACCGGACCCGGGGTGAGCTCCATCACACTCGTAAGGGGAGCGAGTCACAGCAGCTCGTTCGAGACCAGGAGGCACAGATCGCCAAGCTTTCCGAGGAGAATGCGTGCTATAGGGTGGAGTCGTCAAGGGTGGCCACGGAGAGAGAGCTCCTTCGTCAACAGGTTCGGGACTTGGAGTCCACCCTTTTGGACCGAACTCGGAACTTTGACAACATGGTGGAGGCTGAGCGGGAGAGAGCGGTCTGGGACATCAAGGACTCCCAGGAGTATCACGACCTCCAGGTGGAGTATGGCTCAAGCTCGTACCACTCCGGATTCAAGCTCTGCCGCTGGTTGGTCCGAAAGAAAATTTTTGGGCTCAACCTTGACGACATCACCTTGAAGGGCCTGTCTCCCGAGACGGCGGACCAGGCGGAGGAGGAAGAGCCTGACTCCTCGGAGGATGAGGACGGGGTGGAGGAGGTGGACCCCTAAGGCTGGCGGCGTTGGTTTTCTGCTCTRATTTCTAGTGGCTCCCGGGTGCCATAAACCCGGTCTTGAAAAGATCTTGTTGGGTGGTTGTGCCCATTTTACCTTCTGTCAATTTTTCTCGAGCTGTTTAGCTTGGTATATATATATATATATATTTGAAATGGTAATGAAATTTCTTCTTTGTTCAAAGTATGGCGTGCTCCCTTTATTTTTTGCCAAAGCAATCTCATCACCCGAGCTATTAGCATTGCATACTCGAAGTAGAACTTTTCGGTAGTCGTTATCCTGAGTTGTCCCTTACTGTTTAAGGCACCTCTATGGTATACCGGAAAGTGATTACCATGTAAGCGCGAACTATACGCTTGTTGGTGATTCCTTAATCCAACCAACGTACTGAGACGAGCTATGCTTCGTGGGGTTTAATCCCGAGTTGCTTACGCCTCTGATATTTCATACTTGGCCTTCACCACTGAAATGGCTAAGTCTTTCTTGATTCTGAGACCTTAGTTAGCTCGGTTTTTTAGCCCTTAGGCTAAGGGAGTGACTTATAGTCTGCCGTTGAAGTTTGCTCGTGCCATGGAGGCGACTAGGTCTTATTGCGCCAAGGTCGTGTTAGCTCGGCATTCTGGCCCTTAGGTTCTGAGAGTGACTCGTGGTCTACTCAGTAGTTACAGGTAATATTGTCTTAAGTTAACAATATTCCATGCCCGAGGTACTTGTTTCCCTTTGAGGGTTTCGATCTCGTATGTTCCTTCTCCGAGTACTCGTTTCACTCGGTAGGGTCCTTCCTAATTCGGTCCGACCTTGCCAGCACCAGGCTTAGGTAYCATAACTTTACAAAGAACAAGGTCGCCGACGCGGAGGTTCCGCTTCTTGACCCTGGCATTATAGTACCGAGCTACCTTTTGCTGGTAGAAAGCGGTCCTGATATATGCGAGGTCCCTTACTTCGTTAAGTAGGTCGAGGTTGGTACGTAACTCGTCTTCATTTTCCTTGCCGTCATATGCTTCCAGTCGTAGCGAGGGAAGTTCGATTTTAGCTGGGATGACTGCCTCGGTGCCGTAGGTGAGATTAGAATCTCTCCTGTGGCGGTCTTCTCAGTAGTCCGGTATGCCCATAGAATACTGGGCAGCTCGTCTGCCCATAGTCCTTTAGCTCGGTCTAACTGTGCCTTCAGTCCATGGAGTATAGCTCTGTTCATGACTTCTGCTTGGCCGTTTGCTTGAGGGTACGTGACCGAAGTGAAGTTCTGTCGGATTTCTATGTCTTGGCACCAGTTCTGGAATTTGATATCCTCGAACTGCTTACCGTTATCAGAAATCAATACTCAAGGTAACCCGAAGCGGCATACTATGTTCTTCCAAAAGAAGTTCTGAACGTTTCAGGTTGTGATTGTTACAAGGGGCTTGACTTCTACCCATTTGGTGAAATAATCCACTACGACTACTAGAAACTTCCTCTGGCCGGTTGCTGGTGGAAACGGTCCGAGTATATCGATGCCCCATTGTGCGAAAGGCCACGGGCTAGTGAGATAGTCGAGATCGGCAACTGGCTAATAGTGGACATTGGCATGTCTCTGGCACTTGTCACACTTTCTRACAAACTCAATAGTGTCTACTTTCATTGTTGGCCAGTAGTATCCCTGCCATAGTACTTTTTGGGCGAGGGCCCTACCCCCCAAGTGTCCGCTGCACAGGCCCTCATGAGTGTCACGGAGTACGAGCTCGGCTTCRGAGGGTCGCAAGCAGCATAGGTAGAGGAGCATGTAGGATCTTCGGCACAGTTGTTCGTCTATCATGACGTATTTGGCCGCCTGACGCTCTACTCTTCTGGCGGCGTTGCGATCTTTAGGGAGGGTCCCATGTAGCAGGAAGCTCACGAGCGGGTCAATCCAGGATAGGGGGTTGGCTAACTGGGAATGCTAGGCCGAGGCAAGTTCTCTATGTACACGGTTCTCATGGTGTTATCACTGGTGCTGGCTAACCGAGACGGGGGGTCAGCCTCAGCGTTCTCGGACCTCGAGACTTGCCTAATGAAATGTGACTAGAAGTTGGGTAGAGCCTCTCTCACTTTGGCCAGGTAGGCAATCATAGTCGATTTGCGAGCTTCGTATTCTCCTGTTACCTGATTGACCACGATCTAGGAATCACTGTAGATGATAATGTGCTTGGCCTTCGTTTCTTTGGCTAGAGCTAGCTCAGCTATCAACGCTTCGTACTCTGTTTCATTGTTAGATGCGGCGAACTCAAAGCATAGTGCATACTCCAATTTCATGCCGCTTGGGCCGTGCAGAACTATTCCAGCTTCGCTGCCCTACTGGTTCGATGAGCCATCTACGTGAATGATCCAGGGCTCCTCATCCCAGTTCGCTCTTGGCCTAACTAGGAGAGATGCCGCATGGGCTGCTACCTCACGGTGCTCGGACTCAACCAGCCCGGGACCTCCGGGCTCGCCCAAGCTGGGGGCCTCGTGCTCAACCGGCCTGGGGACTTCAGAGCTTAAAGTGCACTCCACAATAAAATCTGCTAAGGCTTGGGCCTTAATAGCAATTCACGACTTATATTGGAAGTCGTACTCATTGAGCTCAACGACCCACTTTGTCAGTCAACCGGAGACCTCGGGCTTAAGTAAGACTTGCCTCAGAGGATTGTTGGTGAGGACGACAATGGTATGAGCTTGAAAGTATGGGCGAAGCTTTCGGGCTGCGATGACCAGCGCATACGCCAGTTTTTCTATCTCTGGATATCTGGTTTTTGCTCCCTAAAACACTTTACTAACATAGTAGATAGGTCATTGGACCCGATCTACTTCTTTTATTAGTACCGAGCTGACCACTTCGTCACTTGCCGAGAGGTACAACTCTAAAACATTGCCCTCCTCGGGCCGGGTCAAGACCGGTATTCCAGCAAGGTAGTTTTTGAGCTCGTCAAACGCGAGCTGACAATCTTGGGTCCATTCAAACCCTTTGTTTTTAAATGCTTTAAAGAATGGTAGGCAACGATTTGCTGACTTGGACATGAAGCGGCTCAGGGCAGCTATCCGGCCATTCAGCCTCTAAACCTCCTTCATTTTTCAGGGTGGTCTCATATCTAAGATGGCCTTTATTTTGTCCGGGTTGGCTTCAATACCGCACTGGTTTACGATGTATTCTAGAAATTTACTGAGGTGACACCAAAGACGCACTTATTCGGGTTTAGCTTCATATTGAATCTACRTAGGATTTCAAAAACTAAATTCAAGTCTTGTATTAAATCGCATGAGAGCTGGGTTTTGATGACCATGTCATCTACATAACATTCTATCTTTTGGCCAATCAATGGCTCAAACAGTTTGTTCACAAGTCTTTGAAAGGTTGCCTTGGCATTTTTTAGCCCAAAGGGCATGACCTTGTAGCAGTACAGGCCGAACTTGGTTATGAAGGCAGTCTTTTCTTCATCTGTCGGGTCCATCCTGATCTGGTTGTAGCCCGAGTAGGTGTCTGGAAAACTTAACAACTCATGCCCCGAGGTCACGTCCACCAGACGGTCGATAATGGGGAGTGGGAAGCAGTCCTTTGGGCAAGCTCGGTTCATGTCTGTGTAGTTGACGCACATGCACCATTTACCGTTAGCCTTTTTCACCAGGACGGGGTTGGCCACCCAGCTCGGGTAATGGACTTCCCTGATAAAATCGGCTGCAAGGAGCTTCTCGACCTCCTCGTCGACTGCCCTCCATCGCTCTGGGGCTAGGTTGCGTTTCTTCTGTCTAATGGGCCTAACTATAGGATCAGTATTAAGTTTATGAATTATGATGCTAGGGTTTATGCCAGGCATTTCTACCGCAGACCATGCAAAAAATCTAAATTTTCAAGTAAAAAGCGTACCAGTTTAGATCGCAGGGGCTCCTTAATGGAAGCACCGATCTGAAGAGTTTGAGCTAGGTCTTCCGCCGAGGCCAGGATGGAGACGGTCTCTTCTGTGGGTGCAGCTCGCTCCTCGCTTTGCTCCGTAGGTCCCTCCAACTCGAGGTCATTGGCCACCTTGGTTTTTCCCTTAAGGGCGGCGACGTAGCATTTGCGAGACTCAAGCTGGTCACCTCATGCTACCCCGATGCCGAAGTCTGTGGGGAACTTCATGGCCAAGTAGTAGGTGGACACCACAACCCGTAAGGCATGGGTAATCGGCCGACCTACTATGGCGTTATACGGGGAGGGGGTTGCGACCCCTAGGAAATCGTGGTTGAGCCTCACTATGCTAGGCCAGGTGCCTAGGTACTGTTTCCCTTCCCAGGGGCCGAACTTCCTCTCYGCTGAAGCCTACGAGGGGGGTGTTCGCGAGCTTTAGGTCGCACTCTTAAAGCTAGAGTTGGTCGAAGGCCGCTTTGAAGAGGATGTCTGCAGAGCTGCCCGAATCAACAAGGACACGCCTAACTTCGAAATCGTTGATCTTCATCTTTATGACAAGCGCGTCATCATGGGGGTAGTGGACCCCGCACACGTCGTCCTATGTGAAGAAGATGTGGTCTTCTATCCTTGGTTGCTTTGGTGGGTTCCGCTCTTCCCTGTCGGTCTCGCGAGCTGATGCGCGAGCTGCTGCCGAGGTGCAACCCGCTACAATCGAACCTCCGACTATGACATGGATGGTCCCCCGAACTGGTCTTTCTTTGGGGGGCTGCTTTTGTGGCTGTTCCGCCTGCCTGCTGGACTCGGGAGCGTCTCTACTTTGCTCCCCTTGTTGACCTGCTTTATTATGATTATTATTATTTTGTACAAAATTTCTCAAATATCCATGATGGATGAGTTCTTCTATCTCATCGCGGAGATTTTTACAATTTTCGGTACTGTGACCATGATCTTTATGAAATCTGCAATACAAATTTTTATTCCTGGCGCTAGGGTCGGCCTWCAGCCGAGGTGGCCACTTCACGTACAGGGCGTCTTTGATCGCCATGAGGATCTTGGCCCGCTTTGCATTGAGGGGTGTGTTCCTTTCTGCTGCTGGAGCTCGGAAGGGCTGGACTGGCCTTGGCCCCYGAGTTGTGTCCTTCTTCTTCCTACTGTCACCTTGAGATGGGGGTTCTGGCTCCCTCTTTCTTTTTTCTAGGGCTTGCTCGCCCTTCTAGTTGATTTCCTCCTCTGTCCCTATAAATTGATCCGCGAGTTTGAGGAACTCGGTCATGGTCTTAGGTTGGTTGACAACTACGTGCCACTTGAATTCTTTGTGGGTGATGCCTCGCTTGGCTGCTGTGAGGCGAACTACGGGATCCAGATCAGGTATCTGCAAACAAGCGTCATTGAACCGCTTGATGTAGCTCCAGATGGACTCCCCTTCCTTTTGCACTATGCCGAGGAGGCTCTCCTGAGTTCGCGGGCACCTTTTGCTGGTAACGAAGTGAGAGGTGAAAACTTGCATGAACTGCGCCCAACTTCTTATTGAGCCGGGTGCGAGGTTTCGGTACCAGGTGTGGGCTACTCCTTTGAAAGTGGTGGAGAAGGCCACACACATGCAGGACTCGCTGGCTGTTTCCAGGTGCATCTAGGACTGAAAAGCGTCAACGTGGTCATTTGGATCGAAAGACCCATCGTACTTATCCAGAGGAGGGAGCTTAAAATCCCTTGGCATGGGGACAACGAGGAGTTCTGGAGATAACGGGGAAGAGACTGAGAGGAGAGGGGTAGCTTCCACTTCACCTGAGCATACCTCCTCTTTTCCTTTGAGCTCGTGAGAGACTCGAGTAGTAGTTCGGCGAGCTCGCCGACGTCTTCACTGCTGCCTTGCTGGCTCGGCATTGGTGCTTGACGCTTCAGTATCGCCGAGCTCGATAGGCTTAGACTGTCGGTGGTGACTCTGAACTGAAGGGCCCAACCTACAGTCTGCGGCCAGCACCTCGAATGGATTCTCCGCGAGCGGGAGCTCGAACTGCGAAGCTCGGGGTGAGATGGGCTTGGCTGGCTGGGTGGCCCCCGACCTACCGACAGGCTGCGAGGCGGGGGTAGCTGGCCTCTCCTTCTTTCTATGGGAGGAAGCTTGGCTCTTGGCAAGATCTTGAGCCTGGGAGACCTCTCCCTGGTGAGGAGGTCACTCACTCCGACGGGAAGGCTTGGTCTGCTTTGTGGCCGGATGCCGAGGGGAAGTGACGGCTAGGCCTGAGGCAAGGAGAGGAACTGCTACTGGTATTGGTACTGGGAGACTTGGTGCAACACTTGCTGTTGGTAGAGTTGAAATTGTTGGAGTTGTTGCATTTGAGCCTGCATGGCCCGCATGCACTGCATTAAGTTCTCCAACTGGTTCGGGCTGGCCACTAGGGGCACAACTGAGGGTTCAAYGAAGGTTCCTCCTACTGTGAAAGGGAGTGGAGCGACCGCGGGTGCCACTGTAAGAGTCACGTTCGAACTGGGGACTTCATCCACGGAGAGGGGGACAGTGAACTGTCCGATACAGACAGTAGGAAGCTAGGGATGCTCCCCATAAGTGTTTTGGCTGGTGCCACGTCCGACATTGCTGGAAGAAGCCATGAATGCTAAGTTCTTTGGAAGAGAAACTGCGA
Organism: Nelumbo nucifera; assembly: GCF_000365185.1. Next base: position 2,399,361 of record NW_010729109.1, read on the forward strand.
AAGCTTAGAGGAAGGCTTTTAGAAGCGTTTCCCACAGATGACGCCGAATGATGCGGCAGGATCCGGGCACTCCTACCTGGCTGCTGACTGGCTCCTTGTTGTCAATGAACGGCACCTGAGTAGAGGAACATGAAGGATTCCTAGGGGATTTGTCCGACGGGAATACTCCGAAGCTTAAGTTAGAACGCTGGGGAGAAAGAAAAGAGGGTAAAAGGCTAAGAGTGTAGGTCGTGCTAGATCACTATTGATGGAGGACGATTTGACCCGACCTATGGAACGGTGACACATGGACACTGACTCAGCACGAACAACAACTCTTTATTGTAGCCTAGTGTGACCAAGTGACGGGCCCATAAAGCAGCTCGCTACATCACAACTCACAAAAGGAGAAGCTTGCCACAACGCGAGCTCTGGGTTTCCTGAGCTACCTTTGAAGGGATACTCCGAGGCAACTTTAGCTCGCGAGCTAGGGGAACTAGCTCGCCCAATCTCCCAAGCAGACAAGTCATCCCAAGGACCAATCCTGTTAAAGGTAATCCTGAAGTATTCCGAGCTCGCTACAAAATAGCTCGGGAACGGGCAGCGTGGGCGCTCCTCAGGATGCTTCTCCCAGACAGGAACACACCGACCCGCCTGTAGATACCCCGAGGTAAAGACACCTCAGGCCAGACAGCTCGGCTTAGCTTGCCACGGGCAGCTCTCCACTTACGAGATAGCCCAGCATAGGGTAACTCGCGGAAGGGTAGCTTGGCATATCATAGGAAGACCTCCTGCCCGATCACTGTACCCGAAAAATTTGGGGATAGGAGCCATATCCCTCGTTAGACAGCATCGTGCCTGCCACCTTTAGAAGGTGCCTCACACCCGATAGGCACGTACCCTGTGATGATGGCCCTACGCGTGCCACCTCAGCCCCTTACAGTAACGGCTGTGGCTGGCTGATAGTGGCGGTTATACCTACCCTGTCAGAGGCCAGTGGGCCAGATGCAACGGATTTCTGTTATAAGGAGCTTATTATCAAGGAAGAGAGGTATGATCTTCTACTCTCGCGCTATCTGCACTCTTAGCCTTCATCTTCTCCTTGCTTCTCCTACAGAATACTAACTTACATCGGAGTGTTCCAGTCGGGCAAGCCCCCGGGGATTCTTCTTCTTCTTCATCTCAGGTACCTTCAGAAGCCACGTAAGTGCCAGCTAGGAGTGACCGGATCGCGCACCATCAACTATGTCTCAGGATTAGCTCGTGAGCAAGTAAGAGTCCAAGTTCAGATCTAATTCGAGATAGAGTCCTTCTCTCCGCTTAAAGGGCTTTTATAGGGGCTTTCTTGTCAAATCAGGCATAACCGCCACTGGGCTCCTGTCGCAGCCGTTACCTGCCAAGGCTACACAGGTGATCGTTACAATGTACTACCCGCTTGGCTGAGTGACACGGCTTTGAAGGGACAGGCACGCCACCATTTGTCGAGAGACGTGGGGCAAACTGTCAAATGGGCAGGGACTATGCCGTTAGTCGAGAGACGAGGCGYAGTCTGACGAGTACGATCTTTTCAGATAGAAGCTTCCTAAGGGTGTAGCATTGCTTAGCCGTGAGCTACTTTGTAGCGAACTGCCCTGTTGCCCAGTGAGCTACTTTGTAGCAAGCTCTTAGGAGTACTTCGGGGTGACCCTTATCAAGGTTGGTCTTCGGGGCAGTTCTTCTGCTTAGGTGCTGGAGCGAGCTGGTTTCCCTAGATCGCGAGTTGAAATAGCCTTGGAGTATTCCCTTCGCAGCCTGTGGGCAGCTCGGGGGACCTGGAGCTCGCGTTGTAGCGAGCTCCCCCTATAGCAATCTATGACGTAGCGAGCTGCTCTACAGGCTCGTACTTAGTTGTGGTTAGGTCACGATGCTGAGCTGTTGCTCCTGCTGAGTCAGATACAAGTGTCATCGTTTCAGTAGGTCAGGTCAAATCATCCTCCATCAATTTTCTTTAGCCTAGGATGAATGTTTTTGAAAATAAAATACTCCATTTAGCAAAATTTGGAGCTTGATCGGAAGCCTTAACAAAATTGGGCAAAGTATTTTTTATAGTGAGGCAAGCTGGAATATATGCATTTGCAAAGATCATATAATCATTTGCAAATTGAAGTACTAGAATGGATAGCCATGTCTAGAAGCTCTATAGCCAATTGGGCTACCTGGGATTGTGGCCTCTCTCATCAAGTTCTTAGTAAGGGCCTCACATAGGACAAAAATATAAGGAGAAAGGGAATCACCTTGTCTAATCCCCCTAGTCGGGCGATCTCTCTYGTGGGAACACCATTGACTAAGATGTGGTAAGAAACAAACCTAATACACTCCATCACCCAATCATCCACTTGTTATGGAATCCAAACTTCCTAAGAATCTTCTCAATGAACTCCCATTCCAGCCTATCGTAAGCCTTCTCCGTATCAATTTTACAAGACATGATTCCAGTCATGCCCTTCTTTTTTCTTCCTGGTATGAGCAATTAGAACATTATCAGAGATTTGCCCTTTTGGTATAAAGGCACTCTGGAAAGGAGAAATAATTTCATTAGGCAACGGTTTGATTTTGTTAACAAGATTTTTAACGATTGTTTTGTAAATAATACTGCACAAATTGATGGCCTGTAATCATTAGTTGATTCCGGATTAGGATTCTTAGGAATTAGGGTGATGAAAGTTTTGTTGAGAATTTTATTCATCTTCCCTGAGTAGAAAAAAGCCTTAACCACACTGAAAACATAGTTACTAATGATTGGCGAAATTTTTTTAAACATTAACACATTTAAACCATCTGGACCAGGGGCTTTCATATCTTTCATAGAAAACCCAGTTTCTCGAATTTCCTCATCAGTGACCTCTCTAATGATTAGGGGTGATCACGGTTCGGGCCTACTTTTGAAACTGAACCGGTACTCTCAGTAACCGAAACTAAACCAAAGCCAATCGGTTAACCAGTGGTTCGGTTCATCGGTTTCTCAGTTTTTTGTTTTTACAATATATATTATAAAAATATATAATAAAAAATTAAAAAGTATATAAAATATTATATTTTCAATAATAAATAATATATTATATGTTATAAATATATATTTATATAATTTATAATATATATAATATATAATATATATAAAAATATTTACAATAAACATAAAAATGTATAAAATTATAGAAATATATGTATACTGGTCGGTTCGATTAACCACCCGTTTTCTATATTAGTTAACCAAAACCGAACTAGTACCTTCGGTTCTTTAAAAATGCCAAACTGAAGCCGAAATGACCTGTTTGGTTAACCAAAATTTTGGATTGATTTCGATCAGTTTTTTGGTTTGATTCAGTTTTTTCGATCTTTCTTGCTCACCCCTACCAATGATAGATGAGTTCTGCTCATCCTTGTTTTTTGACTTAAATCATTCTGTAAAATTTTCACTTAAAAAATCTGCAATTTCTTTTTGAGCACTAATATACTCTCCTTCGTTATTTCTAATAACAATTTTGTTTTTGGTTCTTCTAATAGTAGTGGATGTGTGGAATAAGCTATTATTTTTGTCACTCATTTTGATTCAATCAACTCTTGCTTTTTGAGCCCTATAGGTCTCCTCCTTTTCCAAAATAGAATTAAGATGTTTTTAAAGGGTTGTTTCTAAATTCAGCAAGGTAGTATTGGACGAATAAAAAAATATCTTTTGTTGCACCTCTCCCAGTTGGTTAAGAAATTTTCTTTTAATTTAAAAATGCTGCCACTTTTATTCTTATTCAAAGGTTTTAAATCCTGAACAAGAGTATTCCTCTTTTTAATAAATTGAGTAGCTTTGGAACTGACAAATTCTATACTCTAAGCCTTTTGAATAATCATTTAAACTAGAGTCACATGGCCACATGGCTTCAAACCGAAATGGTGTAGGGCCACTTTTATTTTCTTCTTCAGTTTGAAGGAGAATAAGAAAGTGGTCCGAAGCTAGAAATGGAAGGTTTGTAAGCATAGATTCTGGGTGCTCTCTTCTCCACAAATCATTTGAAAACACTGTTACGGTTCTGCGCGTAGGATCCCGTCACGGGTCGGTCCACGGTGCGAAAGCCCTGCTTCCCCTTG